>JAIEZT010001318.1:24653514-24936014 GCA_019594935.1 Periophthalmus modestus
TTCTCACACACTCACCCACTTTAACACTCTCATGCTCTCACACTCACACTCTCACACTCTCACATACTCACTCACATCTCGATTCTCACACACTCACACTACACACTCTCACACTCTCCCACTCACACACACACTCTCACACTCACACTCACACTCTCACACACTCATATTCTCACACTCTCACACTCACATTCTCACATTTTCACACACACTCACACACATTCTCACACCCTCACACTCACATTCTCACACTCTCACACACTCATACTACACACTCACACTCTCATACACTCACTCAAACACTCTCACATTCTCACACTCTCACACTTACACACACATACTACACACTCACACGCTCATACACTCACTCTCACACTCACATTCTCACACCCTCACACACTTACTCTCACACACTCACACTCTCACACTCTCACACACTCACACTGTCACACTCTCACACTCGCACACACTCACACTCTCACACACTCACACTCTCACACTCTCACACACTCACACTCTCACACACTCACACTCTCACACTCTCACACACTCACACACTCACACTCTCACACACTCGCACTCTCACACTCTCACACTCTCACATTCTCACACACACTCTCACACTCTCACACTCTCACACACTCACACTCTCATACACTCACACTCTCACACTCTCACACTCTCACATTCTCACACTCTCACACTTCAGAAACAGCTGGATCACATCTTGTGGGCTTGTGGAGCACATCCACAGCTCTTGTGAGCCACAAACCTAAGACAGAGATGACCCGGGACGAGAAAGATGCACTATTTGCCTTTTAGGGCATTCAGCATTAACAGAGATTTAGGCCTAGGCCTACTATAAAAATACAATTTTGAAAGTAAAATTGAGTGTAAGAAGCAATGTTCATATTTCAAAGAAACCTACAGAATAAACCTAAACCTAGCCTGGGTCCATAGGCCATCTAAAGATTTTGTCAGCCTGAACATATTGTCATCTGCATTTATCTTAAAATTAATTAAATATTATGGGGTAAAAGCAATTCTGATTATTAATTTCCAAGCTAAAAATAGCTGTTTTAGACCCAAATATCGGTTTGTCTCTCACTCATACAAGGGCAAAAACCTGCTTTGTTTCCTCCTGCATCATTGTCTCCTGTGACTCCTCTGTCAGTGAAACAGTGCTGCTGGTGAGCGGTGTTTAAGCGACACGGGGCCGGTGTTTTGTATCTGTTGTCCGGGTTGTCACGTCTTTAACCGGGTCACTTTTATTGTAGCAACGGCCTTAGCGACGCTGCCCGGATCCACCTCTGCAGTGTCCGTGTGCAGGCATGCGAGCTTACACGGCTCATTACTGAATACTTACACACTCCCGAGGGTTGGGGGCAACACTGCGGACTTTGGGGGCACTTTTATGGACTTGGACAGGTAAAAATATGGGGTGCGGCAGCTCGATAAGCACCGCGGTGGTCCAGCCGCTCTCCCCTGAAAAACTCCCGGGAGACGAGGTAGGTTCAACGGCCGCGTGTCAGCCACCGACGAGGGGGTGGATTAGCTATTGAAAACCTAAACAAGAAGGCCTTTGGCGTTTTTATCAAACATTTTAACATACATTTCAGCTGCCAAATGGACGTATCGGCGTATTTCGGCCTGTAACAGCATTTAGTTATCACCACAGTCACAACTTATGCCCATTTGCAGAATTGAATACAAAGAGATACCATATTTTACACATTTTAGTCATCCTCTTTTCTTTAGGCCTATTAGTTTTAGTTTGTTAGTCACTATCATCAGAACAGAACATTTGTGATTTCTCATCCGGTTTGTAAACATGACTAAAAATTCAAATAATGATAATACAAATATATATAAACTTATAAAAGGAGCCAAATAAATTACTAACCCAAAATAAAATAAATAAATAAAAGAGATTTATTCCACTTATTATACTATTTAATTAATTTACCCTAAACCAATCAGAGCCATCCATAACAAGGCTTTAACTAACAAATACTAATCAAAAGATCAACTACAGTGATTAGTAGTTTTAGTCACTATCAACAGGACAGAACATGTGATTTCTTATCTGGCCTGTAAACCTGACTGAACATTAAAATAATGATGATAAAAATGTAAATAATATAATAAGCCAAATAAATTATCTAACCTAAAATACAATAAATAAATGAAATAAATAAATAAATAAGAAGAAACAATAATCAGAATAAGAAACAGTGATCAAAAAATCAACTAGTGATTATTAGTTTTTGTTTGTTAGTCAGTATCAACAGAACAGAACATTTGTGATTTCTCATCTGTCCTGTAAACATTACTGAAAAAAATAAATACAATAAAATAAAATAATAAAATAAGCCAAATAAATTATCTAACACAAAATACAAAAAAAAAAAAAAAGATTTATTCCACAAATTATACTATTTAATGAATTTACCCTAAACCAATCCATCCATAACAAGGCTCTAACTAACAAACAATAATCAAAAGATCAACTACAGTGATTATGGTTGAACATTATGACAACAACTCCTCCATAACAACATATTAAACAAAGATGGCTGTGTTTGTCTCATTATCAGGATGAAACAGGAAGTAAACACAGTAGTCGTGGAGACTCGGCTGTGTCCAAGAGCACCACAGACAGTGGAGTGGTCATGGAGAACAGAGAGGTCCCCACACTCCCAGGGGCCATCCCACGAAAACTGCCCCCTCTCGCACCATCCGCAGGTCAGCTGGATACTGGCTCCTGATTTCCCAAATACTTTACAGCTTATTTAGATCATGCACTCATGTTTTCTCTGAATATCATTGTCTAAAATGACATCAGTGTGATTTCTAATTGGAAAATTGCTCATTTAGTGTCCACAACCTAGGATAGATGCATACCCTGTATTCTTATTATTTTCCTGGAGAGTTACAAACCTCCTCATACTATCAGAAATAAACCCTAATTCGAAGTGAAGTGACGTGATTTGCCCTATGGTTGGCATGTAAAAACCCTTTTAATTACCATGATATTACTTTGCAATGTATATTTCAGTGGGACATTAAAAAATCTTACCTGGTTGGTGTTAAACTCTAAAGTGGGTCACTAAGCCACTGCTCAGAATTTCTTTTTACATTGTTACATTTTGGTGGGAAATAATCTCCCCTTAGTTTTCTGATGAATGAATTACTGTACTACATATTATTACAAAATGTAGATTTATTATATAATCTCGCATTGTTATATAAAGTGGTTGTAGGTCCATTTTAATAATAATCAAATACAGACTTTAAACTGATTTTTGTCTTCAGTCAGTCCTCCCCTGCTGAGACGGGACAGTCAAACTCATGAGCGTCAGAAGTCCAGCGAGATCCTGGAGGAGCTGTTAACCCAAGGCATCATCCCTGTGGGCCCGTCCCGAGAGAACAGTGGGGCAGCAGGAGAGGCTTATAGCATCATGGTAACTGCTACTGAACCATACTTCAAAAGAATTATAAAAAATACATGATATGTAATGAAATGACACACTCATTTGCTCTTGAATATCTGTGAATATCAATGTTTATATTTGATTCTCTGTGTGTGTGTTTCAGTTAAATGACCGGGAAGGGACTCTGAGAAAGCCTCCTGCCAGACTAGAGTCTTTGAAAGAAAACAAAACACAACTCAGTAAAGAAGAGATAGATGAGAAAATCCGGCTCGCTGAAGAGAGGCGAAAGGTGTGAAATATAACCTGAGTCTTGTGCACTTGTCTCTGCTTTCTCACAAAATGTTCATATTTCAGAAAAAGGAAGATGAGATGAAGAGTCGTCTGAGAGCCAAGTCCGCCCGTGTCAGAGTCCCTGCCCGCTGTCCAAGCACCGGGGAGGAGGAGGACCCAATAGAACAGCTCTTAGCACCATCTCAGGGCTCACATCCAGCTAAAGAGGGTACAGAGGCAGAGCGAGAGGCTACACCCAGCAGTCATCGGTCTAGAAATACTCAGGAGAAGCAGGAGGAGTCAGCAGACGTGAAAGAAAGAGGCGAGAATGACGTCATCCCTATTACACAGGACGGTGAGCTCTCAGACTCAGCCGACAGTGACGTGAGCTTTCAACCAGCAACAGCTCACGATGAAATATTTGATGAAATATTTTAAACCATTTACAAAGTCACTTATTTTGTTATGTAAATCAGAATCAGAGCCAAAAAATATATTTTACTAATGTACAGAAATCATTTGTTATAAGCTATATATTAATGTAATTGTATGATAGTTCATGATAGTTGCTCTATTTATGTCCCTTTAGTGAACATTAAAATAAACACTATTTGTTTAATATAATTGTAATTTAAATTATTTTTTAAATGCGTAAAATGGGACTTTTTTTATTTCTGGGGTTTGTTTTTTTTGTTTGCTTGTTTTTTTTTTGTGAGCCTAGAACTCATTAAATATTGCCATTTCAGTTTCATTATAATTAAGCTACTTGTCTTTGCCCGAACACTTATTGTGTAGTTTTTAAGATTGGACAAAAGATGGCGCTGTTTTGTCAGACTGGTGATTTTATATAGCCACATTTAATGATACTGTAATACATACAGTATAGGCACAGACAATATTGAAAAACAAGGGACCAGTTCATTACTCTAAAACAATATAGAAAAATATAGTGTTAAGCGTGTCTCAAAAGTACAAACTATGTCGTTAAGATTAGACTTGGTATAAATTGTCACTTAAGATCATTTGATGTAGGATTAAATTTGATGTAGAAAGCGCTGACTGTTGTGTCCTCGGTCGACTGTGGGTATTCAGCTGCTGTGCCGACCTTTGGCCTGTAGATTTTCTGCGGTCGTCAGGTGTGGGCCTATAACAAGTGAGTGACAGCAACAAAGGTGCAGTTGCTGATGTTCACCACTGCATCAATCAATCAGGACTGTTCATTCACTGAGGTACACATTTATTCAGGAATAAATCCAGCCGTCATGTGATTTAGAAGGATTGCAATTACCTTCTCATTACTCTAAACAATACAATGATGCTGCAGCCTGAATGAAACTGGTTGTATCCTACTTATAATGATCCAGACATACACTATAAGTCATGTTTTTTCTCCTTGTCGTGTTACTGAGCTTGTAGCAAATATATCAAAGTACCCTGTAAGTCGTGTGTGCCCAAAAAAGCTTTAAGCCCACAATGCAAGAGAAATGTGTTATGCTACTGTATAAGTCTAATAAACCCACTGATCTAATCTGACTTCAACACAAGCTCTTTACTTTTAAGTGTTATATTTGTTTTTCAACATGATTTTGTTCTACGATTCTCTGAATGGAACAGCCGCCTGCATTTGTAAGAGTGTGAGGGGGTTTAGACGAGTCAGCACACTGCTCCTAAACAGAAACAACAAGAGGACGCAACCTGAGCGGACCCCATTGTGGAACCAGAGAAACCTGACCCCCACCTCTTTTCACAGCATCTCTCTTACTTTAAAAGGCGTGTGGCTGCATTAATAAAACAGTAAGTGAGCAGAAAGACACTCGATCAGGGACCAATTGTTTGTAGTGGTCCTGGTTTGGCTGAATGCCACTGGGTATTGTATAGTTTATATTCTCAAGTGTTATGGAGCAGTGCATAAAGGCTGCATTGTGTCCAGGAAAGAGGAAATAAAGATTATTAGGCGCATCTCTGTGACCTTGTGAACTATTTCACAAGGATCTCTTTCACTGAGAAAAAATTAATGGGATTTCCCTATTGAAAACAATTTAGCAAAGTCTGCATAATCAAGAATGGTTTATTGTTTGGGGGAATTATTTGGGTGTGTTTTTTTGGAAAGTACTCAAATAAATGTGTACCTTCATTGTAGGAGTGAATGTTAGCAGTAGTAGATGGGAGGACAGCGATTATAAATTTGGAAACCTAATTATTACATGTGTTGCATTTGTAATGTCACTGTAATTACTATGATTATTCCAAATAGGCCTGCTATTAATGATTCAAAGCAGACTTCCTTCTTTGTTACTTTGGATCCATCTTGTCCTCGTCAAAGTGAGATCTGACAGCCTGATGCAGTAGGTCAGGCATCACAGGTTTTCTGAATCATTAATGAATGTGTTGACATTTCCTTGCATTGTTTCCCTGTGCAATGATCATGCGTAACTGTGGCACACTGAGCATCTGAAGACTTAAACTCTATGGTATAGTATTACAAGATTAGCTCATGAATATTTAAAGATAATGAAATGACTGAATTGGTAAAACCCATAAAATACAGAGCTAGGCCTTGAATGGACAAAATAAGCTATGTGTAGACTAATCTTTCCAAATTGGCATCTGTCATTTGTCCAAACATCAGTGACGGAAGGTAACGAAGTAAAAGTAGTAAAGTATTGTACTTAAGTAGAATTTTTAGGTATCTGTACTTAAGTTGTGTAAATTTCATACTGGATACTTTTTACTTTGACTTTCCTACATTTGAGTTATTTTTTACAACGTTTGTGGAAACATCCTTACAAATGTGTTCATGTTCAAGTTTCAGCTTTGAGCAATCAAACATAGATACTGTGCACAAAATTCATATGAAACATTAAGAAATTGATTAATATTGCTACTGCTGATCAAATAATTACTTTTTACTATTTTCTCTTAAAGTACAATTTTAAACAGGCATTTAAATACTTTTACTAGACTAGATTTTTTCATGGGATACTTTTACTTTTACTTGAGTCCTTTTTACCTCTGTATCTGTGCTTTCACTTAAGTAACAACATTGAGTACTTCATCCACCACTGGCAAACATAATTTCACATCTCTATCTTCCAAAATCCTAGTCCAGTGAACCAGTGGGGGGTTTTATAGCCTCACATGTTTCTGTTCTGTAAGGAGCTCGTGCTCGTGACCTAGAGCTGTTTAAATGCCCATGGGCCTGTGGGACAGTTTGGTTAACGCGTCCTAGATCTTCAACCGCAAGTAATGGGCCAGCCTGTCTTATTTCAGGGCCCAATTCAACACCTGTCTTAATCAAGTCCACAGAGCATAATTGTAGGTGCTCCTGATGGTGATAACGCGGTGCTGTGAAGGAGAGAGGCGCGCTCTGACTCAGGCTCTCCAGCTGTTTGTGCGCTCCGGTGGGCGGGCGCGCATGGACTGAGTGGGGAGGAGTTAGGAGCAGAGCGCTTTTAGGAATGGGTCCCAACCATATTTTGTTAGACAGCAAGAGTTAGGAAGAAGCGCTGGGAACACCTGACGGCCTCTCTGGGACAATCCGCTCCATTACTAATAAATACTTCTGTCAACTTGGAAGATAGATCTACCTCCAGTTTTCATTTTTGTAGTTTCGTTTTCTGTGAAGCAACAAGTGACAGTCAGCTAACTCTCCTCCTTTAGCCCCAAAGTATTAACTAACTTAAATAACTTTGCACTATTTCTATTTTGTTTCGTATTTATTTTTTGCACTAACGATGCACACCACGCAAAAGGACACGACCTACACAAAGATTTTTGTCGGGGGTCTTCCGTACCACACAACGGATTCGAGTCTCAGGAAATATTTCGAGGTGTTTGGTGAGATTGAAGAAGCTGTGGTCATTACGGACAGGCAGACCGGCAAATCCAGGGGCTATGGATTCGTAAGTATCACATGTTGATCCCGTTATTACCCAGACTCAGAAGTCCG
Source organism: Periophthalmus modestus (assembly GCA_019594935.1). Classification (NCBI taxonomy): domain Eukaryota; kingdom Metazoa; phylum Chordata; class Actinopteri; order Gobiiformes; family Gobiidae; genus Periophthalmus; species Periophthalmus modestus. The sequence goes on from JAIEZT010001318.1 coordinate 24,661,168, forward strand.
GACTGTCCCGTCGCCGCGCAGCTGTCCCAGTCTTTCGCAACGTTACAAATATATTTTGCAGTCACTGAATGCCTATGTTTTGATTAGCAGTGCGCTTTTAATACCATGGTGAGCAGATTCTGTTGCAATCCTGTTGCCACCACCAGCTTGTAGCGCGTTGGTATGCGCCCTGACACGTTTGAGAGAGACCTGCTATCACACTGACAGCACTGGTGGGCTGACATTCGCCCAGTGCTGATAACACCCTATCACTTTAGTCCACAGACCACTACAGTACTGTGTCCGTGACTTAAGCCGGTTTTTAACAAGACTGTTATCAAACAAAGTTTGAAAAATATTAATTCAATAATTCAATGATCATTGAAGTCTCAACATTTTTGTGTCCACGCCTTGGACACTTAGTCCAAACATATTTACATCAGGGGCCAATTCTATGTTCATGTCTAGCCCTGTAGAGCCCCTTTGTATTGTTTTTCTATTTACATTTTACTACATTTTAACTCACTGGATAAAAAAATAATCTCAGTTCTTGGTTATTTACATTCAGGAGGCAAATTTAAAGGCACAAGATTCCAATTTGGACTATGATAAACAAAAGTAGTGTTTGGGCGACACAGTCATAAGATCCATGTCCAGCCGGTGCTATCAGGCCTGGCTTCAGTCTGAAGTCATTTCAACACATCCACAAGCAGCTGATACCTGCCACTGTCCATGTTCTGGCCCCACGTTCCCCAATACTATCTGAAGAGACACTAAACATTCCCCCACTGCAAAACTTACACATCTACAGTCCCATATCCATAAATAAAAAAACTGTAATAACTTATTTTTGGACTAAAAAGCCAATTCTATCAATAGTAGTTTTATTTTTATTAAGTTATCTCATCAAGTAATCCAAATCCTCCTATTTAAACTATACAAATCAAACAAATCATTAGATACTTAATGATTTTTAATCATTAATAGTACTTCCTGTATCACATTAAGTCTAAAATGCATTCCACTGTGTCAGCACTTTTCCAAATCGTGCTGTTCTTTTCACATTTGACAAATTAAATAGTTGCTCCAGGCTGACCTATTAAACTCGGCTAACTGTAACCACATTTACATATATATATACTTTATTCCTCACATGTTTTTGCTCTTTTCACAGGTGACAATGGCCGACCGTTCAGCTGCAGACCGGGCATGTAAAGACCCCAACCCGATCATCGATGGCAGAAAGGCCAACGTGAACCTGGCCTATCTGGGAGCCAAGCCGCGTGTCATGCAGCCAGGTACCTGCCCCGGGCGTTTAACGGTTTAAAAGCTGGGACATTTCGTTCAAAACAAATTCTTGTAGCAGTTATATATTTTGACATGACACATTCTGTGCATTCATTCTTGGCGCTAATAGACCCTACACATAAGACAGAACTTCATTTTCAGGATGATGGATAATTAGGACATTTCCCATACCAATTAACAACTTAAAACTAAGAATTTTATCTTTCTGACTGGGGAAAAAGTCTTAAATGTTCAATGTTCAAACCAAACTGCAATGTGGGCCATAACTCTGCATAATCCCTCAATCGTCCAGGTATGATCCATAATAAAATAAACATTCAAATCTGTCAACTGAACAAAAAGTTGTTGGAGTGAAACAACTTTTTGTCCAGCTGACAGATTTAAAGTTTTCTTGTACTACTTTCTCATAACTATAGTAGCCGCATGGTAGCAATAACAAATATAGTGGTTGTATGGCAGCAGTGAGTGTCTACAAAAGTCTTTCTCTGTACTTAAATACTATACAATGTTTGTTTACCTACATAGCTACTGCTTTGAAGTAACAGATTACTACAACCTCTACACGTTTGTTTTACATATTTACCACAATGGCCACCAGGCAAAAAAGATAACTGGATTTATTTATTATTTCTTTTGGCAATTTTAAAACAAGAAAGTCAAGTCCGCCGTTCTGTTGGAGTTTCTGTCAATGTAGTAACATGTTTTGAGACCAACCGTCTTCTTCAGTATTAACCTCTTCTTTAAACTTTTCCCTTTGTTTTGTCTTACAGGTTTCACTTTTGGTGTTCCCCAGATTCACCCCGCTTTCATCCAAAGGCCTTATGGGTAAGGAGAACTAACAGTGATGATGATGATGATGATGATAATGCACAACTTTTGCCTCCAGATAAAACCAAACAAAAGTGGACAAGTTATAAATACGTACTTTATGGTTGTCCACCTAAAGCACTAGGCAAGCTGCTTCTCCTTGGTTTGCTTGTTTGTAAATCATTTAAATGTGCATAGTAATGTAGGCCATGGCGTGTGTGTGAACATTGGTGGTACAAACTCAATGTTGTGTATCTTTCTTTGGTTCGACAGGCTCGGTCTCAGTTAAGCTAACAGCGGGATAGTTCTGCGTACAACATACAGACATAAAAAGGAGAAAGGAATAACTCAGACTCTGGTTCTGACAATGGTGATTATAGCTGCATGTACGTGGGTTTGAATTTCACCTGGTTTTATTTGATTAGCCTTTAGAGCTTTGTGTGCCGTTATGAAGTGGTGTTGTTAGCTAAACCGTGTGCTTTTCACTTTTAATGGCAAAAAAAAGTTTTTGGGGTGACTTTTTGGACTTCACTTTGCTATAAAAAGACAAAGTTTTGTTTAAGTGTATTGCTTTTAGCTTGTGGTTGACCTGTCGTGTTTACTAGGATGCACTGTTGGAGTGAGTGGTGGTCTGCTGTAACATTTTCTTCCACAAAAGTTTATAACTTATATATTTAACACCAGTACATTAATATTGGTGCTCTTTATCAGCATAATTTTGTTACTGGCATATTTTATGACACCAATTTACACATTTAATCCCTTCCCTTAGACATACTCTATTGTTTGGCGTTAATCTGTAGGTTTTCGTTGTTGTGATGCCAAAATGTACAGCTTTATTTTTTTTTTTTTATTTGTCTCATTTGAATACAATACAGATTACAATTATTATTATAACATACATTCATTTACATTTTATTTAACATCACACAATCTACTCTAACACAGTGTCGTCAATCCCTTTGTTTATAATTTGTCTTAATGATTTGAATGTAAGGACTGACCTTGCTAACTTGTGTCCATGTAAATGTAAACTTGAGTTATTTCTACCCCTAAAAGCGTGTGCACTTGTGTCTGTCCCTGTACATGCTTATTTCAGCTCTAGTCTCCAGTCGCACAAACAGATGTCTGGATCTCTCTGTCTGCCTTTCTCTCATTCTCTCCTTTTCGTCACATGGGCCGCTGGTGTTAAGGAAAACAAGCGCTCCCATTGTGCAGCACAAAGCCCTGGATGCTGACACTGCACTTGCATGAAGCTCAGTGTAATGCGTTTGTGTGTGGGGCAGGAACTGTCTCCCTCTGTCACTAAGAGCAGGGCAGGGGCCATTTAAACAGGGTCACAGGGCAGTTTTTGGGGGCCACATGCAAACATAAGCCCGGCTTTACATGGCTATACAGACACATGGATAACCCACATGGATAACCCACTGTTACACTGTTGGCAAAGGCTTTATTTAGATTTTTTTTTTAACTGTTGGCTCAAATGTGAAATTCCTCTACCAGCACACTGTTCACTTTGTCACAACAACAAACCAGGATTTGAATACTTGATTTTACACTATTTAAAATCTGTGGAAACTTTTTTGCCTTAAAGCCTCTAGACAGAGGCCACCATATGAGTGGCTGGTTTTTATTTCAAGAGCTACAGTTACATGATGTGCCGGTCATCCTCCATGTTTAAATGTTACTATGAAAAATGCAACTCTAGAGGCTGCAGCTGTCACATCAACCTATAGGCAGACGCTCATGAAAGGTCTCCTTCAAATGATATGCATGCACCAGCTGTAAACACATTATATGAATTACACAGTAGCATTTCCACCAAAGATGCTACCAGTCGAGTTAGCTTTAAAAGAAATTTGCCTTCAGATAATTATTTTTCTGTGTATTTGTCCATCTAACTCTAGAAGGGTCTAATCTGAATTGACCTGCATCTCATCATCCTAAATCGAACGCACTCCTGTCTAAACCGAACATGCTACTTTCTAAACCGAACCCGCTCCTGTCTAAACCGAACATGCTACTTTCTAAACCGAACACGCTCCTGTCTAAACCGAACACACTCCTGTCTAAACCGAACATGCTCCTGTCTAAACCGAACACACTCCTGTCTAAACCGTACACGCTCCTGTCTAAACCGAAGATGCTCCTTTCTAAACCGAACATGCTCCTGTCTCACACTTTTGATTTCCTTTTCCATATCACTGTTTTTGGGATGAACTTTACAGTGAAGTGCTGACAATAGGGTTGCCATAATAGACTTACAGATTAATATTATTTGCTGTTTGAGATAGATTTGTAACACTGGCCATGATGTGTTTTTGTTCTTAATTGTTTATTTAATCGACTGGTCCCATTGGGTGCCCCTCCCTCTCAATGTGCTTTGTACTAACAGAGAGGGGAAATGGCCAGCAGTGTTCTTTTTGAAAACTGTCCAGCTGTCAAAGTGGCACTGACATTTTCACAAAGCTCCCTGGGCTCATCTCCTCTGTACACACCCCTCCCATGGGCTCAGGGCACTGGAAGCTCTCCGCTCTCTCTGCCCTATCTCATCCTGCAGAAGAATGGGGGTAATTTCATTGTTCATTAATATACAGATGATCCAGGTTACATTCAGTGTGGTCCTAAAACTTGAATAAAATCTCTCTCATTGATCCACTGATTGTACCAGAATTTAAGGCTAACATTAAGGTGATCTATTTTGGCAGCCCTATCCTACCCACTGGCAATACGTGTTCCTGTGGTGATCTGTGAATGGGACATGGATGATGAATGTTGATATAACAGTGGTTTTCTTGTGTAGCTTTGTATAAGTATATTTAGTGCTCACTATTTGTTTTGTGTTTCTCCTACAGAATCCCAGCCCACTACGTGTACCCTCAGGCCTTTGTCCAGCCCAGTATGGTGATCCCTCATGTCCCGACTGCCGCTGCTGCCGCCCCTGCCACCGCCTCCTCTCCGTACATCGACTACACTGGAGCGGCCTATGCGCAGTACTCTGCTGCAGCTGCCACTGCTGCCGCGGCGTATGAGCAGTACCCGTACGCTGCCTCGCCTGCTGCTGCCGGATACGTGGCCACACCCGGTTACGGATACGCAGTACAGCAGCCACTGGCCGCCACCACGCCCGCTCAAGCGGCTGCCTTTGGTCAGTACCAGCCCCAACAGCTGCAGACTGACCGAATGCAATAGCAGCCACTGCAGCATCTGGACACAGAAGACGGAAGGCCCGCCCCGTAATGCAGCTGATTGGTCGCCAGAAGGAGCGGTACATGGATAAGGAAGAGAGTGGTCTTGCGGTGTGTCAGCCACTCTGAGGCTGCTGTTTAAGTGGTGATGATGGTAGTGATGCTGATGAGGTGGGAACTTTGACAGTACTTTCCAACTTGCTGTGCTTCAACCAAAAATGAGAAAACAAAAAATGTGGCAGAACAAATGATGGAAAGTGAATTTCATTCATTATTATTGTATTATAACTATTATCGTTGTAGTTGAGTACTTATTTCTATAGAAGAAATGCAGGAACTAATCACTGTGATTGGTATAGGTGTAAACTAAGCCTTAAGTCCTATTGCTGTCTCTAACGTTAGTTATTTTCACTGGTGGTGCTCCACTAGTGGTTTAATTCTGCCCTCATAACATTTATATATTTATTACTGTTAATATATTGGGGCAGTCTTTGTTCTTTTTGTTTATTTTTAAGAGCATTTTTTAGTTTATATTTCTGATAATCAGGGAAATGGAGCCGTTTCCATTGTTTTATTATTATTATGTAACTTCTGTCGGGAGCTGAGGAACTCAAGAGTTGTCATGTCACATTTTTGATGAACTACCTTATCGTCCTGATGCTGAATGTCCCTTTTATACTCTAAAACCTATGCAACACACAAAACAAGACAAGACAAAACAAGTCATCGGCTCGGACTGGACTTTGACTAAAGCGGGACTCCATCAATGTAACAAAGGAACAAACAAAAGATTGAACATGGCTGCGCACAATGAGGAACAGTGGCAGTTGGCTTGAACAGATTTGCACACAGAGCAGAGAGTACAAAGGCTGAGGGTAGGAGAGGCACTCTGCCTGTGGCGTTTGGAGGACACACAGGAGCTCTCCAGAACGCCGCACTTGTGCAGTTTGTTGAACTGACACATTTTAATCCCTGACGTCACAGGGCCTTTGCTGCCGACAGGTTGCTCCTGTCAGCGCTTCTGCTCTGGTCAGGGCCAAGTGTTTACCACTCTGCCAGTGTCACACCTGTCAACAACACCTGGTGAAGAGCAAGTCCTTCAGTGTGCCTTACTTACTACTATTTAAAGAAAAAATAAGGAAAAAAACTATTTATGGTTATTTATTTTTGAGGGCTGACAATGTTTATGCTCTAAGAGTAGAAGTAGTCTAGTGGCGGTATTAAAATATAATGTACTCATCTCAAGGCATTTATAAGTTATTGCTTAGCTTTAGTAATGATAATATTACTATTATTATAATTATTAGCATACTCAACTTAAAGTTGGTGTAGGAGATATTTAAGATATTATTTTGTTATGTGCACTGTACCTTTAAATCCTTTGATTCTTTAGGATGGATGAATGCCTTTTGTACAGAGGATCCTTATTTAAGTGCTTATGAATAACTTATAAAAACTGAGCAAAAACGCTGCTTTCTTTCTCCACTAGAATGTATGGCTGTGGTCAAGGTTTCAGTAGCTGTGCTTCTTTTGCTTAGTATTCATGAGATGGGCTATTTTACACTGTTGGGAATTTTTATACTTGAACTATTTCTTACAAGGGAAATATGAAAAAAAAATAAATGAAAAAATATGGAAAGCTGTCTGGAAGAAGGCACGTTAAGTGTTACTATTGAAATACAATGGTCCTGTTGGTATTAAACCTTTATTCCAGATATTCAACAACATTTACTGAAAAATAAAAATAAATAAAAAGTTACAAAAAGTAATGTATGTGTCCTATTTGTTTTATTTATAAATGGCATCAGCTGATGTTAGGTTCTCCATTCATGATCATTTCTATAGCACTTATGTAGGCCTCTATACTGTATGAACGAGCACAAGTCTCAAGAAATAAGTTTGTGAGGCCCATTAATGATTCAGCCTCTGATCCATTAGTCATGTTTGTAAGAAGTCCACTAGTGTGTTCAAGCTGCTATTTCTGTCACAGCGAAACATGAGAGCAGCTCTGATGTCCTTATCATGAGAGGGCACAGAGTGATAAAGATTAATATGAAAGACTTGGCCTTGTGGGGAGAGGATAAAGAGTGTTGATTAGTTCAATAATATGTTGAGATGTTTCAAAGTTTAGAATAGGTCTGCCATATTTCTAGTTTTGGTTGGAATTTTAAAAGAAAGGACAGTGTACATCTAAATCTAGTGTAATCAGTGTAATCAGTGTAAATCTAACAATATATAAGGACTTAGCTATAGATCTTTAAGGAAATATGGGCGATAGTCCTGTTGTATGAAAATAATACATTACAACTAAAAACAAGCAAGAAAACAAACAAACAAAAAAAAACAAACAAACAAACAAACAAACAAACAAACAAACACCCTCAAATACTCTGTTATTTACTTAAGATTATCAATATAAACATAATTGTCACTGACTGATCCTCTTGCAGTGTCGAGCCATAGCATAAGATCTGTGCACAAAATATAGCCAGGCGTATAATTTAGAGAGTTTTGTATAACTCATACAGAATTTGTTTCTACATATTGGATAATAATTTGACCCATGTTAACACAGAGAGTGTAGGAGCTAGTGCACCCCCAGGTCACGGTCCCACGCGCGCATTGGAGCCTCTCAGGTTCAGCAGCGTTTCTTAATTAGGACATCCCGGAAGAGTCCTGAGCGCAGCGCAGAGGGGCAGGGGACAGCACCGCGCCAGTGAACGGTGCCCACCAAAACCACCAAGGATTCTGGAAACAGCATTAAAGCACAATACAACGCGCACAGGTGAGCCAAAACGTCTCTTTTTTTTTTTTTACATCCAGGGCTCGTGTGAAGGTCAAGATGGACAGTTTTTGCGCGGGATGATCTCAATTTGGGGTAGCTTAAAGCGCAGGGGTGCTCGTCCGCCTTGCCACGAGTAGCCTATAGCCATTTGGGGCAAAAAATAAATCTGTAAACGTTCTATCGGCTTTGTTTTGTGGTACCACGTCTTGTCAGAGAGTTTTGGAGGGGCGGTGAGTCTTGTCATTGAGCCAAACGCGAGTCATGCCTGCTTCAGCACCACAGGGGATGGATTTCTTTACCCTTGTATCATTCTGCGGATACACAGAAAATAGTCCAGTAAAATATAGGCTATTAACAAATCTAGAAATAGGAATTAAGCTTAACAAAAACTTTATTTTGTTTGTGTATATTTTTTATGTGCAACCATGGGATGAATCTGTTTTGATGCTCATTATAGCTCAAATTGTCTGATTATTAAAAAAATAATAATAATAAGTAAAAAAAGAAAAAAACATTGCAGAGATCCCAAGACCCCATGGACTCCACTGCAGTCACCATAGCACCCGACAACTGCCCCGGCCCAATATAGCCCCCAAGATCAGATAGCAGACCAATGGGTTCAGGGCACTTAGAGGCAGGGTCCACCCAGTAATATCTTTTCCACTGTGGGGGGGCGTCTGCTTTGGCAGCTGTTGCATGGGGGTTTTGAGGTCTGTAGGGCAAGCAGGCTTGTACCCACCTGTTGCTACATTACAAAATGCACATTATGTTCCTGAAGGGAGCATTGTGTCAAATCCTGTGTTTGATTCAACAGGGATTATGGCGACACTACATGTTTTAACCTCCGCCAGTTCCATGTACCATGTTTGGCAACAAATGGTACACTAAAGCAGACCTACACTTACACATACAGTTTTCCATCATAAAATAACACTCATGCTTCTCTACACTGATGTATAATACCTATATAGTGTAGGGCTGTGAGATATTTCTAAAGATATGTTAAATGTCCTATATTACGCAAAATTGACTCTTGTGAGCTTTTAACCGTGTTAGAATGTCGTTACCTCTTTAAAAACATATATGGAGTTATGTTTTGTTTGTTCATCTTTTATTATTAATCTGTCTACATATCCAAAGCTCAAAATGCTCTGTTCCACCTTGTGATGTCATGGAGTGGTTGTTTTCAAGTTAACAACTCCTTTTACCTTTTGGTTCAGATTGGCAATTCCCAAGCCAAAAGCACCCAAACAATTCTAGTGAAGGTTTATGGAGTTTAAAAACACAGTGGAGCACTTCCTGTATTACCTCATGACATCACAAGGTGGAACAGAGTGTTTTCAGTTTGAGAGAAGAACTCAGCCTAAATTTGCAGGGTTTGTGTGTTAAACATGTGCAAATGAAACAAAACACAACTCCTGGTGTGTGTTTGATGAGGAAATAACACTACAACATAGATCAGAAAATTGTGTAATATAGGCCCTTTAAAATATTATGCCCGGGTCTTTTAAATCAAGAGGTCCCCATTCCTCTGCCAGTGTGGTTTAGAGCAGAAACCACAGTTTAGGGGAAGAATTCGACATTTTTTTGTGAAATGATCGAAGGTTTGTCTTATTTCACTCAAGGAATTGATATTGAAAGCCATGCATATTTGTTTTAATAAATCTAAATCAAAATAGAATAGAAACTCTGGATTCATCAATATGGAAAAAAATCACAATTAATTGTTTTTTTTTCCTTTTTATAAGAATACAATATCTTCATCCCATTATTTTGCATACAATTATGGCAAATCTTAACCTCTTACACTTCTGGCCAATTTTTCCTAAAACACCCGAGTAAATTGAGCCCCACTTCAAACTGAATCTGTGTCTGAACCCTTTGGAGCACAGACAAGTGGCTGGACTCTTTATGAAGCTGATTGTAGTTTTGGTCTCTGCTGTCTGATCTACTCTCATTATAAGTAGGAACAAACTCTGCACAGAAGAACATCAGATTTCAAATTCTACCTTGACTTTTTTGGTAAATAATATAAGATTATGCATAACTGGTGTTTGGAAGGACGGTCCAATTGATACCAGAGTGACCATTTGGTGGGTTTTGATAATTCCCATGTCAAAGCTGAATCATATCTCACTAGAATGATGTTTAGGGACATGCAATTAGGTAAAATAGTCTATAAAAGTCCTATTATGTTCTGTTACAGGTTTTCATTAATGTTTCACATGCCCATGAGCTGGATAGTCTCCTTTTATCAGATAAGATATTTTATCAAAAAGTACAAGGGTGCACAGATGGGCCCTCAGGCCCATGATGAGTATGATTGTGATGAGACCAGGATATACTATTAACTTGAGTTACTATTTTGAGGACTTGAGACTTGACTTGATAAAATGGACTCAGACTTGAGACTTGACCTGGACTTGAGGCCAGTGACTCGGGACTTGACTCAGACTTGAGCCCTGTGACTTTAGACAACTTGATGCTTCTCAGAAAAGAAAAAAAAAAACTTTTTAGAAAACATTTTTCTCTTTACAGTTGATACTTTCGATGCTTCATTTTACAGCAACAAACTGAAACTTGTTCCTCCCCACTTCTCTGTTTGTTACTATGGGATGTAACAAATACTATGATATTGTAGTCATGTCTTTCAATGATATTAGAAATTGGATTACAAACTCTTTGCTTAAATGCATTGTTTTGTTGCAGCAACAGCAAGTGAACTACATACATAGACCGTGATCCTTTGCTCTCAGTGCAGATTACATACATTTTAATCTGAATTCTTATATTGTTTCAATTTACATCCATATTTGTTATCCTGACTTTTTTAAGTAGTACAATTTAGTTTTAAAAGTATATAAATTGCAAAAATACAAGCTGTATTTGGTACTTGAGTTTAAAGACTTGAAATGATGTGAAGCTTAAAGCAGAGGACTTGGACTTGACTTGGACATGTGTGCTATTGACTTGGGACTTGACTTGGACTTGCCTGTCTTTGACTTGAGACTTGACTCGGACTTGAGTCCAAAGACTTGAGACTGACTTGAGACTTACTTAAAACTTGCAAAACTACTTGGTCCGACCTCTGCTCTTTAGTATGGGTCAGCTTGTGTTCAGCCAAAGTGTTGCACTCTAGGTTTTGTGTCTGGATTTGGAGCTGTTGTGACCCAGAGACCAGAAATAGATGGAACGGGATGGTGAGAGGCATTTGGCAACACTGGGAGAAGTCTCTAGTCCAATAACGCCCAGTCAGGCATGTTTGCCTCTTATAATTACAACACATAATTCACAAAGATTACAGATGAGAAACACAGTTCTCTATATGTAGCTGTCTTATGTAAATGCAGAATGTTGTGGTGCATTTTATGGGGGAGTTTAAGTTGATCATGTGACTTAGTGGTGGCCAAGTCATTAGGAAGTGTGTGTTAGTTTCCAGCTTTGTGCCAATAGAGGCTTTGTGTAAACAGAAAGTTTCCGGATTAAATTCCACTCAGTGGCAAATACAAACAGTATTGTATCACTGTGAGGTGTATGGCCTGAGAGGTTAAGGTACACTTTATTTTTCCCATAGGGAAGGTTCTATGTATCTGACCAATCCTTCAATGGCACTGGGGCAACCTGTTGGGAGCAGTGGGCATCACAGTGAGTGCCTGGGGAAAACCCACCCAACTTCAACTTCAATTTCACTTTATTTGTGTCCCCCGTGGGGCAATTAGTTTTGCAGCAAAGAGAAATACAAAAAAGACAAACACATAAAAACATTGAAAGGACATAAAAAACAATACATATACATACCCAGGCATAAGGAAAATCATGCAAACTCCGTTTTTGGGTCAACCACCGTAACACTGTGCAAAAAAGTTTAATATGTGCTGTCATTTAGGGCTACAAGAACTTGAAGTTGATAGATTAATTATTAACTGGGGCGTGCCATAGACAGAGACAGAAAGAAAAGTTTAATTACACCAACCAGTAATGATGTCAACACAATATTAGATATATGCTTTTCTGTTGACAATTCTCGTAATTTTTGTGAGTTCACAAACTCATGAGAATCTGTCTTGTTCAGCACCGGCTGTTTGCATGTGATGAGCCAGTGACCAATCAGAGGGCAGCTCTGTGGTTTGAGCAAAAGCCAGTGCCGAATGAACCAAAACAAACATGGCATGATCATGTTTTCTGTGGATTATCTTGAAACAGAAAAATTAATTTAATGAGACTATTTACTGGCAAATGGTGGCTCAGAATCTCTCATTTATTTATACAGCTGATAAAGCTGATTTGAAAGATGAATAAAAGATTTGAGACAATTTTGTCTTATTATTTTGTTTTAAGGAAATAATGTAAATGTTCTGTTTCTGCTACTCTGGTATCTGTTAATAACCACCAGCCATCACTATATCTAGTAAATCTATTTTTGTTTCTAGATTGTTTCCATGGAGGGTTTGATAGAGCGGTTGGAGCGAGCAGTTACTCGTTTGGAGCAGTTGTCAGTCACTATGCAGGCAGCCAGAGGTCTGACCAACGGGGACTGTGTCAACGGCATCAACGGAGGTAAGTCTTTAATACTCCCCTCATATGAAGGACATATAAGGAAGTGAATATGACGTCTTTTATTAACTCTTAAATGTGTGGTGTTTATGTTATCTTCAGATATGTTGCAACATGTGAAGGCCTTTGATGTCCTGTTGAGAGGTCCAGTGTCTGAGTACATGAAACTCAGTCAAGCCATTGGAAGTGATGTGGAGAAACACGTAAGTCTGATACTGAGGTGGACACACTTTACACACAGTTTTTGGACATAGTTGTGTTGTATTGCATACCTACTTTTCTCTCAGGTGGTCTGCATTTTTTCTACTTAGTCTTTAGGATTAAGAGGAATACACTTTTACTGTGTAACACTTCCTATGTAACTTGGTGAAGGGTACACTACCTGCTTGTCTAATATTGGTTTGCCTGGAATGGAAAATTCCACTGTATGGCATTAAACTTTTATTTATTTTCATGAAGACAAGCAGGTGACACCACAGGCTAAGTTACAGAGCAGGTCTTTGGAGAGGCTACTGAGGTTATTGTAAGTTTTTCAAAACAGCGAGACAGATAAGCCGTGGTTGTGGTTGAGTCAGTGTTTGTGTGTGTGTGTGTGTGTGTTTTTTGTTAAGTCAATGTTGTTTTTTTTTCTTAAAGTTTACTAAATCTGCCAGATTTGGAGTTCAAAACAGAGGAATGTGTTTCTACTTTGTTCTTGATCATTAAGAATAACATTTATACTGCTTCACTTTGTGGCCATAATGTGTTTCTTTAGACATAAATTCATAAACAAGTCATTCATATCCCTTCACAAACCGCAACTCCAAGCACATGTTAAATAACTTGAAGACTTACAACAGTGTGGATTTCCTGCAGGCTACAGATCTAAGGGTGGGAGTATAGTTGAACTTTGACCTTTCATTAATTTGTAATAAAGCTTCTAAAGAATGTCTTATTTGGTAAACACTGTATCTCTCTTCTGTATGATGTGGAAAAGTTAGTCTGGCTTGTGTCCAGATATGCAGTGTTAGCTCCAAAACAAAAATAGAAAGAGTATAGAAAAAGATTATTGTAAAAAACAAAATATCTGTAGGTATTTTTGGCTGTGTCCCATGAAAGAAGCCCCTTTATCTAAAGGTCCTGTCTTTTCACGAGTGTGAGGAGATAATGGAGTGAATGAAAGCCAGAGTAGTAGTTTAGGAGCTCCTTATATGGTCAAAGCTCATGGTGGTTCCCTTGGCCCAAACCTTGAGGTCTCTCTCCAAACACACAGGACACGCATGGCTGGGACTTACAAAACATTGTGTGAATGTGTGTGTGGACGTTTTATTGGCCTGAGCAGAGCATGAGAAGAAAGCCACATAAACCATAGTTCTATACTTAGTTTAAGGACTTTGCTTTATGTATGACCTCTTGAATACTGTTAAACTACGTATGTTTTCTCTTTGACAGGCGGAAATGGTGCACAAGGCTCTACAAACGCAAAGGACGTTTCTCAAAATGGCTGCGACCCATCAAGAGCCTGCTAAGGTAATAAAAGGGCCCATATTACACTATTATAACATCTATGTTATAATGATGTTTCCTCATCACAAACATACTTGGAGTTGTGTTTTGTTTCATTCACACGTGTTTAACCCACAAATCCTGCATATTTAGGCTGTTATTCTCTCAAATAAAAAACACCCTATTCTACCTTGTGATGTCATGTGGTAATATAAGAAGTGCTCCTCTGTGTTTTTAAACTCCATACACCTTCAGTAGAATCATTTGGATGAGTTCAGATCTGGAATTGCCCATCTCTACTGAACAAAAGATAAAGGTAGCTGTTAACTTGAAAACTACAGCTTCATGACATCACAAGGTGGAGCAGAGCATTTTGAGCTTTGGAGATAGACAGAATAATAATAAAGGATTACTCAAACATGTGTGAATGAAACAAAACACAACTTCAGATATGTTTTTGATGAATTAACAGCATTATAACATGGCATAAAACTCAAAAGAGTGAATTTAGCATAATATAGAACCTTTAAGGGCCAACAGGGAGATGCTAAACTGTAAAAATGTTGATAAATTGGAGGGAGAGGTTTAGCACATTGTTGAAGTCATGAGTCAATCTCCCAGTGCTGAGTCCTACACAGAGCCCAACCTCCTACAGTCTAAATAGCTTGGATATTTCTGCAGCACTAACACCCATTTCAATAATAGTATGCCAGAGAATATAGTCTTTAGTGTCACATCATCTGACCGCCCCAGCCCTCTCAGTGCTGCCTGTCCCGTTCACAGAGGGATTACACTGCTCTTTGAGGAAGAAAACGCTAATACAACACATTCCCTGCATGTTCGCATTCATAAAGAGGGTAATGGGAGAGAGGGGTAAGCCCATGATATCATCCCATTGGCCTTCTGTTTGTGTTGTGTGACTGTTATTGGGTCCACAGAGCCCACCAGGAAGTGAGCAGCGTTATCTGTCAGGTCATTGGTTGAAATCCTGTGAAAAGCCCATTCAGTGATGGTCCCAAATGCAAACAAGAGAAGAGTAAGGGTTACATGACAGGGTGGGACTGGTCCAGGAGAAGGGAGGACACAGAGAGGACAGGGACATTTTAAAATCCATTGACATGTGGGTTAATATCCCAGCAACTATCCCAACAACTACAACGTTTCTGCACGTGCTGTAATAAATAAATGACCCATATGTTCAATATGAAATATATATGTAACTGTTCTTTCAAAAAGAAAAACTTACAGGTTTAATTAACATTATTTTGTTACGTGTCAGAATGGGTGACAACATAGGTACAGTGCTGTAGATCGCCACAGCACCAAACTTTCATCAGTTGGATTCAGAGAGAGTGTGTAGAGAGTGTGTCCAGTGCCCTCAGTAATCTCAGTCTCTTTCACGCTTTGTCTCTCCATCTCTCTCTTGCTCACTTTTTGTCTCTCTCCCTCTTTCCTCCTCTCTCCCCCTCTCTGTCTCTCTCTCTCTTCATGTTTTCACCCCGCTCACCCCTTTCTCTCTTTCTCTTTGTCCGCCTTTCCCCGTGTTTCTCTCTTGCTTTGTCCTCCTCCCTCTCTCTCTTTGTCCCCCTCTCCCTGTGTATGTCTCTCTTTCTCATTGTCCTCCCCCTCTCTCTCTTTGTCCCCCACTCCTTGTGTCTCTCTCTCTTTTTGTCACCCTTTCTCTGTGATTCTTTCTCTCTCTCCCTGTGTTTCTGTCTCTCTCTTTGACCCCCTTTCCTTGTGTTTCTCTCTTTCTCTTCCTTTCTTTGTCCCTCTCTCATTGTGTATCTCTCTCTCTTTGTCCTTCCCCTCTTTCTCTTTGTTCCCCTTTCCCTGTGTTTCTCTCTCTTTGCCTTCTCACTCTCTTTTTGTCCTCCTTGCACAGTTTCTCTTTCTTCTCTCTCTCTCTCTCTCTTTGCACCCCTCCTCTTGTGTTTCTCTCTATCTCTCTTTGTCTCCCTCTCCCTGTGTAGCTTTGTCTCTCTTTGCCCTCTCCCTCTCTCTTTCTCTCCCCCTCTCCCTGTGTTTCTCTCTTTCTCTTTGCCCCTCTCTCCTTGTGTTTTTCTCTCTCTCGTTGTCCCTCTCTCCCAGTGTTTCTCCGTCTGTCTCTTTATCCCCCACTCCCTGTGTTTTTCTCTGTCTTTGTCCCCCTCTCCCTGTGTTCCTGTCTCTCTTTGCCCCTCTCTCCTTGTGCTTCTCTCTCTCTCTTTGTCCCACTATCCCTGTGTATCCCTGTCTCTCTTTGTCCTCCCCCCTCTTTCTCTTTGTCCCCCTCTCCTTTTAATTGTATCTCTCTTTGTCCTCCTCTCCCTGTGTGTGTCTCTTTTTGTCCCCCTCCCCTTGTGTTTCTCTCTCTCTCTCTCTCTCTCTCTCTCTCTCTCTCTCTCTCTCTCTCTGTCTTTGTCCCCCTCTCCCTGTGTATCTCTTTTTTTGTCCCCCTCTCCTTGTGTTTCTCTCTCTCTCTCTCTCTCTCTGTCTTTGTCCTCCTCTCCCTGTGTATCTCTCTCTCCCTTTCTCCCTCCCCCCTCTCTCTCTTTACCCCCATCCCTGTGTATCTCTCTCTCTTTGTGTCCTCCCCCTCTCTCTCTATGTCCCCATCTACCTGTGTATCTCTCTCTCTTTGTCCTCCCCCCTCTCTCTCTTTGTCTCTTTGTCCCCATCTCCCTGTGTATCTCTCTCTGTTTTTGTCCTCCCCCTCTCTCTCTTTGTCCCCCTATCCCTGTGTATCTCTCTCTCTTTGTCCCTATCTCCCTGTGTATCTCTCTCTGTCTTTGTCCTCCCCCCCCTCTCTCTCTTTGTCCCCCTATCCCTGTTTATCTCTCTCTCTTTGTCCTCCTCTCTCTCTCTCTTTGTCTCCATCTCCTTGTCTCTCTCTCTTTGTCCTCCCCCCTCTCTCTCTCTTTGTCCCTCTCTCCTTGTTTTTCTCTCTCTTTGTCCTCCCCCCTCTCTCTCTTTGTCCCCCTCTCCCTCTCTCTCTCTCTGTGTCTGTTCTGCTGCTGCGGCGTTCCTGTCTTTTTATGGGCATGTTCTATATTTGAGCCTGATGTCTGTTGTGCTCCTCTCACATGTGACCTGTTCTGTGTTGTGTGTGAAGAGACGCTCTGTGGAGTCTGAACATCATAAATTATTTTAGTTCTACATTTACCGTACTTAGGATTGGGGGATGAGGCACATTCACTTTTTATTGTACTGGCCTTTACATCAACTACAGTTATCAATTACAATTCTTAAGCCATGTTTCAGTCCTCTACTAATTTGGTTAAAGTTGCACTAAGTAACTTTTCTAGTGGTGAGTCTGCCTGAGATATGCATTCATGCTGCGAAAGGGCTCACATCTTCTCAGATCTGATCTGTAACTTGACCTAATGATGTCATAAAAAATACCACAGCCAGTTGTTGTGCTAAAAAATGATGAAGGTTTATAAAACTCTAGTTGGGTTTTTGTTTCTTTGTCTCATATGTAGAGGCTTATGAGGCATTACCGCTTTTAAGCAGAGGGAGAAAATTAGCATGATGAGGAGAAAATAAAAGAGCCAAACTTAAAGTGAAAGCGGGGGTCTATCTGCTCACTGAGATCATGTGCGTTTGATTGAGGCAAGAATTCAGGATGCAGAGAGAAACGCTTGGTCTTACAACACAAAAATGTGCTATACAACTTTGTACAATGTTACATCAATTAAATGAATGTAAGGTTTCAATTTTGCTTTATCTACACACATCCAAGATTTTGTTACATTTTGTTATGCTGCAGTTAATTTTACTGCAGCATAACCTATATTGTACCTATGTTTGTACCTATATTGAAAAGGTAAAATGTTGTCAAATAATTGGCACCATTTTCTTAAAAAAAAAGGTGATTTCATAACTCCTTAGTAAGCTACTCCATTTAACACTGGACATGTTCTCCATGGGTCATGCTTCTTGTTCTGTGTGCGCGCTGTGTGTGAAAGGTAAACTATAAACAGTGAGAGAGCCCTGCCTTACAAGGACACAGGGATCTCCCCTGGAATGTTTTAGTGACGGGACGAGGAGGGAGCGGGAAGAGACAAGCTACAGATCTGTCTGTTTCAGTGAGGAAAAAGTCTATAGGTAATAAAGTTAGTAATGCAGCCTAGTTTGAAAACTCTGGTTGGAGATGAGAGATTGTGCAGATTTGCAGAATAGGAACAAGGTGGAAGAACAATTTTATTTAGTCACTTCAACTTTTGTTCAGGGATTATGATCCATACTTCATTTGAAAGGCCTCGTACAGCCTTATTTTGAATAAAAAGTGATGTGCATTGTGTTTATCAGGCCTGTCACGACAATTACTATATTGACTTATCATTCAATACATGGAGACAGATGGAACCATACTTTTTGGGGGTCAATATTTATTTATGTACATTTTCCTTGCAGTAGTGGGAACATTTTTTTTGTTTTTCTGTACTACAATGAGATTTGTTCTAGAGTGTTGAATTATGTACTTCTACGACTCATTATAGACACAAACTAAATACTTAAGTGTTGCATTCAGAGTTACATTTTGGGGGATAATTCTACTTTAAGTTTTGCTTACAGTATTATTGTTTATCGTCTGTATTTACTTCAGCAATATATCGCACTTCAAAATTTGATATCTTGACATGCCTATTGTTTTTACAAGACAACAATACTGCTTATGGTGCCTGCCAAAGTTGGGTTGCATAATCAAGTATGGCCAGTTTAAAAGTCTGGGCACAATAATTACTCAAACAAGGGTATATTAGTATGGTAGGTCAAATGGTGCCAGGCAAAGCTGTCTGGCCAATTTGTTTTTCTTCTGTGAAAGACAAAACTGGATGAAGCCCTATCACACTTCTGTCAGATCACATTTAGATTCAAAGCTACTGAAAAAGTATTTATGGTGTTTATAATTCACCTTCTTATGTACTTTTTTTTTCTGCAGACAGAGTTGCATGACCTGCTGAAGCCGATTTCTGATCACATCCAGGAGATTCAAAACTTCAGGGAGCGAAACCGCGGCAGCAGCCTCTTCAACCACCTCTCTGCTGTCAGCGAGAGCATCCCGGCCCTGGGCTGGGTGGCAGTGGTGAGGAACACACACTCAAGAAAACACAAAACAAATTGCTTTAAATGAAGGTTACTGAAATCTGAGTTTGGACCCCTAGTGACATTGCAACAAACAATGTATTTTTAAAATCAATGCCCCAATGAACAACTTTGTAAAAGGGAAAGTGAAAATGATCACTGCAGTAGTACCATAATGGTAAATGGTAAATGGTCACATTTTTATATAGCGTTTTCTACTTTCAAAGCATTTTACATCAGGGAACCACTCACCCATTCACACCCACATTCATACACCGGTGTACGCAGACACTGGGCACTAGGTGGGTTAAGTGTTTTGCCTGGGGACACAATGGCAGCATTCATCTGTGGGAGCTGGAATCACACTGCCAGCTTGGGGGTCAGTGGATCTGACCACTCAACCAACGATGTTTATGTCGAGAATGGGATTCAACAACCTTCGGATCAGTGGACAAAACATGATTAAACCACAATAAAACCCATATATGTAGCTAATGAAGTTTAAAAACCTGATCAATTGCTCTTGGAAAAGTTAATTTTCATCAATCCAACTTCCACAATCATTTATAGTTTCTTTCTTTTGTTAATTTTTCATTATTGTTGTGTGGTTTACACAGATCTACACTGCTTAAAAACACCAGTATTTATCCAGTGCTGTCTGTTTCTCATCAATGTTGCATCTCTCCCTCTGAGTCTTAAGTTGAAAATCATTTAGATTAAAGTCAAACCACTTGACTCTGGGTCTGGTTCTGGTCTGTGTATGTCGCTGTCACTGACACTGTCCCACACGTTAAACATGAGGTCAGACCTGGAGTTTGTCCTGCATCAACAGCCGTAAACTTAACACTAATTGTTTTAAATGTTTCAGACTCTAAAGCCTGGTCCATATGTGAAGGAGATGAACGACGCTGCCATCTTTTACACCAATAGAGTGCTTAAAGACTACAAGGAAAGGTAAGTGTTTATTCACATAAATACACACAGATATCTACTCACATTTTATAGGCATTTCAAACTTTCCCACACATCAATTTTTAAAAACATATTTTCTTCTTTCTTTCATTATCTTTATTTATACAGGAGAACCCAATGAGAGCACTTGGCCTCTCCTTTTCATGGGTGCCCTGTTTAAAATACAATACAAGCAGAAAAACAAACCATACAAACAAGTATAACATATTTTAACTTCAAATGCAATGCTAGAACTCTTAAATGCTATAAATACGTTTTACTTGAAACTCTGCATGTCATTGGGGTTTGATGCGTTTCATCATTTCAGTGACAGACGCCATGTGGACTGGGTGCGCTCTTACCTGTCAATCTGGACCGAGATGCAGTCTTATATCGAACAGCATCATTGCACTGGGCTGGAGTGGAGCAAAATTGTGAGTATCAATGTACAATTTCATAATAAGAAACTAGCACATGTGACATTATGTTCCACCCAAATAATGTTGTGGTAAAACAGAATAACACAGAGAAAATAGTGTTTCCATAATCAAAATAATGTGTGGTGTTAATGTCATATAAGTGGAAGTACTAGTCCCAAGTGTTTTATGTGTCAGAAATAGATTTGTAAAGTAATCTTATTGAACTGTAATATTCTTGGCTTGTTCCCATGTACTCTTCTGTTGTGTTACATAGCTCTCAAATGAAGCCTCAGATAACATGCACTAACTTATTATTTCACAATTTGACCCCAGGATCCAGGTCCTTGGAGACATTGCCTAATCACTTGTTTATTGAAAGCATGTTTTTCCTTAGGATATCTGATATCTTTATATCAGAGCTATAAATATCTACAATCTCTGTGTACACTTCCATTTTTAGGTATGCAGCTGCGCTTACATAAAATTTGAGTGAATGAATGAGGATGGATTTTGTGTCTTTGCTAGAGATCACAAAATGTTGACTATAGGCTTCTACACATCTGTTTTAAAGCACCCTGTCTCAACTACGCATATTACTTTAAATACTTTTAATCAGGGGTGAAAAATATTATTTAAATTTTAATATCAGTATTTTATCATTAAAGTTAAAAAAGCCCCTGATCCCCTACAATATTTGAATTTGATCTGAGTCTTAGAGGAGTTTCCACATTATTATTATTATTATTATTTTTAAATTCAGTTATTCTGCATTTATCCAGGAAGGTCCCATTGAGATACAGTATCTCTTCTTCCAAGGAGTCCTACATTTCTACAATTGTTTTTCTTTCTATATATTGTTCTCAGTCCACTGGTGCTTTTAGGGGTGCTTTTAGGGGTGGGACACAGCACAAATCCCACAAGACAAGACCAGACAAAAGCCTAAACTAAAATAATTAATTGCACTGGAATTTATGATGATACACTCTTCAACTATGGAAAGTAATGTAACTATAATGGCTGCAGAACGATTGTAAATTCACATAATGTTATTTTACTAAACATTACAGTCTTGCCTGGCATCCAGGACTTCCCCTTTTCTTTATAAATATGCTGAAATATGCTGATACTGAATTGGAATATAGTTTTACTTATTGATTGACTGGATGAATGATTGCATTAATATACATATTTGTGTGTATTGTATGTATTTAATTGGCATGTTCACTTTTTGTGACATCAACCTCTCCGGGGAATGAAGATGGAAATTAGCCATCTTGCTATAACTTGACACAAACATATTACCCCTCAGTGTTTTTATGTGCATTGTCCCAGACAAATAAACAATTAAACTAAACTAAGCTAACTAAACTAAATGTATGTAGTAAAACTAAACATATGTAGTAAAACTAAACGTACATAGTAAAATGTGATTGAACCAATTGAACCCACATATGGAGCATATATTTCTGTCAAACGTTGAGCTTAACACCTAAAGTGCAGCTAATGCGTGTGGCGTTTCCTCACAGAAACCTGAGCCACCGCTCTGTGTGTCAGCTGCTGCCCTGCGCTCGCACAACAGAGCTGAAGTGTGCAACAACAGGTGGTCCTCAGGGTCCAACTTGAATGAAGGGTTTCTTTACACAAGGCCTTTGACAAAGAGTCTGTGTACACTCAGCCCGTAACCAAAAACTGCAGGGCTGGTCCCACTCAGCGTCATCTGCTGCTCAGGCTTTTACTGACATGGACAGGCGTACGGCAGCAAATGGACCGGGGACACTTACTATCACTCTATACATCAATGTGTCTATAATTTGGGCTCAAATGTATTACACTATAGATAACATTTTTGAAGAAATATCTATACAGAAAATGTTCTTAGATGTTCCTCGTTTGACATTGGGTTCACAAACTTGCTTTTGTACTTGCCTGTACGGACAAATAGCATTAGCCACTATAGGGAACAAAATATTATAATTTTTAAATCGTTTAACCTGTTTGTGGAGGTATTTTCTTTTTTTAAAATGAGGATAGGCTTATAGTAATTAGATTGTATCCACATAGAACAAGTTCAAACATCTAATTGGACTGCCAAGCTTTGTGTTTTCGTGAGTGACCTCTCTCTACAGAGCCACAGCCACCCTCGTTGTGCCTCTCCCAAGTCCAAAAAGAGAAAACTGCATCAGGAAGGGTACCTGATGTAAAACAAATTGTAAATCTCATTATTTTAAGAGGCAGATGACGCTAAATGAAAGGCTTGGTTGAAATTATCTATAGAAGTATCCAAAAAGGCAGTCCTCATTCATGTCTGAGCATATAGCAGTGACACACAGGAGCAGTTGGGCAGTTTTACAGCCTGAACACACGCGCTCCTAATCCAGAGGTATGCACTGAGCTGTAGTGTAACAGGTCTGCTTTGTTTGGGGCTGATCTGTTGGACACATGTGTCGGGGGCAAATGTGAAGTGGCCTCAGCAGGTGACAAACCCTCTGCCTCCTCAGCCCTGTGTCTGTCTGCAGCTGTCAAGGCTGAGCTACTGTCCAAGACTCCTCCTCATGGTAGGGGGTGAGATAGTGAAAGGCACAAACAAGAACATTTGTAATTTAAAAATAAAATGATAAAGGAGAATATCAAAGAAAACACAAGGGATTTTAAAAAAAATCAGTTTATCAGTACTCTAGCACAAATATTTATTATGTCTAATTATAATCAATCAATGAATCCTATTTACAATCCATAGGTTTTAGAGTATTGAAAATCTAGCAACACTACCATAGGAATTAGGAATTCAAAACAAAATGTTATGCTGTGAATAAAAAAAAAATCAGCCATTACATCTGTGTAATCCCTCAGGTATGAGCCATAGTAAAAGTAAGTAAAAGGAAAATTCAGGAAAAGAAAATGTGTCCAGATGACAGACTTAAATGTTCCTTTTACTATTAAAATATCACTGATAAACAGAGAGTCCATGAAAAGGCTAAAAGGGGAAAAAAAGGGAATAGGAAATAAATTGCACAAAAAATGATAGCAATAGTTTTTGATTTGTTTTAAAATTCCAATGCTGTTCGTGTAGAAGAGCATCCCTTCAGACAGCTGCTTATAACCAGGTCTCACACTCCCCCTAGAGTACAAATGTGTTACTGCACTTACCCCCCACAGTCCTTTAATCCCATTCATCATTTATCTCCGTATCTCCCAGGGTCCGATTGCTCCTGCGTCTCTGATCGAGCCCTCTGCGGCCCCCAGTGCACCCTGCCCTCCCCCTCCCCCCGGACCCCCTCCGGTCCTCTCAGACGACTCTGAGGCAGCCAGTGCAGGTTCACAGCACTCGGCACTGTTCGCCCAGCTCAACCAGGGCATGGACATCACTAAAGGTGGGTTTATCATATCAGAGCATTACATTCAAGAAAACCTACAGTTATTTTGCAAATGTTTTATTTCTGTTGCATGCTTCACTTTATATAGGCTATGGCTACTGTATAGTAAACTATTTTAAATGAGTTGGATAATAGATCGTTTTTTGTCTTATCAATACAAAAAGCTGTTGCTAAAGCATCAATCATTTTCATGTAATTATCAGTGGGGGATGAAGTACTCAATTTTACTTAAGTAAATGTACAGATACAGAGGTAAAAAGATACTCAAGTAAAAGTATCACATGAAGAAGTATTAAAGTACCCACTTAAAAATGTACTTTAAGAGTAAAAAGTTAATGTATTTCACACAAGTGTTAAATGTAGTGATCTTGATGAAAACAATTATACATATTTGGTCAACAGTAGCAATACAAATCAGTTTCTTAATTTTTGTAGCAATTTTGTGTATTTTTGTTTTTGCTCAAAGCCGAAGCTTGAACTCAAAACCTTTAGTCAGGATGTTACCACAAAGATGATAAAAATAACCCCTCAAGTAATATGTAAAGTACGTTTTACTTTTCAGTCCAGTTAAAAAATGTAGTGGAGGAGAAAGTACAGATACCTGCTCTGAAATCTAGTTAAGTAAAAGTAAAAAGTATCAACTGCAAAATTTGCTCAAGTAAGGTACAGATACCTAAAATTCTAGTACAGTACTTTACTACTTGTACTTTGTTACCTTCCACCAATGGTCATTTCATATAATCAAATTTTCATTTATATTAACTTTCATCCTCCTATACAGCTTTATTCCAGGCTATATGGCCAAATATGTGTACTTTTTGCTCCCTTTGGGGCTGTTTCATGGCATCATCACTCTTTCTGAGCATTTATTGTATCAGCACAATCCTTCAGAAATAACAACCAACAATCAACAAATTATACTGCTGCATTACAAGTTATTTTCCAGTAGTATTTTATCATTATTATTCACTTTAGGCCTGAAGCATGTCGACAATGACCAAAAAACACATAAGAACCCAGGCCTACGCTCTCAAACTGCAGTCACAACCAAAACCAAGGCTCATGGCAAAGCAAGCTCTCCGAAAGCAAGTGTCCAGAAACGACCACCTCTGCTGGAGCTGGAGGGAAAAAAGTGGAGAGTAGTATGTGGAACAAACAATAATTTGTTCAACGTTTATTTTTAGCATGTTAATTAATGCTTGTCCCTTGCTGTTGCAGGAAAACTTTGAGCAAAAACACGACCTGGTCATTGATGAGACTGAATTAAAACACGTGGTGTATGTTTTTGGCTGCAATAACTCCACCCTTCAGGTTAAAGGCAAAATTAACTCCATTATTGTTGGTGAGCTCTCAATGCATATATTATATAAGCTCTATATGGGCTGTTGGGCTAATATGTGTTGTGTTCTCTTGTTCTAGACAACTGCAAGAAGGTGGGTCTGGTTTTTGAAAATGTGGTTGGCATTGTTGAGATAATTAACTGCAAATCCATCCAGCTACAGGTCAGTAAAATGTGTTGAAATTGTGAGAATTCAGAAAGTGAATGAATGAAATTAACAGCTGAATTTCAAACTTTAGATGTTACAGTGCAGCTAATGCAATTTCATGATTCTTACAAATTAAATAACCAGTGGCCAACCAGACTAAAACAGTGGCTTAAGCATGCAGGTTACACACACATACGGTATCACATAGGCCTACAAAATAGCCTGGTAACTAAGCAGTCAATGAAAAATGCAGCTATCTGGCATCTCCCCTCTCCAGTCCCAGACAGCTGGAAAACCAGTGCCTTTGAAACTACTGGCACTTCACCTTTGCCCACCTGACTCTCACCTCTTACACATTGCCATAGTAACCATTCGCACAAAATTATGGCTCCTACAGTTAGTTCTAAATGTCATTAATCTTTATCGTTATCTTTATTGAGAGCACTTAGAGCACTTGGACTCTCCTTTTAATGGGTGCCTTGTTCAAATATACAAATACAAAAAATAAGTATATAAGTCCATTTAAAACATTAAAAACAGATGCAGGTGTGAGGATAATTGTTTATCACTGGATTATTAAATTGCATTTGTGACATAATGGTTAGGTGTCGAAACATTCTCCTGTACAATCTAATAGTTTTGTTTTTTTCTCATATTTGACTTTTATCTGTGTCAGGTTTTGGGGACAGTGCCCACCATCTCCATCAATAAGACTGAAGGTTGTCAGGTTTATCTGAGCAAAAACGCCCTCAACTGTGACATTGTGAGTGCCAAGAGCTCTGAGATGAACATCATGATACCTGAAGGAGAAGACGACTATGTATGTCAAAATAATTCGGCACTAAATTATTTACCTCATTCAAATCAAATGTGTTTTATGACGTTTCATTATTTGTTTTTACAGAAAGAGTTCCCGGTGCCAGAGCAGTTTAAGACAGTGTGGGATGGCTCCAAACTTGTGACAGAGCCCACAGAGATCGCAGGATAAACACATCAGCACCACACTGTTTATAATTGTATTAACTCCTTTAATGATGTCTCCACAATGTTTCTGCAGCACTTTGACTTAACAAACTGAACAAATAGTTGCTTACATTTTAGTGCCATATAAATAAAGGCAAATGTGTAAGAATAAAAAATAAGAACACACTATAATCCCAATCCTCACTAGATTAGTAGCCAAACGCTCAATAACTACTTGCTCCAAAAGACAAAACCTAAAGACCTGTTTAATAAAAAAAACAAAAACAAAAAAAAACCATGTACTCCATGTGATATCATAATGGTTTTATCTGGGCTTATTACTACTATAGATTATCACTGTGCTTAAGGGAAATTTACAGTTTTTTGTTATTTTGTATTAGTGCCTTGGCATTATATATGTTCAGGATAATGAAAACCACTAAACTTGTTAAAAATCACTTTATTTTATGTGGATATCATATGTGACTTTGTCTATTTTACAAATAAAAATGAAAGCCATGACATTTTGCTTTGGTGGTGATGTTCTACAAGTTAAACAGTTGAAAAAGGATTTTAATACTCACACTATGACTACTTTCGGTCCAGTCTTGTATGCCTCCCATAATAAAAATTTAATGTAAATAGTTAAGCAAAAACAAGATTTCTCCAATAGTGAGTATTTCAGTTACTAAATGTTTAAGTTATACTCCAGTGTTAATGTTTAATCACTATATTTCCCTGTGAGTCTTGTGTAAACAGCATTTCCTCCTCATCTTCGTCCTCCTCTAGACTCTTGACAGCAGGTGACAAGACTGGGACAGTTATGTTTCTCTGTTGGTCTTTGAGTGGACTCTGAGTTTGAAGCCCTCTGTGAGCGATCACTCTGAAACCTTGTGAATCCTGAGTGAACAACATGCTCAAATTCTCATCATCATTGTCTCGAAAATGACATTTTGGTTTCTTTTTTGGAGAGCTTTTGGGTTTTGTCCATTTGACTGGTGAGTTACAGGCCTCATCTGGATCATCTTGAGTACAAGTCTCTAGTGAACTGCGATTTTCAAGTTTTTCCAGTTTTGTTTGTTTTGACATTACCTGGCCATGCGACTTGAGCATTTTGGGGTACTTGGGAATAGTGTTTTCTTTATCGTTTTGCAAAGACGGTCCTTTATATGTTTTTTGAGTTGAAGTTCTTCCTTCAGCATTGAACAAACCTCCAAATGCATTAAAGCCATTCTGAGTGGGAAGGCTGCTTAGGAAATCTGACTCAGACTCGTGATTACTGTACAAAAGGCCCTGACTGCTCTCCAGCTCCATGTCACAGGTATTTGATTGTATATTGCTTTTATTCATGAATTGGCCCATATCCATTGATGATTCCTTTGTAGAGTCAAGATTACATTCTTCATCTTCTTTCTCCCACCACATGGCAGTATGAGGCTCAGTTAGTTGCTTATAATCCACGCCAGACCATAGTGGTTCATTGTTAAAGTCATTCGAATCTCCTGTAGCTGTAGTTAAACATACCTCCTGTGCACTTGCATTTGGTCTTTCAGATGTGCACATTTTGTTGAGAACTATTTGAAGAAGAGGAAAAAAATACAAAACAATACTAGAATAACAATAATAATCGTTTTGGTGGTGGGTGATGCATTGATGAAAAATACCTACCCCTGCGTTCGCATGTAAAGAAGTTGGAAATTGAGCTTTGTTTTGTTTTTGGCATTTCCATTTTGGTCTGAGTGAAGTTGAGAGCTACAGCCACATTGTATCCTGCTCCATGTGTAAAGGGGTTAAGCAGTTTGGAGATTGGCCGGGCTGGACGTTTCTGAGAACAAACAATAAAATGATTTGAAAAAATAAAACATTCAAAATCATATTATTGTAGTTGGTTTACCTTTTGAATTTTTCCTTTCCGTCGCGCAGTGTCAATCCACACACTGCAGTCCTCTTTATTCTGAACGAGGCTCTGTGCGGCTCCTCGAGAGGTTTTCATTTTGTAAAAGTGCTGTAGTAAACAAAGGGCTGTTAGTACATCAGCATTGATAAAACTAAATATTACTTCAGCTAACAATCTAGCTTTACTAATTGTCTGAAAAATTAAAAAAAATATATATATAAGCTGCAATTACATACAATGAAGTGGGACAAAGGTAAGTGAATATTTGTAATGTGAATAAAAACTTACCACTTACCACTTACCATTTTCCCCCAGTCTTTAATATTACAATGTACTGCTTGTTGGGTTGATTTGTTGTTTGAGACTGGCGCCTTAAAAACAGGTACACGCTGCATTTGACTGAGTTAAACTATTTAATATAGTTCAATTATGTTATTAACAATACACGATAAAAAATGTTTTATTTGTATATATTTGTCAAACTTGGAAAACATTAACAGTTTGTGTTCAGTGAGTTACAAAATAAGAAAATTAAAAACAGTTCATGTGAGGCAAAAGAATGGCCACCTATGCATTACGTCAGCGGGTCCTTCTGGTGAGGGTGTGTTTACGATAGAGCAAAATTGCTAAAAAGGTATGTGCGGCCATGTATTTGTATTTTTCTCAGTAAATACGATTTATATTTACAGGTGAACTGCATTTATGTCAGCTATTACCTTACAACCGTAGTTAGAGAGGTAGATGCAACCCAGGCTCAACTCTTTGTTATACAATAGAACCAGGAAGTTCATAATAGCTTCGTTGGCTACTTTGGCTAGCTGCTTAATCGAGAAAACATTTTTTCTGTATAATTCTTTCTTAGATTTTGTTGACAAGATTGCAAGTGTATGTCTATTTTTCATCATCATGTCTGTGTTGGTCATGTATAGTCTTCGGGATATTACTATTATTATATCGTTTTTTGGTAAAACCGCTTATCTCGTCGGGTTTTAAATATGGCGAGGACCTGCTGCAAATCCATATTTACTTGTTTTGACAGTAAATTAAACCAGCCTCCATTCAGTCCTAAATCATCCTTTACCTTAGAAGTTGCACTGGTCATGTCAAAATGGCATACAACACATTCATTATTAGGGAGAAAACTCAAATTAAAAGTGTAACATCTTTCCATCACAGGTTATATTTTGCTTAGAGCGTCATCATGTTTCATGGGATACCAGCCACAGGCGGTGTAGGAGGTAAGCTACGATGTTCTTATTTTCTCTATTTGTACTTTATGAAGGAAGATGTACACACAGGCATGTAAGATAAAGCATAAATAAAATAAATGCATTTCTCCCACAGCTCCAGCAAATAAACCTGAGCTTTACGAGGTAAGAAAAGTAATATAATTGTATAAACGTCCTTTGGTGTTATTGACATCAAATCATTTGATTTTCAGGAAGTAAAGCTATACAAAAATGCAAGAGAACGTGAAAAGTATGTATTTTTTCATGTCGTAATTAGGTTTGACATGGTGCAATTTCTTACTGTTGAATGCATTTTTAATAGGTATGATAACATGGCAGAATTGTTTGCTGTGGTCAAAACCCTTCAGGCCCTTGAGAAGGCTTACATCAAAGACTGTGTAACACCTAATGAGTGAGACATTCATTAACTGTGGCATTAGCCTTTTCTCCTGTCTCAAAAGAATAATGATCCATATGTGTCATTACAGATACACAGCCTCTTGTTCTAGGCTTTTGGTTCAGTATAAAGCTGCTTTTAAACAAGTGCAAGGATCTGATGTTGGATCAATCGATGACTTCTGCAGGAAGTACAGAGTGAGTTGGATTATTTAGGTATTTATATTTTTATAGTAATGCCTATTGATATTTGTCTCATCATGTTGTTTTATAGCTTGATTGTCCACTGGCCATGGAAAGGATTAAAGAAGATCGCCCAATCACAATCAAAGATGACAAGGGCAACCTGAATCGCTGCATTGCAGATATAGTATCTGTAAGTTCACACCTTTTTATGAGGGTCAATCCAAAACCAAATGGAAATTTGGGCCAGGTGCCAATGCTCAAATAATTACTTTAGTTTGATTTGCTTATTGTAAGCTGCATTTTGTCTGTATTTGTGGAAGTGCCAATGTTTATTGGTTTATCAACTTTTACCTTATTGTTGAAAAAATATCAGCCTGCATACTACATTTTGGATAAAAGTTTTCTCTCTCCCCATCTCTACAATCCTTAGTTGTTTATCACCGTTATGGACAAATTAAGACTGGAGATCAGGGCCATGGATGAGGTACATAGATGGCTTCACATTATATTTTTGGCTATATTTTAGGTACGGTGAGGTTTTTGAACTTTATTTTTTGTCTTAGATTCAACCCGACCTACGAGAGCTGATGGAAACTATGAACAGAATGAGCAACATGCCACCAGACTCTGAGGCAAAGGACAAAGTGAATCTCTGGTTAGTTTTATTTTCTCCTTCAGATAACTGGCTGTCTTCAATAAATCAACACTCATATCACCTCCAAGCCATACTTTTTTGAATTTGGGAATGGGCTCTGGTCTTTGTTGCATTTGGGCTGAAAATCTAATTGTGCCCACAGTTTCACAGCAAACATACTGCTCTCCATTAAAAAAATTTGAATTGTAGTATGTAGAATTATTAAAAACATTTATAAACTCAACTAAAAGTTAAAAATTAAACAAAAAGCCATGTAGAAAAGTAAAGTGTTCCACTATCCGAGCCTTTGAAGTTTTGTTTTGATGTTGCCCACTGCAGCTAAATAATGGTTTTGTGTCAAAAGCAAATAAGAATTAAAGGCTAAACCATAAAACCAAAACCATGAAAAATATATAAGCTAAAACCACTATTAATGAAACGATGCCCTCTCTCTCTAGGTTGACCACACTCAGCAGCATGTCGGCCTCAGATGAACTGGATGATAATCAAGTGCGTCAGATGCTCTTTGACCTGGAGTCTGCCTACAATGCCTTCAACCGCTTCTTACACTCCTCCTAAAACCTCTTTGCTTGAAACTGTATGTGTCATGTGGTTTGGTTCTTGTTGAGTATTTGCAGATGTTGAAACATTCTCCAAAGACCAAAGTGGATATCTGTGTGGTGACATTTCTAGATCTCTGACATACTCAACTATGACATTTATTGTAATATTCCTGATCCACCTTTTGACAGTGTCGAGGTCTTTGCCATCTTACAAGTACATTGTGCTGCCCGAGGCTTTTGGCTGTAACAATGTTTGATAAATTATTCACAGACATGGTTTTCTTTCCTTCACTTATCAAACCGTTTACGTCAATCGCTGTACTGTAATATAAGGAAGTAAATACTAATTTTCTACTTTGATCTTTCAGTACACTACCTAAAATAGATTATATTAACATACATTTGATGACTTAGGAAGTACCATTTGTTCAATTATGCTGAATTCAGAAATCTGTTTTAGAATACACAGCATGGACTTGGTGAGTTGCAAGGATTGATCACAGGTAACAGGAATAAATTATTCTTTGGAGAGTTGCACTTGATCCTGGTTAATGGCTCTGGTTTTAATATGTATGCGTCTTTACTTGTTAATACATTAATCAATGTTTGTTGAGTTTGGCTTGGGTGGACAGAAAAACAATGGATGTTTCCTATTTTTGCTTCATTCATGCATTTAAACCTAGCTTAGGAAAAACTATTAAGTTATATGTAAAAATTTATCTCTGTAAATAATAGTTTTGATTTTTAAATGAAAGCATGGAACACCTTTTTAGAAATAAACATGTACAAATTTCTATTTCCCAAAACAGTCTTCATCTGTCTTTATATTTTATTATATTTGGTTGGGGGCATGACCTACTTCTTAAGTACTTTGCAAACTCATAGACCTACATAATTTCTCATATAGGCCTATACAAATCCAAAGTAGAAGGCACAAAGCAATTTCTACAATTAGTGGTGGTATTCTGCTCTTTACTAAACTCAAACATTTTTACCACATAGGGCTCTAGTTCAACAACTTGCTGCACAAACAAGGTTATTGTAATTATTGATTTGTGTTTGTACTGATGACATAAGCAGCGTCCCTGTGTGGCGCCTGTGCTGTGGCTCCTTTAAGAGGCACGAGCGCAGTACGCGTTTCCACGGCGACAAATAATGACAAAACTCTGGGCTTCGTCTGTTTGCTGTGGCACTTGGACTATCTAAACTCACAGATTAACAAGCTAACTCTTTTAAACAATTAATTCATCCATATTCTGATTTCTGAGGTGACAGGCGTATAGTGACCGAAGGACAGCTTTCAAAACTCAACCAGGAAAAACAAGCACCTTGCTTGAGAAGATTGAAAAGTTTTTGAGGAAATTTGAAACTTGATGTGACACGTTTTGCCTGAAGCTTTCCCTCGGTAAATGGTTATGATTTACAAAGGAAATGAACAAGAAGCATGAAACAACGAGCGTCTCTGAAGTCGAAGGACACATATCACAGAAGTATGAGATCAAAAAGAGACTCGGCAAAGGGGTGAGTAAACCACTGCTTTCCAGGGCTGTGCCAGAAGCACTCAGTTATGCCATAGCCTATGTTAGACCTGTGCATTGATCTGTGCTTACCCCATGCATCCTAGTTAGTACAGGACCTGCTGCACTTCAGGACAAATTCCAGAAATTCTCCAGACTTAGGGCTCTTTGTGTATAACTGTGTTGTAAGCGAGGGAATTATTGACTTTGGTGGGATTTGGCTGTATACTGGAACACGTGATGCTTTAGCTTTGGACTACATGTAGCCTACTTGATGCTGTATGTCTATAAACAACTTAGTTTTTTTCAAATACAGCCCACAGGGGCGACCAGGTGGTAGCTGCCACGTAGCCACATCATATTGGTTAACATAGGCTAATACCTGAAGGCTCTTGTAACACCAGTGTCACAGCTGTTCAACCTGACTGTGCAAGACTCATACTGCAAGAGCTGTCAACCCAACACCTGCTACATCAGTCTGACTGTCCACTGGTCAGCTGGGCTTATCCTCCTGTGTAAGGAATCCATAACATGGTGTATGAGTGACATATAACACACAGCTATTAGAAACCATTATTCTGAGTGGATAATTACTCCTACTATTTACTTTTTTTCGTTTCTATGATGTATCATAATCTCATTATAGTCTTGTCCCTGCACATGGTGTTAATTTTCTGGCTAAAATTGTCTTTAGTGGATATGTGTGTTTAGTGGATGTGTTGCAAAATAAAATGTTCCTCTCTGTTGTTGTGACTCTCTGCCCTAGGCCTATGGCATTGTGTGGAAGGCAGTGGACAGGCAGACTGGTGAGGTGGTGGCTGTAAAGAAGATCTTTGATGCCTTCAGAAACAGGACCGATGCTCAGGTGAGTATTTCCCAGCTGCAGAAGGAAAGTAAATTTCAAGTGTGTTGACTCTGTTATATCAGAGTAAACACAGATAGTTCCTCACCTCTTTGAATAGTGTAGCCAATGATTAAACAGAACAAGTGCATCCTATTACAATAATTGTCTGTTTTCTTTTGTTTTTACAGCGCACATTCAGGGAAATCATGTTCCTTCAGGTAAACTGCTTGTGTTACACAGTGGTATATATCATCGTTGTCTTTGACTGATAGCTATAACCAATGCTCAAGGTTCAAATTATCTTATTGTGCCTTGCTCCTTATATCATGTCCCAGAGGCCCTGTTCACTTTCATTAAGTATACCAAAATATCTCATTTTCTGTCATACCTACATGATATGCTGACCTTTAACTCAGTTGCAGTCATTGTAACATCCCTCCAACAAAACCGACACAAACATGTCTTATGTAATGTTTGTTGAAATGTCCCTGTACTGTCTGCATAACCTCGACACAATGCATGCTTGTTATAAGATCTCAAACAAAAGTGACTGTGTCTCTAAATTTTTAAGTGGTTTATTTATGCAGGAGTTTGGAGATCATCCAAACATCGTCAAACTTTTGAATGTCATCAGAGCCCACAATGACAAAGACATTTATCTCATCTTTGAGTATATGGGTGAGTGTTGTTCTAAAATAAAATAGAAATTGATTCTGATAATTAAATTGGTATAAACATGAGATGTTGTACTATTTCATTAAGGTCTAATTAAGTAGTGTAATAGTGTGACTCTTTGCACTCTTTTATTGTTTAGATTGGAGGTAATGCTTCATGGCCTTGTTGAGCAGTATAATTTCTCTTTTAATTTGATTCATACTTACTTCTGTTAATCAGATACCGACCTTCATGCAGTAATAAAGAAAGGCACCCTTTTGAAAGACGTCCATAAGCGTTATGTGATGTACCAGCTCCTCAAAGCCATCAAATACTTGCACTCAGGAAATGTTATTCACAGAGATCAAAAGGTAAATCAGTCTGTGCTTTGTCATTATTTTGCATGTCCATACATTTTAACTTAACTTCTATATCAATACAATAAGTGAAATAAATCTATGCATTTATTATACAGCCTTCTAATGTGCTGCTGGACACCGACTGTACAGTTAAGCTGTGTGACTTTGGCCTGGCTCGATCACTCAATCAAATCCAGGAGGACAGTGGGAATCCAGCGCTAACAGAGTATGTTGCCACAAGATGGTACCGCGCTCCAGAAATTCTTCTTGGATCCACAAGGTATTGTTCAAATGCCTCCAAACCAAAAATCTACATTATTAACTGTAGTTTTAAGTTTGACTATCTTGTCTTCAGATACACAAAAGGTGTGGACATGTGGAGCCTTGGCTGTATTCTAGGAGAGATGCTTTTGGGGAAAGCACTGTTTCCTGGGACTTCAACAATTAATCAAATAGAAAAGATCATGAGTGCCATACTACACCCCACTCCTGAAGGTAAACAGAGATCACATTTTTAAAAAAATGTAATGTAATGAATGTAACATTCAGAGACACACTTTATTTGCAGATGTTCTTGCAATCAAGTCTGAATATGGATCCTCTGTGATACAGCGAATGTTATTGAAGTAAGAATATATTAATAACAATAATAATAATAATACTATGCAGTATTTTTATAGCAACACCTTAGCTATGGCTAGCGCTTACTCTGTGTTGAGGTTATAGTGACGCTCACTATAAAAACACTTGTTTTATTGGCCATGTTGCTCAGACCTAATTTTCATTGATTTATTCCTCATGAACCTGTTCATCTTGACCAGACCACAGGTGCCTTTGGAGGACCTTCTACAGCCCTCTGTACCCATTGATGCCCTGGACCTGCTCAAAGGGCTGCTGGTTTTTAATCCTGACAAGAGGCTGACTGCTGAACAAGCCCTTGAGCACCCCTATGTCGCTAAGTAAGTCAACACAGCGTGCTTCTTCTAATATGTATATTATATCTGGTCTCATTTAAGACCAATGTATTATCAATATGTTTTATTTGTTTTGATGGTTTTGTTGAAAGGTTTCACAATCCAGCCCGAGAACCTTCCCTCAACTATGACGTTATTCTTCCAGTTGATGACGATGTTAGGTTATCTGTCGTTCAGTATCGCAACAAGCTCTATGAGGTACAGAAAAAAAGACATTGACCTAATGATGTTTCATTTACTTTACTAAGTTTAAGCAAAAATAATAATGAAATTAATATAATGAGGATTTTCTTGTTTATGTCATCTTTGCAGATGATGCTTGAACAGAGAAATAATCAGGGAATGCTAAAACTTGTCCATCCAAAAAGTGAGCCTAAAGTTGATGATAGCTGCAACCCAAATGGAAAAACTGATAAGAACCTGGTTGAATCCAGTTGCAATGATACGGGTGAAAATGAGGTACATAAAGAAACAGAAAAATCTGACAAGAATCCAAAACCTGGGGTGATTTATGAGTCTGAAGCAGAGAGGACAAACAAGCCAGTTAAACCTGCTGTGGGAAAACTTACGTACAACCCAATAACACATGCCCCAAGTATGTTGCCTTTATGAAATCCTATTGAAAAATATATGGAAAATAATAAATTGGTCTTTTTTATTTCATTCAGATGGTTATATCCAAAGTCCAACGGGTCCTCCTCGTTACTACTCATTGGCAAATCCATCAGTAATAGAATCCACCAGTAATGGAATTACATCACCAGCAGAGGGCACCAGTATGAACACAGTAGGAAACTCATACAACCATAAAACATACATGCCAGATTATTATGTGTCTCTGTAATGCACTCATTGTCATCTTTTCTTTGTCCCTTTCTGGGTCATTTGTTTTCATAAGACCATGGACCAGATCATTCATCGAGGGCGCTCAGCTCCTTTGAACCAAAACCGAACCTTCTCTTCACACATAAACCAAACACAAAACAACCCACTGGTCCGTAAAGAGGACTCTGTGTTGTCTTCTGGACTATGTATCACGTCAGCCCGTCTGGTCAGTAAAATATTTACCTGCTCATGACTTATATTAAAAAAAAAAAAAAAAAATTAAGTTAAATTTTTCTAATTTTTTTTTTGCAGAATCAGCGCCCCCAGGTTCGTGACACACAACCCCCTCCTCGTTTCAGCAAGAAAGTATTTCAGAATAACTGTAATGTTGCAGCAGCAGGAGACCCTCGAGCCAAACTTGGAAGCTACTCTCAGGCATATGGTACTATCAACAGGACTGATCTGAACAATCTACTTAGAAGCCGGCCCTATAACCCATAGCCACTGTGACCTGACCTCCTATTGGTTTCCCTTTATTGGTTTAAAAAGCACTGGCAATTAAAAAAAAAAAGTATGCTGCAGGAACATCTCTGAAAGTGTATGTCAAATATTATTTATAAATGTAATACCATTGAACACTTACATAACCTGCCACCAGGTTACTTTCTCTTTCTGTTCTGGATTATTCTGGAAATTAAAGTGAAAGTCACCTGATGTGTTTGTGCAATGGAACTTAAATGGTTAAATGTAATTAAACATGTATATCATGTTCAAAGTGTAAAGACACCACAATAAACACTACATTTATTATCACATGGCCTTCTGTAAATTAATGTGAATGAAAGTCTCTTGAATGTTGTGAGAATGTAGAAAATCTGAGTATATATTTAATATTATCCGTCAGTGTAAAACACTGCGTCATGGTGGTAAGGATATTTTATGACATCAGTGAAGCTCTAGTCATGTGACCGCGTCGTGCGTGTCGTCAGCAGGTCCCAGCATCAGTGCGAGCGCAGACCGGAGACGCCACGGGACAGAGACGCCGAGTTTTTGTGAGCTTTCTGTTATTCAGACACAGTATTTTCTGCTTCTAAACGGCCTGTAACGAGGGAAACAAAGGTAGGTGCTAACGATTGGGATGTTGGGATGTAAATACTAGGTGCATTTGTCTCGGACTGAGCCATAGATTGTATATATAAATGACGCTCTGGTTAGCAATGGTGGTGGGCATGTACGCGCACTGCCAAAACCCCGCCATCTGACTCTGTTTAGAAAAAGTCTCATGTAATACACATCTAATTTAAGACATGTAGTATAAAGTATGTTAGCTCTTTGATGCAAATAAATGGGATGTTGTAGGTTATAAACGCGTAATGACGGAGTGTGGGGGGCGCGGCGTGTGGTCTTCGTCTTAAATAAATAACCTGCTCTATCCACCATGGCGACACATAGAGACTGATTCAAGTAACAACATGTATATCCCAATGTTATTATTGAGAGACGTTAGCTACGCAATTTTATTAGGAAACCAGGCAGCTGATAAACCGATTGATTTTCGCAGTGTGTCGATGTAAGAGCTGACAGTGGCGCATTTGTGCTGCTGCTGAGGCCTAGCTGGAGATGAGCCTATCGCCCCAGCTCTACACAAAACTGCGGGCTTTACGGCTTTGTTTTGTTGCAGCTACATAACAGGGTCAATTTGGATAATTTGAAGCCATTTCTAGATATTCTGACCACCGTACTTCCCTCGTAGGCCAATAAAGAGTCCCGACCCTGACATGTGGTTCATTTTATCTGGTGTTCGCGGCTGTTTTTAATGTTATGCGGATTATTGGTGTCTAATTATGGACAGTTGTATGTGCACCCACTACAAGCCTAACAACAATGGCTTAATAATTATACTAATCATCCAGAACAATTTAAGATAAGAAACTATTGACAGGACAAAATCCATTGGCAGTGTTACCCATAAAGAATTGCATAACTTTTCTGGTGGAGGTTGTGCCACCGGCTTGTTTCTGTGGAGTTCAAACTAAAGCCATGTGGAACTTTCCTGGCTAGGCAAAAACAGGCAGGCAATGCAATAAGAGCTTTGGTGGTGCCATTCGGCCAAGTTACAGGTAAGATCTGGGGAGAGGCAGAGTTCATGCAGCCTGTTTCTGAGCAATAACCTGAAATTAAATACAGGTTAATGCTGAAATATTCCACAGTGTGTTTAATGCAACACTGTAGAATATTACAGCCAAAGCAATAACATCTCCATGGAGAAGCATGGAGAGTTCTCTGATTCATGTTGGGTTTCATGGCAAACTATTTCACCAAATATACACTTAGCTGTGGCAGTAGAGCTGGCCTGTGTCTGTCTGATGTGTGGATCAGAGATGGTGCTGACACGGCGCAGCACAATGATGATCATCAGTTGTGTGGGGCTACAGTATGAGGGACAAACTTTCATTATTAAACTAATAACTGATAAACTAAAATACAAAACCATATAGAATTTTGACAGCTTTTGCTCTAGCTGTTTTGAAAGAGGAACTTGTAAAAAATTCTATCATTATTTTACTTACTTTTTAGAATCCAGACTACTGTAGACTGCTCTGGAGCTCAAAGTAATCACCCACCAGTTAGTTCTGGAAGTGAATTTCATATTGTCTTAAAAAAAATAGGATTTGAAATGTGGATTCAGTGTTGTTCCCACACTACAGTAATTATGTTTAAAATCTGTATCTGAAACTCTATAAATTGTCATTATCATTAAAATATTTTTGCCAAATGTTTAATTTTTAGACCGAAAACAAATAGGGTTTTGGTTACCACATAGCTAGCCTCAGTTGTGTCTTAATATTATACATGTCTATGGGAAAAACTGATGGGAAATTTATGGAACAGCTGTGGGTTTCGAGGTGGGCGGAACTGTTGAGCTGCATAACCTGCCCAGTGGATTTCACTCCAGCCACCATTGTGCTTGTGTTATGGTGCCACACGCTAACTTTTGAATAGCTGTGTGGTCAGTGTTTTTCCATGTATTTTCAGTCATGCATGCCTTATGTTGTACATGGGTTTTCCAATGCATTGTGCTGGTCTAATTGTGTTAACATAGCTCCGACTGACCCACTGAATCCCCGACGCTAACCTAATTCTCCTCTGAGTGATGGCTATCAGCAGAAGCAGACACAGCCACTGACTTTATCCACAGGACCGAGGCCACTATCCTAAGAGGATTTTAAAAGTTAATGCTTGGATAGCTCTGCATCAAACTCAAAAACAAATGTCATTTATTCATTGTCATGTGAGGTTGGAACATCTCTCTTGTCACACTTTATCATTACAGGCCACATTAGTACAGTGTCACATGAAAACACAGCTTGTTGTCAGACTAAACAGGAAATACAGCAAATAATAGCTCACATACTGAAATAAAATTTTGCAATTTGCTGACTATTTTCTCTTGGCATTGGGAGTTTAACCAGCCTCAGTTGTATATCCCTAGCAATTACTGTTTCACACTAACATCTCTGTAGGAATGTATTAGGAAAAGTCTTTCATGGTTTAATTCATTTTAAATGTTTCATTAATACTTACTCCCTTACTACTTAAAACTACAGTGCTTTTACCTTTTATCACACTCATGAACAAACCTCTACAAAGTGATTGTGGGTAATATTTTTGAATTACACGGAGATTACACTAAGACACATGAAAAGAAACCAAGCTTCATGGCAGGAAGGAATTCAGGTGGATTTACATCTTAAATTTATATTTTGAAAAGTTAACAGCTCATTTAAGTTGTGGACATGCTATATTTGTTCAGCTGTAATTTGAACCACAAAACTGGTCACCATCACTTGAGAACAAATAGCAAATGGAAGGCTGCTTTGGTTTTTCAGTTAGGTCACATGGTCAAAGCAAATGTCTTATTTACATTATAATTAAAAATACTGTTTATAAAGCACAGAGTATAGTCACATTATGCATTGTAATTGTTGTGATGTTGGTTTGATGTTATTTTTTTTCTTTTTTTACAGATTGACATTGCTGCTAAATAAGGATCGCTTCACATCATGTCCCAGGACAAGAGTGGATACCCAGTAATGGGTGAGACCAACCCACTCCATAACAATGTCTATGGTCCACCTCCTCAGCCAGGCTTTGGTATGCCTCCTCCGAACTACAACCAAGCCCCAGGTCCGTACCCTCCAGCAGCTGGATTCGGACAGCCAGGGTTCCCTCAGGGTGCTCCTGGTATTGCCCCTGGTCCGTACCCACAAATGCCTTACCCTCAGATGCCCTATCCCCAGGGACCCTACCCTCAGGGGCCTTATCAACAAGGACCGGCACAGCCAGGATTTCCTGCAGACGCCAATGGTAAGTTAATTTGTAGTGGAAAGATATATACTGTTGTCGCATTGTTTCACCCAAAAATAAATAAGTCTGAAGTATACTAGAGTAAGATGATGTCAAATATTCTGGATGTTTTGTAGCTATGGGTAGTCCAGGCTATGGTGATGGACCACCATCTTACTACGACAATGATGAATTCACCAATTCTGGTTTCGAAGATAAGACTGTTCGACAAGCCTTCATTAGAAAGGTATATTTTGAGATTGTACAAGTATTTTGAGGCAAAGTTTCCAATTAACAAAATCTTCTGTTTGTATTAGGTCTTCCTGGTACTCACGGTACAGCTGCTGGCCACATTCTCTTTTGTTGCTGTGTTCACTTTTGTTGATGATGCCAAGTACTTTGTGCGACGTAATCCATGGACATACTACGTATCCTATGCAGTTTTCTTTGTGGCTTTAATTGTTCTGAGTTGCTGTGGTGACTTCCGCCGCAAACATCCGTGGAATCTGGTTGCATTGGTAAACATAAAGATGATGTTGGATTAATTGTGATATTCTTTACCTGCTCTAATGAATGTTTGCTGCATTTCACAGTCCATCTTGACTCTGAGCCTCTCCTATATGGTGGGAATGATTGCTAGCTTTTATGACACTGAGACGGTCATCATTGCAGTGGGCATCACGGCTGTGGTCTGCTTCACTGTCGTCCTTTTCTCTCTTCAGGTCAGTCTTTTTCCATTATGTTTCCAATCCATAATAATAATGCCTTACATTTGTAATGCGCTTTATCAAAGCCTCTCAAAGCGCTACAGTGAAGTCATTATTCGTTCACTCCACACTTGGTGATGGTAAGCTACTATTGTAGCCACAGCTGCCCTGGGGTAGACTGACGGAAGCGAGGCTGCCAGTTTGCGCCATCGGCCCCTCCGACCACCACCGATCATTCGCACACACACCACTTTCATACTAGGCAATGTGGGTGAAGTGTCTTGCCTAAGGACACAACGACAGAACTTGGTCCGAGCTGGACTCGATTCTCCGACCTTCGGGTTGGGAGACCAATGCTCTAACCACTGAGCCACTGTCGCCCTCCATGTTGTTCATTGTCTAAAAAAATCTTCTTATTCTCTTAATTCAGAGCAAGTATGACTTCACTTCCTGTCGGGGTGTGCTGTTTGTGTGCCTGATAGTCCTGATGCTTTTTGCTATCCTCTGTATCTTCATTCGTCACAAGATCCTGCACATTGTCTATGCCTCACTGGGGGCTCTGCTCTTCACTTGCGTAAGTTACCATTGTATTTTCAAAATGTAAAAAATTATATCTGTGCCTATTCTACTAAACTACATTTTATTTGTGTTTGTTAGTTTCTGGCTGTAGACACTCAGTTGCTACTGGGAAACAAGAAGCTAGCATTAAGCCCTGAGGAGTATATTTTTGCTGCTCTCAACCTCTACACTGACATTGTCAACATTTTCCTCTACATCCTGGCTATTGTGGGACGTTCCCGTGAATAAGTGGTATTGTGAAGAAAGAAGAGGGCTTGAGAAATGCATGTCTTTTCTCATAACCCATCTACTTGTTGCTTGTTCTTTTTTGTCACACTGGTTTTAAAGAAATGAACATGTTGTAAAGAGCAGCTGATTACATGCTTCTTGCAAAGTATGAATACTTCACTGACCCCTTTGTCTTTTACTAACAAACAAGACTATTTTGTCACTCAGTCTTTCATTTTGCATTTACTCCCACATTTACTGAAGAAATACCATGAAGGAGCTTCATATTACACACACACTGGGTTTTAGCCTATCTGTGTGACAAATTATATGCATGGCAGCATTGAGAAAACAAGTGTTTATTCTCTTATCTGCCAGGTAACTTGCTGACTTTGCTGTATATAGTTGTTAGTGTAATGCCACTTCCTCCTGGCTGCTGAAAAGCATGAAGAAGCAATTCTTGTGATGTTTTGCTT
This sequence comes from Periophthalmus modestus, assembly GCA_019594935.1. Taxonomy (NCBI): domain Eukaryota; kingdom Metazoa; phylum Chordata; class Actinopteri; order Gobiiformes; family Gobiidae; genus Periophthalmus; species Periophthalmus modestus. The sequence continues at coordinate 24,703,932 of JAIEZT010001318.1, forward strand.
CATGGGGAAAAGCACTTAAATCTTTAAACAGTGATACATTAATAAATAACAATATTGGGTGTACTGTACAGCATTTAAAATTAAGGATGTAGAAATGTTTTTATTTTGCTTTTATTATTATTACTATTATTATTATTATTATTATTATTATTATTATTATTATTATTATTATTATTATTATTATTATTATTATTATTATTATCATTATTATTATTTCATTTACTTTCTTTTGGTCAGGTCAGTGTCTGAAATCTGTGTGCTGTATTTATTCCCCCACCCAATGTGAAATAGTGGTATTAGTAAACTTGGCAAACTTTTGATTGTGTTTTAATACAATGAAGGAAATGTCCATTTTATGGTCTGTAGCAAACACAGTTGCATCAAAAGTTCGATAAAGGCTATACTTGACTATATTGTTGTTGGCTATATATTGTGACTGGTGGACAGTGGACACGCACCACCAGGCTACTTATAAACCAAATCAAACTGAGATTTAAAAATCTACACTATGTGAACTTGATCCAAGTCACTTTTTAAAAATTTTTTCTTTGTATTTCGCCTGCATGGTCCCACTCTGCATGTGCTTCAAATGCACAGTGTACAGGTTTTCTTTACTGAAGCAACACAGTCACAGTTGTTTGGCAACCCTTACACTTTTTAACCTATATGTTGGCATTTTACTAATGTGAGGCCTATCATAAAACTGTAGTGATTTGATGTGTATAGAGCAAGTACTGTTTGCATTGTATATTTGCACTGTTTCTTTGGGGCTGTTCTCCTCTGTACCACTGACTGCTTTTCATTAAAACAAATAAGTTACTGAAATGCCAGTGTTGTAGACTCATCTTCTTATCTAAGGAAGCTGTTACACTCTTCTTTAGAAATAAACGTGTGCCACTGCCACTGCCTACCCAATTAGTGTGAGTGTGTGGCTTTCCCCAACAAAAGGTACATTAAGTAATAACACGACAAGAATGTATTATTGTATCCTATTTAAAATGAAGTCAAACTTGTTTTAGCTCAGCCCATGGATCTACTAAAAAACGGCTCACCTCGACTCAGCTCAATCACCTCGATATTTGGCGCCAACAGAGCCCTTTGATCTGCGTGGATTTATCATAAAACCCAGACGGAGCTAAAAAACTTCAACAAATTTGTTTCAACTGAATTGCAAGAAATGGAAGGTCAGAAATTAACACTCATAACAGTTATACATTAAATTTATCAGAACTGTACAAATAACAGATATCTCTCGCTCAACTGGTGATAAGATAAGAGCAGCTAACGTTTTTGCTAATGCTAATAATAATAATGCTAATACTTGTGGCTACTAGTAAAAAAGTTAATTGTTGAGTCTACAGGATTTTGAATAACAAATAAATAAGATCTCACCTATGTTCATAATGTCATTTCTTAACAGGGCTAAACATTGCAGACGTTCTTAGCTCTGTATCTAGCTCAAAAGGTTAGTGACAACAGTTATTACATCTTAATTAGCTGAGTTGCTACTGACGTTAATTTGTTTGACACTATACGGATGCATTTGCTATATTTGACCAGGAATTGGACTTGGTGAGCCTAAAATTGAGCAAATGTTGCCAAAACTGAAGAGGCTTCAACAAGGTAATGTTTATTTCAACATTTAACACTTATCAGGGGTGTTCATGGACAGGGCAGGGCCAGGCTAGATCCTGAGTAGATTAAATTATATTTCTTATTGTACATTTAAAAATCTTTTACCATCATCAGTAACATTTTGTGAGACGCTAATTAACGTTATAAACATTCTGAACAACTGCTAGTTAAGTTGTATGTTTTGACCATCAGCTAGCAGATCAGACAAAAATATTTAACTATAGTTGTGCTTATGTTTTACACGATGTAGTAGATTGGCCGCGTGATCCGGTTCCGGAAGTAGATTTTCCATTCATTTGTCTCTTTTTTCTAGACTTTTCGAAAAATAGACAAAGTTTGAAGGCATCCCAGCTTCGTGCTAACTAATATCCATAACGCAGTCGTTTTAAGTCCAAGAAGCAAATGTAAAACACAAGGTTAATTTGAATGTTTTAATGACTTAATGGTTTATAACGTTTCAGGAACAGATTTTAAATTGATTTACAGGTCATTAGTTGCCACATAGCTGATAGCTCTAAGCAAGCTTTCAAAGTTTTGATTTTAATTTCTGAAAGTCTATAAGAAAAAAATAATGATAAATGTAGTGTCGGAACCGTGGGGTGGGCGGTGACTGTTGACACACATTGATTGGGTTATCTATTACAAATGACAAATTAGACTGGACAGTAACATCTTGACGAACACTGGCTCTTTGTAACTTCCGCTTTTGCTCTGAGTTTAGACTGAACTGTAGCATCTTGACGAACAGTGGCTCTTTGTAACTCCAGTTTACGTTTCATTTTTAGTTCAAGAAAAGCATGAAGTAAACAGAGCTAGTTTTTAATGTGACGAGTAACAGATTAATAAGATATATTGTACCTTTTGTGGTATTCACCAAATTCGAAATAGATATGTCATGTTTTTTTGTTTTGACTAAATAAAGAGTTGCTGATATCAGCCAATGAGAGGCGCGTATGCAAATATACATGGATTGTTGGCCCGCTGTCTGCTAAATAATGGAACTATTAATTACACTTTTGTGGTAGAGTAAATATACGTTAGTGACACTTGAAACGGTTTGTTTAGTGTTCCATAAGAAAACATATTTGGTATTGAGCTAAATAAGTGAACCCTGACTCAGACCCGTGTGTATACAATTCAAATCAAGTGCAATGGCGACGAAGCGTTTATCGTCAGTGAGGTACATCCTTACCTGTTACTCCTCCGGGAGTTGCAGAGCATGATGAATGGAGAATTATGAGATATGATTATTATCTCTCTCTTATGGAGACCGCAACTCTCTTTAAGAGCCATTCTGATTCCATTGTGTAGAATATAAGTGAATAAACTGGCGGTAGACAGTATTCAGTAATAGTTAATGTGAGTTCATAAATGCATAAGAAACAGTATACTTTAAAGTACACAAATCGATGCAGTTGGTACTTACGCATGAACGCAGTTTAGTGATAGTTATTCCCAACAGGGGTGGGCATAATAACGTATATCACATTTTCTTGAACCTTATTGTTATTTTAATGTGATATGCAGTTATATTATCTTTAATAGCCAAAATAACACATTTACCAAGTTCACATTTCACTAGTGAATCAACGTTCGTGAACGAGTCGGCTCTTTTGAACGGTTCCTTCACGTGAATGGCTGAAACCGGATGTCAGTTTTAAAAAGAGACAAATCTTTTTCTGTCAAATTTTTGTTTTTCTATGATTAATGATTTTCTGATTAATGCTGAATTAACACAAAAATCAGCACAGAAGCAGAGCAGGCAAGTGAGAGCTTTGTACACAGAAAATACATTTGACATCATAATAACAGGTAACAGTTAATTATTATTATTGTAGTGCAATGTCTTATTTAGATTATTCATAATTTCAAAGGGTAAACACTCTCCCACTTTCAGTTTGAGTCATTTTAAACAGATCTGAGCCTTGGGTGTTTCTCTCTCTAATTAGTTTGTAGATAAAGTGAGTTCTCACATTGGCTTCTGTCATAGAGCCAGTCTTTTGAATGGCTCTTTGAAAATAACAGATCCAAAAGATTAAAAACTCATAAAAGCCAAAAAATCCATCATTACATTTCACTGTATTTGTCACTCACTTAAAACTCATTGGTTGAGCAGAAGACAATAGTGAACAACAAATATAATCATATAACATTTTACTCCTTTCATCATGTTCTGGTACGTCTACCTTAAAGTTACAGGATATATCTTATTAATGTAACTCAAATGAATGATCATAGCTGGAATGGTCGGTACAGGCATGACGCTGACTCATGGTGTAAACTTGTAGTCAGTATGGAGACTGTCACAATACTGTGGTCTAACTATGTTGCATTGTGTCAAGATAAGAGAGTTTTAGAAGAGGAAATCCAAGAGATCCAAGTGATCCATGAATCTCTGCAGAAGGAACTGGAAACCTGTAAGTACTATTATCCAACGTTAATATAATTATTATTAGATAGTATGGTTCATTATGTTTTATGTGGATTTTTTCATTGCTGCAGTAGAAACAGAGTCTGATCAACTGGAAGGAATACATAAAGAAAAAGAAGGTATGTATTTTATCATTTATTTTTGTGCAAATTGCAGGTTTAATTTCATGCTGGATTGAAACACCAAACATATGTAGAAAAACGTTTTTACCATAATGGTTTTCTGCAGAGATGTGCCAGAAGATGCAGTATCTGTGTGAAGAGTCAGAGCAAGACTGTGCCAGGTCAGCTCCCAACTACTAGATCCATATCTTGCGCTTTATCTTGTTGTCCAGCAGGGGGCAGTAAGCGACTGTGTTAAACTGAACGCGATTTAAAAAAAAAAAAAAAAAAACTTTTTTAAGTTTGGTAACATTTTGCAGACAACTGAGGCATAATAAGTCAACTGAAGATGTGTCAGAGCAATACAAGTGTGAAATCCAGGCCATAAAGTTGAAGCACCGAAAGCTACGGTCTGACAAATTAAACTATATACATGTCAATATTTGCCCTTAGTTAAAAAAAAGCTATCTGTTTTTACAGAATGAAATTTGAAAACCATCTGTACCAGCTGATTGAGCAGCAAAAGAACCTATATTCTGTTTTTGTATGTGTTCAATACTTAACTACTAAATATTTTTATACTACTATTAAATGTTTTTAAAATAATATTTGATCATAATTTTCTTCAGATGCCAGACAGAATTCCAGGTGAAATTGAAAGTGCTGAGAATACAAAAAGTCAACTGTTAACTGCTGGTAAGTACCAATCTACCTAATTTATTACATACATATTATTGCTATATCAATTCTTACATTGTTTTTATAAATTTAGAAAAACTGAAGGTAACCCAGGTAAACTCACTGGAAGAAGAGATAGAAAAACAGAAGCAGGAGAAACAAGACCTTCTATCTGTTGTAGTACAAGAAGAGTAATGCTGTGAATATGTAGCCCAAGATTTTAGTAGAACACTACTTTGTGCATGAATTAGAATTTGCCAATTACTTGTGAGGTGCTTAATTTTGACTAATATATATTTATATATATATATATATATATATATATATATATATATATATATATATATATATATATATATATATATATATATATATATATATATATATATATATATATACACATATATATATATATATATATGTATTTAAATATATAAAATTAAATGCTATATTTCATTGTTTGAAGCATGAACAAATAAAGCACTTTGTCACAAAACGTGTTGTGTACTCAGCCATAAAGCAGGACTAGTTTTAATAAGAACACATTTCTCCATACAGATTAACACTTGGAACATAATAATATAATTTTAAACACTCACTGAGGTACAAAGAAGGTAAGGCACTTTGATGGCACCCTGGGAATTATTATATTCCTTTCATAATAATACTTTCCCTTAAAATGTTTTAAAAAGATGGTGTAATCTTAAATAAACACATTTCCCTCAATTCTCCACACACAATCTTTTTATAGCAAAGCACACAAAAGCTACAATATATAAAAAAAAGCAACAAATTAATGCATTCATCTCTGGGACTAAGAAGTGTTACTGAGCAATTTTTATCTTGTAAGTATTTTAAGGAGAAAGATGAAAGATATGTTCAGTCATGAAAAAAACATCTATTGCTGCTTTATTTACATATTTATATAAGTAGTAATGCTTGTCCTGATAGACGTTGGGCCTACATCTTTATGTATAAATCACCAACTCCTCATTCTCTCCTGATTCTAGTAAAATATATTCCTCTGCTTATACATCCACATTTTGCCTTCATTTAATTATGCTGTTAGCTTTACTAGATGTCGCCTATGTAATCCTGTTATCAGCCTTTTTTTGTTGCTATAGTAGATGTCTTTTGCCATTGTGCATCTGGTCCGATAGCACATTTTTGATTCACTCACTCATTAATTTAAATGCCATGCCATTGTAACCATTCGTTTGCCATAAAAGGTAAATTTACAAATAGGCACATTCAAACTGACTGTTTGTTTAAAGAGCTGTCTATTCAAGTGTATTTTTATAAATATCCAGGAGTGGCTGCCAAGCCACAGAGGTACTTTGAGAATGTTGTTGGCACAAATGGGGAATGGGTCATTTTGATCATCTTGCATAAATACGTCCCAAAAAAGAGGTCACTCTTCCATCTTTCGTTATCCCAGGTTATTCCCCATCTGTTAATAAAACAACAGGAATATTTGTGAATTCAACAGTGAGATAGCAATGTTCATATATCGATTTACTTTTTTCAGAGTTCTGTGTATTAATATTACTTGTGAGCCATGTAAAAGTATTGTAAACAAGTGCATAGAAACAATATGCATCAAATGTACTACAAACTTAATTTACTATATTTATTATCTCATTATTTTCATACAGATTAAAACATCTAATTTTATTTCCTATCTTTACTGAATGTTGTATATGTCGTATGTAAAAAAAACTCAGTTCAAAACAAAAAAACAAAACAGTTAAATGTAGGCCTCCTATTAAACTCCAACATTCTAGTCTAGCCTTCAAAATTCATACATTTATAACCAGTGTTACAGGGATGCCTAGTACCTAGTACTCAGCCCTGCTGTATCACATTCTGTTCTAAATTGTTTTCTGTGTACATATTAAGAGACATCTCATCAGTTTTCACTGAACAGATTTTTACTACACATGATACAATAATATATTGTATTATATATCTTTCCCTTCAACATTGCAAATATCCTCTTTGCTGTGATAGACTACCTCAAAGCGGCTGTAGACTTTCTTCTCCTTCCTCAGGCTTTCTATTCTCTTCAGCAAGCCTTCCCGCTCCTGGTTGTTGCTCTGTGGTTTCAGAAAACGGTTTCGTCTGAGGGAGCTCTGTTTCTCCAGTCCTTTGTCAGCACTGTCGCTGTCTCCTCCGGACTCTTCTCCTCGCTCTTGACGATTCTTTTGGCTATTTGCTGAAATCTGCTCTAAAATGACTTTTGTGTCATCTCGTAGGTTGCTGCTGGAAAGCACTGAGCTGCCAGGTGCCTGGTATCGAGTGGCCCCCGTGGGACCAGTAGACTTGTTAGTGCTTGTGGCCCGGTCAGTAGTTGTAGCAGTTATTGTAACAACAGCATTATTAGAAGAAGTCGAGTCTTTGGTATATTTTTTGTCTGGATCTGATATTTCTGGTACTGTAGCCATGGTTCTGTCATCTACAGACAATTTTCTGTCTTTATCTTTTGGTCCTAAAATTCCCTTTAACCTCTGAGTCTGCTTTTTCAGGAAATCAAGTGGTTTGCCTTCACCCTTTCCTTCCCCTGTGGTATTAATTGAAGTATTGGATCCCATAAATTTTTTGAATCCATCCTTTGATTCATCACGGGGTAGAGCTGAAGAGCTATGAGAGCGTGTCTTTTTTAGTTCACTTTTTTCTGCATCTGTAGCGTCAGTTGATAGTATCTCTTCACCAGCTGAGACACGACGAGGATTCAATGCTTTAAGTTTCAATGGATCTCTCTTAAAGATTTTTGGTGAAGGAAGAGGTTTTAGTGATTTAAAAATGTCTTTCTTTTGACCCTCAGAGGCACTGTCCTCTTTGGGTGCTTGAGATGTATCTGTGTGCTTTTGGTAAATTGATGGCTTGGCGGAGATTATTGGTGGTTTTGATGAACTAAATGAAGATCTACGTGTCAACTCTGCAATTCTTGAAGATATGTCAAGCTTCTTTGGTTCAGCTTCTGTAGTTGGGACAGAAGCAGTGGGAGTCTTTAACGCTGTGGTAGAATGGAGAGGTTTCTCCACAATGTCTGGCTTTTTTTCAGCTGGCTCTGGAGCTTTTAATGACAAGTCAGTATCCATTTTTGAAGCTTTTCTCTTAGCAGCCAAATCATTGAAGTACTGAAGCCGATTCGCTGGGTCATTCATATTCAAAAATGATGTAGGCTGTGGTTTACCGTCATCTATGGTGGTTTCAGTCTCTGTGGTTGATCTCATCTCTGCCTCTGCTACAGGTTGATCAGGCTCATCTTTAGTTTTTTCGTGTGTTATTTGTACTGGATTTTCATACACTGTTTCCTTGCTGTTTAATTGTTTCTCCTTACTTTCCATCTCTTTATCTGTTTCTTTCTCATCTGCTTTCTTTCTCCACTCAAAAGGCTCACGATTTCTCCTCTTTTCTAAAATTTGGGCAACTATTGAGGAGGTGCGAACTGCATCCAGTTCTTCATCCTGCTCTGTCGCAGGCGTAAGACCAAGACTTCCAGCATGCATCTCTGCTTTTGAAGATGAAAATATAAGTGAGGAACGCAGACGGGAGCTACGCTGAAGGAGTGGGTTTATGCGTGTACGAAAAGACTCATGCTTTGACAACAAAAGCTCTGGAGCCTCTTTTGCCTCAGTATCCACTCCCATTTCTTTTGTTGATCCTCTCTCTATTTCTCGTTCAAAGACATATGGCTTAGTTTCACTTGCAGAAGGAAATAAATCCTTAGTTGTTCTTGTGTCTTTTGTGCTTTCGGGTAAAATAGGTTTTCCAAAACGTGGTCTTGGAATTTCTGGTTTTGTAGTGGAAACACTCAATGGTTCCTTAAATCCAAAGCGAGGACCAGTGGTCTCAAATGCCATGGGCTGTTGAGATGGTGGAGGATCTTCAAAGGCATCAGGACCCATTGGCTGGTTAATTCCTTCTTCTCCACCATCCTCATATGTGCTCAGATATGAATGAATTCTCCAACTCCTCATGCCCTGCTTAGCATCTGGGTCTTGGTCCTTGTCCAGATCTGATTGTTTCAGGTATAGTTTCTTCTCACCTGGGTGTACATTTGTTGGTGAGCTCTGACATGCATATGCCTGACCTATGGTTGGTCTCTTGTTGGATGAACCTCCTTCATATCTCCCAGCTATAGGAGGTGCATTGTGCCCATCAGGGCCTCCAAGATCTTCTGATGAAAAGTAGTCCTGGCTGTAGTTGCCCGGTTGTGGCTCCAAATCAGAGCGCAAGTTTGGCTCTGAGTGTTGGTCAATGGCTAGCTGGAGAGGTCTGCCTCTAAGTCTATCATAGTGTCCTTGGCCAGAACCTGGCCCAGGACCTTCACTGTAGAAATGGCTTGAGACAGTCTGCTCCCTGTAAAACACAGATTGTAGTATTAGTAAAATAATAGTATACTATGGAACAATTAGGACACTAATTTAAAATAAAATAGGTAAAGCGGATCAACCTGTGAAAGTCCGTCTCATCCAAATTGTTCATAACTCTGTGTTTCATAAATTGTCTGGACGATGTGTAATTTTCTTGCGTTCCCTCTGCATAACTGTGTCTCTTGAAAACACTGGAACCCATCTCCAACTGCCGGGAAACAACGGACCTTCCTTGCTCCAGATAGGACTGCTGCAGGCGAAACTGTTGCTGGGAATATTTCCCTATCGTTATTCCTGCATTAGGTTCAATAGTGTGACGAAAGGGGTCATTTCTCCGGAAGGGGATTGCAAGGTTACGATCAGTGTCTCCATAGGGAAATGCAGGGGGAAGCTCAGGCCTGCGGAAACCTATGGGGTTTCTTAAAGATTGAGTCCTTTTTAATCCAAATTGGTTACTTAAGTAGTTGCCAGAGCTGCTACAGTCAGATAACATAAGTGCATCTGATGATGGGTCCACCACTAAAGGTTCTGACTGAGCAAACAGGATACGAAACTCTTCATCAAATGTAGTTACAAGTTCTCCAAGAAAGAGGTGAGCAATGCTGCGATGGATCTTCTCATAGGACCACATGAAACTAAAGTTAATAGAAAACAACAGTAATTAACTTTTTTGCCACACTGTAAGTTGCAAGAATAATAATACTTACCTGTAGTTTCCACAAAGTACAGCTCGACAGTCCACAAGTAAAAAGCGGTCTTTCACCTGCCCTTTAAAGGTTTTTCCAGTACGAGAGTAGTAAGTTACCCCTGCAACAGTCCTGACTCGCATCATCTATGAAAACAATGAATAGATAAAAGTTTAGTATTGTAAGTTACACACATTCCAATGTTTATCTATAAGTCAAGATTATATAAAAACTTACAGGAACGAATTCCAAGTTCACTTTGCAATTATTAACCATAGAGACAAAATGTGGGGCATCCTGCTCATCAAGGAGAATGTAAACAGGAACATGTCGACCTGCTGCATCTAAAAGGTCACTAAATATATCAATGTCTGTAAACATGTCCATCACAACTGCAATAACCTAGAGAAAACAAAGGAGAAAATACTTAAATTAATGATAAAAATGCCCTAAATTTATTGTACTGTTTGGTCTAGCAAATACTATATTAATATTAATACAAGATCTCAAGATTGTTTACTTCTATAGTTAGATAACTTTGGTTATTTTGCTTTCCACAAATGGATTACATTTCAAAGACATGTGAAAGTGGATACATTGGTGCTACTATTGCATTGGTAATAAGGCAGGTAGTACCCGTTTTTAATGGTTTAGTAGGCCTATGTAATTGTAATCATTGCTTTGGTTACATTGTCTGATCAGGGTGCTCATGAATTGCTTTCCCTGCACAAATAAAGATAAGTGAAATGAGACAGCTACTAGTGTCTATGGAATGGATGTCACAATACCACATGTATTTTATTGTCAGAAGTATGATGGGAATTAAATGATAAATTGACACCATGACAACACTGCCAATCCTAAAGTATGTGTTTAGTTTTATGAATGCAAATGAAAGCAAACTTTCTGAATGATAGTAGCTAATGTAACATAATAAGATAAAAAGCACTTTATACGTTTAGGCATTAGATTGGGTTGAAACAACTTAATTTAGCCTCTAAAATTGTCTTTATTATATGTTTTTAGTTCTCATTTTATTGTTGACACTACACCTGTTGTGAGAGACATACTTATTGCATCAGTTATATTCACATTCATTGTGAAGAACTGTCACCTGTCAGTTTTACATAAAACATTGACTAAAAAATCCTGTGAATATTTTGGACTATTGTTATAGTATTATAGATTTTTGGACATACTTGGTGTGCATTTTTGATAAGTCTTCGGGCTTGTTCTTTGATGCTTGGCATGTCAGGGTCTGAAGGGTTGACCAGAGTCGTGACTTCTGTTGGCCCAATAAAACTATGTTGTGGAAGAGGCCAGCCCAGATCCAGTCCAGGGGCTGCCAAGTCTGACTGCACAGGCCAATAGGTGTCTGAGGATCCATCAGGTTCAAATCCTTTGTCGTGATATGTAAGTGCTAAGTCAGTCACACTGGAGCTGTGGCTTGGGCCTTGGCTTGTGCACTTGATGTGTTGAATTTCTGGTTGTGCCAAGAAACTGGGGACATCTGCGGTCTGAAGAAACTCAAAATAGCCCTGGCATGACAACAAATATTGAATTTTAGTAATGACTAAATAATAAGTGGACATTTAACCATTAATGAGAGGAATAGCTGCAGTTAACCTGAATGTCATTTTCTATGAGAGCATCAATAGCAATACGGTACTCCTCGCGGTAGTGTGGAGGCAGAAAGTTTGGATCTAGAGGGTTATCACCCACTGACGAACTCTGGGACCGGTGAGCCATGGCTGGAGTGAGAAATCAAGCCAGAAAATACAGTGGATGGACGGTATCACAACCTGGGGAATGAAAATCACAAAAGAAGACACAATTAGAGAGTAGTTTCAATATTTTTTTTTTACAATTACAGATATCGGTACTGTATATTAATAAATTGCATTGCATGTGGTTTCTTTATTTATACATAACTTCTTATACTAGAATGAATGAATTCTACAATGAATTCTACTTTGATATGTTTGAGAAAGCATACAGTGAGACATCTAAGTAATAAGCTAGATTAAATACAAAAGTACAAGATTTTTGGCTATTTCATTTAAGGATGCATCAATCGGCATTGATACTGAAAAAATTGCTGGGTCAGATATCAGCTTCCAAATATCAGTTCAGCCATTATCCTGGTTGGATATATCATTTGAAGTAACTATTACTAATTACTATTTACTGGTAGTAGTCGGCCCAGAAAGTCTCATAATGTTTGAACTTTTCTTTATACAAAGTTGTTTGTAGTTACTTGAGAGATAAATAACAATTACATAGTCATACAACACATTTGGAACAGTTTTATCTTATTTTATTTTTGTTTTAAGGAAATAAATGTTGTTTTCAGTCTCTGCACCAGTATCGGTAAATATTAGGAATCGGCAGATAATTCATTGTAATTATTACAAGGTATCACTGATTTTGAACCTGTAATTTAGAATCATTATAAGGATGACAGTACTAAGTGCACAACTTGGAATACGAGGGATAAAAGGGTGGTGCATGGTACAGGTATGAGGAGGTGCAAGGGCAGGTTTTCTCATAACTCTGCAAAGGAAACTTGTCTTACTGGTGTGTCGGCAAGTAGATACAGTCCAAAAAAACTACGAGTGATCGGAAAATATGTGATGTGTTTTGGCAGGACTTTACAAGTGTATCACTTCTTACCAAATTTCCAGTCATTTGTGTATATTTTTTTAACCTTTTAATTTGTGTAATACACTTTTTTTTCTTTTCTTTTTTTTGTTTTACATTTTATTTAGTTTATTTTACTTTCTACAGTTACTATAGTTTAAATAATCAGTAAGTGCATTTACATGTCAGACTTCCACAGACTAAACCAAGAACAAAACAAAGCTAAATTAAAGGGCTGTAATGGACTAGACTTCTGGGGTTGACCTATGTCCCATGTGAACTGACTTAATATGAGCATGGCAAAAGTTAACCTGTGGAGGAAGTACAATATGCAGTTAATGAGGAGCAAGAGAAGCACGTATAATTTAGAAATTATTTAAATGTATTGTTTGAATGAATTGTTACTCAAAAACAGTAATTAATTTTAATAATTTTGTAATCACTCAATGCTCCTTTGAGAAAAAAATAGTATAGTGGTAGTAATAGTTTTGTTGGATATCTTTCACTGAGACAATAAATAAATTTGTAGTACTAGTTGTTAGAACTTGGCCTACTTCCTTTTGACCATTTGAGATGTACCTCTAATAAAGGGACATGTGTCATTCATAATGCTGGGGTATTTGATAAGTATTGATAATGAACACTAGTCAGTGTAACCACTGGCTCAAAGACGGGATCTTAGGCCACAACAGGGGCAATGATTGTAAAGATTGATTAAAAATTACTCCCTCAGTAGCCTAATTGTTTTTGTAGGACATCATCTTTTTGTTAGACACAAAATTGATAGAATATTATTATTTATTTGAAAACAAAAAAGAGCTTACAATGTGAATGAATACAGGAACTGTATCTCAACCACCTGGGTTAATTTTGTCTTGCTTCCTCATGAGTTAACTGGACACTACTTAATTTATTATTAATGGGCCCACTGCACCAATTACGGGTCATTCTGTAATGATTTGACAAATGGACATCTGGTGTTAGCAACAGAAAGTTTAAACTGGTACATAGGTTGTTTTTAAACATAATTTGGTCAATCCTATTGCTGTTTAATGTGTGAATTGTCTCCATGGAGAGATACATGGAGTTATAAACCATGCTTGATTGACAGCAGACTTAGTAATGAGGCTTTTGACCTAGGTTGTGAGTGGTATGCTCAAAATGTTTGTATGATACTATACGCTGTGTATGCCGTACTTACTCTATATAATTCTGTGCAGTGCTCCTATCTGATACTGAAGATCTAACTAGGAGTTAGTATTATGCTAAATAACCCAGCCCTAGGTCCAGTATGACTCACTGATTCTACCCTGAGGCTAACTTGCTGCAATTGGGTGATTCATCTAGCAGTTTCCTTCCTTTCTTGGTGCTATGGTCCTTTGTGTATTGTGGTTCCCCCTTTAAAGTTTCATTAAGGACACAGTAAAAACAACAACAACAACAAAATGTGAGCACACATGTGACTTGAAACCAGCTTCCTACATTGACTTTTATACCAGGGACCACACAAAGTAAGTTTAAAGCTAAACAATACAGTACAACGCCAAAGCCAAATAAAATCTGTGGCTCTTTTTTAGTTATTACTGAAGTTTTTCATTTGTGGTGCCAGCCAGGTACTGTTAATGACTTTAAATTAGAATCAGCTAACACATATTATTGTCTGTTTGTCTAACTCTGGTCCACGATTGTGTCACTGAATTGAACTGAAAACACCACATCTAATATTTTTCTGTGCAGTACATGTTGAAGGAACTTTGCCTGGAGCATGAACCGCATAAACTAAATAGTGCTGAGAAAGCAGTCTGATTTAACCCCATAAAGAAACATGCTCTGGTACACAAACAGCAGCGCGCCTTTTAATTTGAAATATTCTTTGTAACATGAACCTAAAGTAAAGTGGTCAACACACTGAAGCAGATTGACCCCTGACAATATGAGCCATGTTAGTGACCTATATGTTGCCTGACAACAGAGCTTAGAGGCTTTACTGACTTCTGGGTCAACAGATGATGATGAGAGAAAAAAACATTTCCTCACCTATAGGATTGGCATATGTTTTGTATGGAAACAAAAAAGTGTACACAGACAGCAGTTAATGATGATAAAGATCGCTCTCATTTCCCCTCCATTTGGCTGTTAGAATTATGACCCTTTCTATTGCCCAAACAAAGAGGTACACTAGATGAATATGACCAACAAAGACACTTTGAAACACTAGACCCCCATCAGGAGAACCACCTCCAAGAAAAACAATGGCAGCTACCCAAAACTCAATATTGAGTTCAGCATGTGCTCAGTTATATGAGTCTGCTTGTAAGTAGACAGGCACTCAGCATATTTCTTCAGTCTTCAACTCTGCCTCATACAACAGATCTGCACACGCCTCACTAAACAAACACTCATTGGACATGCCTCTTGGTTGGTTTATTTTGTGTGATAATTTGATGTGAATAGAATGAAAAGGGAATGCCTTAGAACAGGTTTGGATGGACAAGCCTGTAATCAGGTGCCTCCGCCAGGCCCTTTCAAAGAAGTTTGACATATCAACACTGACATAGACAGATAACAACAAACAAGCATACCCTGTCAGTCTGTGTATTAACACAGCAACATAGTGTCTTAAAAACACATGAAAGACAGCACAAGGTCATAAATTCTACCACAGTAAAGAACTCTCACCAGAACCTCCAGTTTTAGATGTTTTTGGAGTGCAGTATGAAAAACCTCTAGTCTAAATTGTGCCCCACTCAACTGTTCCGACTCTAAATGTCTGTGGTTGTCTTGAGTGGAAAATTCAACTATAAAAAGGGAACTTTTTCTCTTGTCTCTCACAAAATGGATCAGCGCTCATACTTGAGTAATAACACCTCTCGACTGACAAAGACTCCTTTCACAACTATCTGTTCTGAATGGGGCACAGCATTTGCATTATAACCCATGCCCATACCAACATTTTAGTTTGTAGTTGAACTACAAACTTTGTAGAAATTATAACCACATGCTGGGTTATATTCCTGTGTAGTGACTCATACTAAATGAAGCTAGTGGTAAAAGCAGTACTGCTCATTCTTATAGAGAGACATGTCTAGCTCAAACTGAACACAAAGACCTCTATCACTGGGGAAAGGTCTGTTACCTCACCTGAAATCTTCCAATCACAGGAATCTTGGCTTAGATAAGCCTATCCTAAATAACAGATACCTGCTGTGCTGCCACAATACAATCCAAATAGACGTTTACTAAAAGTGCTTGTCTCTTACGTCTCTTACTGTTATTATTATTATTATTACTACTACCCCTCCTTAGTCCTGAATAACAGATATAGCTATGGTATACAACATTCACTATGTGGCATTTTCGCCCGTTCTTCTCTTTTCCCTCTTATCAGTAAATACTTTTCTTCGGAAACTAAAAAGTGGGCTAGTCCCAGCCCATATGGAGCCTCCTTTCTATGACACCAGTGATTAGACTTTGGCAACCTCCTGGATGTTAATGTTTTCAAAATGTCAATAGTTAATGCGTGGACAAATACATGTTTGTAACTTTGTGTATTAATGGGCAAAAGTTAAAACATTGCAAAATACTACTTTTTAATTCAGTCAAACTACTTTATTCATGAAAAGGGGTCAAACGCTTGTCAAAGAAGTCCCTGTCCGCTCTATTGTCCCGGTTTACACAGTTTGATGGTGCAGCCTACCTCCTGACAGAAGCTTTGTACAAACTCTTTCTCCGATGGATCCTCACGTCCGCGACTCGCATTCCTTTATCGGACAATTACTCCACCAAGACCCCGCTATTTAGCTTAAGCCCCTTTCAGTGTCCAAAGGGGAACAACCGAACCCCGGCGAGGACAAGACGTCTGCCAGGCCCGGGACAGTTTCTCTCGGCGGGTGGTGCCGCTCCAGAGCCGCCGCTAACAGGACGGACCAGCGCTGAATGAGGAAGGAGCGGGGCAGAGCTTTCCCAACGGCGAGACTCCTCCCAAACCCGTCCATCATTGGGACAACATCATTGGAAGTTCAGTAGCAGTGGCGTATTTTAAAAGTTAGCTGCTTTTGTAATTGTGATGCCTTGTACATGCTAATACTAGGGTTAGTTAAAAAAAAGAGAGAAAAAGTGACCTTTGGTGTTAAAATCATTCATTTGCGCCTGTCCTATTATAGGTCCGTGCCAGCATTATGCAGAGAGTGAAACGCCTCAGAAATGTGCAGTCACGGCTCACTGACTGTTCTAAATGGTAAAGTACATCAAAGGTTATTGTTAAACTTTATATTATAGCCTACATATTTAAATTGTGAAATTTTCATTGTATAATGGGATCTGTGTGACTGTGAATTTCCACTAAAAGTTTGTTTACTTTGTCTGAGACCAGTTAGTGATAGTGACGAGCAGAAGGTGTACAAGTAAAAATATAATCTAGCTGTGAGTCTTTTATGAGCCGCCCTTTGTCCTAGGACGTACCTATCTAGCAGGACACTCCTTGTTTTGTGGCCTCTGATCACCAAACACTTAATATGATTGTGTGTAGGACTATGGTGTAAAGGGTGTGCCTCCATATTCAAACTTACAACTAAATCAGATTCTCTTACTCTCAAACACTAAAACTATGAAGTGTCATACTCTTCAGAGCTTCCTTTTGTATAATGGTTCTCAGTGATCTCATGCAAATATGCCATTCTCACAGAAAGATTATAGCTGAGTTTGCATGAACGCACACTCCAATTTTTGCATATTTGTAAAGATATCAAAACCCTTAATGATCAGTGAAAGAAACCAGGAAGTTGTACAAGAAGAGTCTGCTTATATGTATATACTTCAATAACAAACAGTACCAGGTATAAAGAGGCACAGTCGAAGGGTGTGGCAGTGTCAAGGAATGTGCTGAGGGCTTTTTGCCACACCCTCTTGCTCTCCCTGCCTCCCTCTATGACTGTGTTTTCCCTTCACTTCGGCCTCTCTTATCCTCCTCCCTCTCTGAGTCACCTGGCAGTCATGTACAGGTAAAGTCACAGGCCCAGGCTTGCGTTATAGAAGGCCGTTTAATACTGGCTCAGGACTCCAGGCACTGTGCTGACAAGTCTTATTACCAGATGTATTAGAGCCTCGGTTGCTCAGTATCTGAACGTGGTTTGTGGTTTCTACTGAATATTTGAATATGGATCTATTGCTGATAAATAAACGTTGTTAGTGCAAGTGACATTACCTTCAAAAACTATCTCACGACCGAACTTGTCATCCGCATTGTTATTTAAATGCAAACAATATTTGCATTTGTCGCTGAGAAGTTAACTTAACTCATTACATGTTTTAAACACGTCACAAAATGACCAGTGAACTGCTGACATGTATGCCCATAATCACTGATATTATTTATTTGTCATATAAGGATGGGAAGTACCATAACACATTTACTTAATTTTGTACTCCTAATTGATGTGTTTCTTTGATGTTATGTGTTGAAACTGTCAGCTACTTGGATGAACTTGGATTTTCTTTATTCTAGCACAAAATGTCTGTGTGATCACTTGTCTTCATCCTTATTTTGTTTCTTTTGCACTTCTAGGTCACTCCTGTCTCCATACTCTCTGAGGCCCATCACATCTTGTGGTCTGGTGAGTTTTCCCAGCATGCTTTTCTCACGCTGTAATGTCACACCTGAGTATAAGGTGACTCTCTGGAGCCTTGAGCCTTTAAGGTCAGTTTAACACCAGAGTGTGGTCAGAAAAGATGCACACTCTAATGTCCATTTTGCCACTGTACTCGAGATGATTGAACAGTATGTGTGAAAGTATATATGATAGAACACGCCGATGAGACTGGACTTAAGTTTCCAATTACCACTCAGTATCTAATGATACAATGTATATTTCTTCATGGCTTTTATGCTTTTCATCAGGAGAATATAAAAGCACATTCATTCTCCACTATGAGAATTACATCCAAAAGCAGGAAATATTTTTAAGATCTTCAGATACCCTAGAAGTTATAGTTTTTGGTGTGTGTGTGTGTGTGTGTGTGTGTGTGTGTGTGTGTGTGTGTGTGTGTGTGTGTGTTTTCTCTCATAACACAGTAAACAAGTTAAGGCTGAGTAGTGGATGGGACTTTACTGTGAATTATTAACAGTTGAGGTATAAATGCTTTGCATTTTTATTTCTGCTTTTATTTGTCATTATGTGTGAAAGATGTTGTAAACAGAGTGACAGAGGCGCATCACAGCATACTTACAACAGGTTTGTCATGCCAGTGCTATTATTACATTCAAACTGACTAATGATTATACCAAATTGTTGTCTACTGCGACAGAGTAATTACAGTCTGATTTATTAATAGGAAGATAGGTAATATCACTATGTATGATATAAGTATGACTATTACTATAACTACATTCATGTGCAAGATTGACCATTCATAAACATGACTCCAAAAAAACAACTGAGAAAAGACATGGCTCTCAAACAAACAAACAAAAAATCCAAGAGCACTACCACCTGTCAGCATCACACTATAAAGCTAATGTCAAGTTCATGTAAGAAAATTAGGCTATAGATCTCAAGATTGAATGTCTAAAAAATGTCTGTTATAGACAGACATCATCATTTTTTTTAGCAATAGTACGAACCATCCATAGAGATGCATTAACCAAAACAATGTTAAAAAATAAACAAGAGAGCAGCGGAACAAACCAAAGCCCTGGCTCACATCTGGTAAATACATTTATCACTCTACAGTGGCAGAATACTTTTGATTTAGCATCTTAGAAATCTCCATTGGTTTAACGTTAGTCTAACTGGTGTTAGTGTGACAAGACAATTCTGGGTCCAACAGAATTTCAGCCTCATTCATTATTATTTCATGATGGTGATTTTAAACTGCTCCAATGGAAACTGCATTATGCCTGGTATTCCTTTTGATTTATTAATTATTTTATTTATTTATTCTAGGCCTAAAAAGAAATAACTGAAACTGTTTATTTTTAATGTAGTTCCCTACCGAGTACTTAGCGTGAAAAAAGTTTCCAATCCCCTGATATGTCTTTAATTCATCCGGCGGTTCAGATAAAGATTCTCAGTGGACCCAAACAACTTTCATCGCTATGGCAACAATCCTAATTCATCATTCTAAAACTCATGGATAGGTAGAAAAATCTATTATTGTCTATAGATAGATGGAGATCCATGGCCAGTACACACAACTGTAACGCAAATGATTAATGACCACAGAGTTTTTGTACAGGTAAAAAACCCAAACCCCAAACAAAATAAAAAAGACTGTTGAATTCTACTGACATTCCCAAGAAACAATGAAGAACATACTTTTTAATTGTACTCTTTTGGCTTTGTTTGTGGATGGGTATTTTAGGAGTCTAACTCTGGGTCTAAACTAAGATAAACACTGGCCTCTTGTGGTAATATTTGGTACTGTGTCCTTGTTTCAACAAGTGAGTGTATATTAATTCCAACGGGATCATTCTGGTGTATTCATATGTATCTGTAATTATACATTTATGTTATTTTTTATGTTTATTAAGTAAATTATGACTATAATATTTGCTGAATTTTTAAAAATCTGTTTGCCTAACCGTCCAGAAGAACGACTAACACGTCCCGATCTCAATTGACTGACACATATAATAATGCATTGTGTTATAAAACCAACACATTTTTTATTAAAGTGAAGAAAAATGTTGTCAAAGAAGTACACTCATTCTCAGCCAATCACAGGACAGTCTGCGGGTGACGTTCATGTCGCGCATGCGCAGTTTACTTTCCTTTTTGGCAGCAACAACAACACTGCACTGAGCGGATCAGTCAGGTTCGCCCCACCGCTCTGAGCTGTAACCGGGGTCCGGGCGACGGGGAACATGTTCCAGCGGGAAGGCAACAGCACTCGGGGAGGCGTATGACAGTAGCAAAATATGGCCC
The DNA here is from genome assembly GCA_019594935.1 of Periophthalmus modestus. NCBI lineage: Eukaryota > Metazoa > Chordata > Actinopteri > Gobiiformes > Gobiidae > Periophthalmus > Periophthalmus modestus. The sequence goes on from JAIEZT010001318.1 coordinate 24,724,404, forward strand.
TCGGTTCGCACTGGTTTCCGAGCGAGCGACGTCTATTAAACGAGTGATTCAGCCGTGTAAGTAAAGCGAGATTTGGCGTTGTCCTGCTGCTGTAGGGTAGATAGATCTGAGGTTTGCTAGCGGCTGTGCAACCGAGAAGGTAGCCTTTCCTGGGTGGTAACGCTTTCTTAGGGAACCCTTATTGTATTCAGCTGTATTATATTTTAGATGATTGCTTATTACGCAGGCCATCTTCTCAAATTGGATTAGTATTAAAGGAACAATTTGCTATAGACTTGTGGAGAGTATTGAACAAAGAAGCTTTACGTGGGGGGCCGCATGGACTGAACATGCAGAGAAGTCAGTGGGTGTTTGTTTTGTGCTCCGTTTCATGCTGACACACTTTTTCAGGATAACCTCATGAGGTCTGACCTGGATATTTAGAGCATATGCCGTGACCTAGCTAATTTGAGCAAAAATCATCCAAACTGTGTCATGGTACAGAGTGCATGGGACTTTATTATGAAGTTTCACCTCTCCCTGTACGCCAACTTGACCTTGCCTCCTAACAGTTATCATAATGTCCACTAAAGATGTGGACACTGTTCTCTGACGCGTTGACTTGATTCACTTATGTTAATTAGTTACAGTACTATGCCTTTGAACTGATTAGCTTCCTACCACCTCTGTATGCACTGACAATAGAGACATGACCCCATTAAAAACGGTCACTCGGTCTACTACATTGTATTGTCCAGTTGCCTTTACTTTACTGACATTTGTATTTTTGTAGCTATTGCCAAGTAAAGAGTATGATGTTGTTCCCTACATGGGCCACGTGTTTCCTCCAAGTACCACTATAAAAATATATAGGCCCAGTTGTAGAAGTAATTCATTAACACTATAATGGCATAGTAACTAGAAACATAAAGACTTTTCTAGATTGATTATAAAACTCTTTCATCCTCCAAACACAGGAGGATGGAAAAATTCAATCAATTCTCTCGATATGATTAGCCAGGCCAAACTGTCCAAACAGTTAATGATTACTTTTTTTTAAAAAAAGGTCTAAGGTTTTTCTTTTTAGTCAGAAACTTCCTTGGTCTTGAGTTCAAACAAGATTTGAGTTTTTGCAGCAGTGCTTGAAATTGTGAGTCACTTTTTATAATCATATTGCCAAGTGAGTATGAAGGCCAGCATTTTGTGGACCATTTTAATGTATTTTTCCATTCTTAAGCATAAGCGTGTTTTTGATTTGAGTTAAGGCTAGCTGAGTCAACAAGTGATAAAAGTGTTCTTTTTAGCACTTTATTTTGTGTGGTTTTAACCGTTTTGGTAATTGTTGATAATTGATGCAGACGTCAGGAAAAGCTTTTATTGGTCTATATGTTTTATCCTTTTTTTTGTGCGAGAAACGTTCAGATGGGCCGAGAGAGCCATGAAGTGAAGTGGAAGTAAACAAGTGTGCACAAAACATGGAGCTAACCAGACTGACCTATTAACCAAAGCCCCCTCTTTCACCCTGCCATTATTCAAATGCTCCCTGGCATATCAGGACAAGCCACTGTAAATGCTCACTATGACTCGGTAGCTCTGCACTGTCAGTGTGAGTTTGCCTGTCTGGATCTTGGTCTGTCTTTATGTTGTAAAAGGAGGGAAGGCGGGTTGCCATGTTATTCAAATGTTCCAGGGCCCGGCAACCCTGAGACCGACTGTAGCCAGGCTGAAAGAGGCCCTTTGTGTGAGCCAGACAGATGGCCATAGAATGAAGACTGTAATGATACCCTCAACGGTCCATGCTCTGCCATACAGGCTCCGCTCATTAAGGATGTTGTGCGTTGCTGAGAGTTTGTGTGTTGGACAGACTGGGCAAGACATACTGTTGCTGGTCCATGTATCACAAAATTACTTACAAACATATTCACTTTCGGAAAGATCGTTACAACTTAAAATATACTAAATCAAGTGCTAATTTAGCACTTGATTTAGTGCTAAATTACCCTGCTTTAGTTATTTTTGACTCATTGACCAGTAACCAAGTAACTTTGAAACCGGTCTGCTTTGCAATAATGTTGTCGACATTGCCTTTGTTCACAATATTGTTTATAATTACTAGGTTTTTAATGCCTTTTTTTAAAATATATTTCAACAATACCACAACCACTACTTCAATAATAACTACACACAAAAATCTTCCCAAGAAATTATCACTTATTTTTGTAATGAAGATGTCACTGTCATATCTTCCATACTCTGTTCAACCTGTTTGCCATAACATAAGTGTAATTTTTTAAATTCCTGTAAACAAAGAGAAACTTATAGGTTGTTCAGACCACACTCTGTTTTGAAATACTATCATCTGTTTGTAAAAATGGGTAAATTTTGTCAAATATTCCAAACTTTCCCCAAAAGGCAGCTGACTCTTACACCAGCAGTGGTTTTATTGACCATGTCTTTCATCAACTCAGTGACTAATCGATGGTGTGGATATTATTAACCTTCCCTTTGCACCTACCCTCTTTATAATTATCTCTGTCTTTTCAGGTTCTTTTCTCAGTGCTCATTTATCGCCCATTTCCTCAACGATAACAGTTACTGCAGCTTCTAATCAATAAACAGTCTGATTGATTTTGTCTACATCTCTCCTCTTTTGAATAATTTAGATTTTTGTTTACTTTAAAGCCATACAAATAATAACATTTACAATACTCAACTAGTGAACCTGACATAATTGACCTGATTTTGAGATAGTCATCCAGTTGTGCATCTTTAAATTCTACAACACAGCTGTAGCCTTTCGGTGTTATGACCCCTTTTTGCAGCATTTAGTTAGTCATTGCCTAGATTTTTTTATCAGCTAAGCACAATAGATAGCAGCTAGTTTAACCTTGCTTTATAAAACTTTATAACCTATTGGAAAAAGGAACATGGTTGTCCTATTTCATTGTATTGAACATTTGGGTACTGTATACTTCTGCATAAAGTCCACAATAGTTTGAGTTTTTCATCAATCCATATTTAACTATTAGTTGTATTGTTTCTTACGTTGTGTTACTCATTAGATTGATTTGCTTAACCTCTTTTGTTTCCACAGGGCAGGAAAACACAGCGAACCATGTTGCTTTAAGTTTGGGCCCGTGTTTGGGGGAAGGCGGAGAGCCAGGCAGGCGGGCCGGCATTTGCCACAGAGGGCATCAGGCTTCCTTTGGCACATTTTGAAGCCATGGGCAACACAGCCACAAAGTTTCGTAAGGCCCTGGTGAGCGGGGATGAGGCTCTGGCCTGGCAGCTGTATGAGGGAAACCCACAGTTCAGGGACGGCCTGGACCCCAATGCATCGTATGGAGAGCAGTACCAGCACAACACAGCTCTGCACTACGTCTGCCGCCACGCCATGACACGAATACTCAGGTGAACATAGAGGAATATACCTGTATATACCTGCGTAATCCACATGCTCTATCTAAACGCACTCTGATGCAGATAAAATTGCTAAGGATTTAGAAAGCAAAAGATTTATTACAGCTGCAAATGTAACAATTTTAAAATTTTCTCCTCTAAAATGGCAGTAGACGATTGGGTCAGCATTATAAATACATGATGATAATAATACAACTCATTGTATCCATCCGCAAGGGATCACTTCCGATGATATAAAATCTATAGATTAATTTACAAATCATTGCCCAATGGGAGGAAGGTCCAGTATTTTGCTGTGGCCCCATGGAAAGAAAATAATAGATTGATTTGTAGTTGGTTGTGTTCCTTGTACTTCCTTATGTTTCTGTGTGTAAACCGTATTCAACCATACAGTAAATATATTTTATGAAAAGACACTCAAAGACTCTTAAGCAATAACACCAAACTGGGTCATGACAGAATGTACCACCTTAATAAAAAGGTCAAAATAATAAAATGCACAGACTCAAGTATGTCTCTGTGCCCCCTGCAGTGATAATCAGACTACTGGCTGTAACCACGACAGCTGAATCACTGGCTCAATAGACTCCCTCCTCCCCACAAGTTTCCTTATGCACTTTCCTTCCATGATTAGAGGGGCCTCTCGCTGCTTTGTGCATCTGTGTGTGCACTTGTCTTCATGCCGGGAATATGCAAGTCCACGGCTTCTTGTGAATCAATCGCTATGCTATTTGTGTCCCTTCCTACTAACCTGTAATGGTCTGTAGAGGCGTGCTACAGGCTGCAAGCTCCTTGATAAACATCTGAGGAAATGTTGTTTTGTTCAAACTACTCGAGTGGACAGCAGAAACAGAGTGGAGAAACAACCAAGAATTCTCAGACAAAATAAAGCCCCAGAGGATGAGTGTGGGCAGCAAGATGCAGTCTGTTTTTCTGATTATTTTTAACATGTATCTATTTCACATTCACTCCCTGGCTGCATTTTAGTCATCTCTGTGGGTTGGAATTGGACCGAAATCCCATGAGAACGAATAACTGGGAGATCACAAGTTAGACCTATTAGTGCGCTGCAGAAGGATGTAGGCCAGGAAATGTACTCAGACTGTTGTTAGTCTAAAGGAAGACAAATACTTAAACAAACACGGAAAAGAGGCTGCTTTAATTGCATGCAAGTTCCCTTTAGCTGTGTGCTCTTGTGCAGTGTTAGGCATTGTATAAGGAAGTAGTTGGAGGTTTTGTTAATATTAAGGCCATTCGTTCTCTGCTGTGTGTTTGGATGGAGGGGGTTAGTGGCTGAAGGAGGAATAATTAGTGATTATTGCAGTGCGGGTGAACTGGCAGTATCTGTCATTAAGGGAGGCTGCAGGGGCTCGAGCCAACAGAAGAAGGTCAGGCACGGCAGAACAGAAGAAATACTGAAGCACTAATTCAACACTCTCCAAATCCAACAAACAGCAGCAGGCCAATTGAGCTAGAATGTTACCTTTGATTTTCTGTACATTTATGGATAATTGTCAGATATACTGATAATGTTTTCCTCTTCGCCAACTCCACTTCAATACATAAATTAATCATGACATGGAACAATGTAGAGGAGGTAAAATGACTCCTGAGTGTGAGCAGAGGAGATTCTCATATAATGGGAAACGGTAAATACAGAGAGAAAAGAGGAAAACTAATTTGGAAATGGAAGGTTTGACAAAAAACAGAGAAAACAGAAGAACTACAACCAGAGCTCCAACCAGTCTCCAGGGTGACATGTCCATCCATCACTGTCTAATGGTGTGTTTAGCTCCATCTGATAACCAGATCCCATCCATTATATCTGATGTAGAAATGCTTTGGTTTCAGCCATCTTTGCTCTTTACTTTTCACTAAGTATATTTTTTACACCTAATTCCTTGTATAGGTCTTTCCTGTTCAGCAAAGAGGGGAACCCCAACAAGCGAAATGTGCACAATGAGACGTGCCTCCACGTGCTTTGCCAAGGCCCACAGATCCTGCTGCTGCCAGAGGGTGCGCTATCACCACGACTTGCCCGGCCCCAGAGGGATGAGCAGCGGCGCACTGACTGCCTCCAGGTTCAACCATTAAAACCAAAAAAACTAACAACGTACTGCTGATCGAGTTTAGAAATTTTATTAAATGTGTTTGTGGGGTTTCCCTGTGTAGATGATTCTGAGCTGGACAGGGGCCAGGCTGGAGGGGGGGCAATATGAAAAGGCCAACGTCAATGCTACTGACAACCACCACTGCACCTGCCTGCACTATGCTGCCGCCGCAGGCATGAGGAGCTGTGTGGAGGTGAGACTAACTCAAGTGCAAACAAACCTTGATTATAAATGTTCTTTTGATTATCTGTCCTCTCCTCATGTCTTATTCCCCTGTCTCATGCTTCGTGTCTGTTAATGTAGCTGCTGATCCAGAATGAGGCAGACCTTTTTGTGGAAGACGAGGACAAGTTGACTCCGTGCGATCACGCCGAGCGGCACCACCACACAGAGCTGGCCCTCAGCCTGGAGTCACAGATGGTTTTCTCGTCCTCGGCTCAGCAGTCAAACACAGACACTCAAGCTGAAGGCAACCTGCTGCACTACAAAGAGGTGACAGGACACGGCCTCATCACACAGTGTTTCCTGGTGACTTGGAAGAACACGAGTTGTGCTATTTTAAGTCATTTACATTTTACTGACTGAAGTTGAAAATGCAAATTAACCCACTTGACTGAAAGACAGTCGTGCACTCCCTGATTTGTGTATACTTATGTTAGTACCAATGTCATGGTGTGAAGCACGTTATACGATGATGTTAATGCCCTTTATGTAAACTTCATAAATCATGTAATACATCAGTTAGGGAAAAAACTGGTTAAGTCAGTTTTGTGAAGTCCCTTCATTTGAATAACTATTCCTCAGCTTTATTTCCTCCAGTTTCTTGGATCCTTGCTGAAGTGAAGGCATCAGTGCAGCTCTGCAGCTGCTGCCAACTGATAACAGTTTGACCTGCAGCCAAATCCTCTCAATATCTCGTGTTAACGCCTTTAACCATATTGAATGTTTTTATGATTTTTTTTTTTGTTTTTTTGTTTTTTTTTTTACACATAGTTTTATACCTTTTCCATTTAATTGCTGAGCTCTCTTTTTAGTGTCTGTCTAAAATCTATTTAGGCATTTAAGTATTGTAACAGGCATTGTAACAAACATCAAAAGGGTCACTGGTGAATGACTTAAGGCTGGATCTTGTGGGGACAGATTGCTCTCAGGCTAAATATGTACATTTTCTTTTTGCAGCCTTTTGAGGGACTGAAACTACAGGACCTGCGTAAGCTGAAGGACATGCTGATTGTGGAAACGGCTGACATGCTTCAAGCCCCTCTGTTCACTGCTGAGGCCCTTCTCCGAGCTCATGGTCTGGTTAATTTTTTTGCTCTACATTAAATTTAACACTGAATTAGTCACTTTATTGAATGCACCATCAGATTAGATAATGACAAAAGTATGCTTTGTTTATCCTGGTTATGTAAAAGATAAATCAGACTTTCTTCGAGTTTTGCATGGTGTCTAATTTACCAGTAAAGTGTTGACCTGATTTAGAGGTCCATGAAAGCATTACAAGCAGTAGACCTTTTCCATCCTGTTGTGTTTGTCTCAGACTGGGACAGAGAAAAGCTTCTGGAGGCCTGGATGTCTGATGCTGAAGCTTGCTGCCAGCGCTCCGGTGTGGCCATGCCCACTCCACCTCCGAGCGGATACAACGCCTGGGACACTTTGCCCTCTCCGCGCACCCCAAGGACCCCACGCTCACCCCTTACCCTCACCCTCACCTCTCCCACTGACAGCTGCCTCACCCCTGGAGACGAGAGCCTGGCTATGGTAATACTCATTTATTTATGTATTAAAGTTCATCTTTGAGAAATATGAGTTTGAACACTCTTCATTTGACAAGCACAATTTCCAAAACAAAGTGCGTGGCTGTCACAATATTTCTGTGCTTCCTTTGTAATGTTTTTAGCTGAGTCATGTTACGAAGTATAAGCACATCTCCCACTGTTTCCATGCAACACTTGTAATTACAAATCGAGTAATACTATTTGTCAGGGCAGTGTGTGCTCAGCCTTTGTCCTGGCTTATTGAGAAATGAGATTTGAAGTCTGACAATATAATAACACAAACGCAAGTCAACAGCAAGTTGTACTTCTGAGAACAAGCTGAAATTTCTTAATTCCATAATGGACTACTCGTCTCTGCAGTGTGGGATCTGCCTCTGCTCCATTTCTGTCTTTGAGGACCCAGTGGACATGTCCTGTGGTCATGAATTTTGCAGAGCATGCTGGGAAGAGTAAGTCTGTACAGTACTACCAAGCAGAGTTGCTGGCATTGCCTATTCATTAACATTACCTGTGTTTTAAGGTTTCTCAATGTGAAAATACAAGAAGGCGATGCGCACAATATCTTCTGCCCGGCGTATGAGTGTTACCAGTTGGTTCCAGTGCATGTGATTGAGAGTGTGGTGTCCAGAGAAATGGACCAGCGGTATCTTCAATTTGACATAAAGGTTTGTTCAGTAAAAGACACATATTATGCAAACTTGAGGTTTGACTTTTAAAAAAATATTATGTTGTTATTCCATCATCAAAACATACCTGGATTTCATTCATTCATTAATACAAATTTGTTTTCTGTGAGCACTCACTTTTCCCTGAATTGTTGACCCATCTCCAGACTCATTATTTGGTCAATTAATGCATGGCTCCATTACCATAGTTTTCACGGGGGCTAAGGACTTCATTTATTTATTTCTCATTGTTCATTCCTGTAGACAGAGCTCCACCTCCGTCTCATTGGAAATGCAGGTGTAGTTTACAAGTGTGTTTTCTAAATGTAGACATTATTTTATGTTAGAAAATGTGAAAAACTAATCCCAAGCACGTTCAAAAGCGAATTAAGCCACAAGTATGCATAATATGTGTTCTTGAAAGTACAGTGGTAAAATTTAGAATTGTAGATATTTATTGCTTTTGTTTACCAGTTTTCTGTTTAACAATTGTAAGAAAATCTGAAGGATCTGTGTGTTAGGCTTTTGTGGAGAACAACCCCTCCATCCGCTGGTGTCCGGTGCCTCGCTGTGAGCGTGCAGTGCGACTGACCCGACCAGGCCCAGGGGACAACGATCCACATAGCTTCCCCCTGCTGCCATCCCCCGCTGTGGACTGTGGCAAAGGGCACCTCTTCTGCTGGTACATCACCTACTGAGTTCATGTGTACCCCTCATTAAAGCTACCATCCGTTTATTTTATTTTTTTACTAGTAGATGTCAAATGATAAACGTGTTCCTCGCCCCCCCCTCCTCACCTGGCCTTTTGTTCTGGCTAACCTATGGTCTATGGCATAGGTGTCAAACTCTGGCCCGCGGGCCAAATTTGGTAATTATATTTGGCCCGCGAGGCAATTTCAAATTAATATTAGAGCTGGCCTTGCCACATTCACCACTTATACTACAAATCCCATAATGCTCTGCTGTTGTTTTGGCACGTCAATTAGGACAGAGGCAGACACACCCCCTCCTCTGTGTCAGTAGCGTCTATGGCACATGTGTCAGACACAGACCGTAGGCCACAGCAGGCCAGCAGCCCGCAGGTGTTTTACATGCACCAATACTACATTTCCCACAATGTAGTATGGTGACAGAGGAGTTTTTTGGCGTTGCGTCCTATGCGTGGCACAACTACAGGACATGATCCATATGAAGAGGTGTCAAGATGTGTAAATGGAGCTGCCTCGGGAAAAACTCGTGAGTTTGACAACAGACTGAGCACCTGCGATGTGTGGACACGGGAGTGGACCGGAGGACACGGAAGTGGACCGGAGGACACGGAAGTGGACCGGAGGACACAGGAGTGGACCGGAGGACACGGGAGTGGACCGGAGGACACGGGAGTGGATTGGTGGCGAGGACACGGGAGTGGATTGGTGGCGAGGACACGGGAGAGGATTGGTGGCGAGGACACGGGAGTGGATTGGTGGCGAGGACACGGGAGTGGATTGGTGGCGAGGACACGGGAGAGGATTGGTGGCGAGGACACGGGAGAGGATTGGTGGCGAGGACACGGGAGATGCAGGGGGAAAACGTCACAGGTGAGCTGACAGCTTCTCATTGTGTCATACACCAGGAGTCGATGGCCGTGTCCCAATTTGCCCTAAAATGCGCTGTTCGCACGGCGCATTCGGGTGGTGCTTCGACCCGCACCTCGAACAGTACATCGAGCGGTGCATTTGGCGAAATGGGACACGGCAGTTGTGTGGTAAAGCCTTGACAATGGAACATGTAATGAGACCATCACACGCGCAGTTAACTTGATCAGAGCCATAGGTTTAAATTATCACCAGTTCAAAACATTCCGTTATAAACGGAGCCTGGTGATTTGCCCTGTCACACTGAGGTGTGATGGAAAGGTGAAAGGTGCTGCAAAGATGTTTGAGCTGCAGGAGGAGATTTGTCTGTTCTTGGAAAGCAAAGGGAAAGACACAACATAACTCCGAGACGAAACGTTTCTGTGTGAAATGTGTTTTCTGTGTGACATCACGAGTCTGAATGTGATGAACCTGCAGCTGCAGATCGGGGTCGTGTCGTCTCTGATGTGTACAGTACAGTGAAGGCGTTTAAAACCAAACTGACTCTGTGGGAGGCACAGAAAGTGTTGTTTTTCTCTTATCCATAGATTTTTGCACTTTATTTTATTGTATTTCAATCCAGTTATGTTTTAAAAATATTTTAGTTGAGTGACTGATAGAAAATTGCTGATATTATTTATTTCTTTGAAGTAAATTTATCCCACTTTTGTCATTTCCCTGAGAAAATATACTGATGGTGCCTTGAATAATCCCGCTTCATTCATTTAACGTGCATGTTATGGGGATTTTTATATAAAGGAAGTTTGTCTTTTGTGCCTGTTGAAAATTAAAAATTACTGACAGCCATAAGAAAATATTGCTTCATTTATCCGATCCGATCATATAGTAATATATTTGTTAGGTTTTCAGTAGTAAGTCCGGCCCTCGGCTTGTAGCTAATTTTTTCATTTGGCCCCCTGTCAATTTGAGTTTGACCCCCCTGGTCTATGGCCTTCTCCTGTCAGGGTAAAGCAGGCACACTATCAAACAGAAGTAACGAAGATGGCATGGTTGCTTCGATCAATAAAATTACTGATGGTAGCTTTAACATGCTGTCTTTTGTTTTCTGCTCATTAAATGGGGTCAGTTTGAGTCACTGTTCATTTGTAATGGCCAATGCCTCTGTCTCCTGTACCCCTACAGGGAGTGCCTTGGAGAGGCCCACGAGCCATGTGACTGTCAGATGTGGAGGAACTGGCTCCAGAAAGTCACTGAAATGAAGCCTGAGGAGCGTAAGTCTCCGCGTCTTGGCCTTCTTGGAAATATTTTTGAGCACACAATGAGGGGCAGGAGAGCTGTAAAAATACTTAATGCATTGAGAGGTGGTTGTACCAATGACATTTTCTGAATATTTTCTGTAGTGGCAGGTGTGAGTGAGGCGTATGAAGATGCTGCTAACTGCCTGTGGCTGCTGACCAACTCTAAACCCTGTGCCAACTGCAAGTCCCCCATTCAGAAGAATGAGGGCTGCAACCATATGCAGTGTGCCAAAGTAAGCACATCAAAGTCATCAAGTGATAAACACAATGGATAGCTCACTCATTTTGTCTGACCACTGCTTTGTTTTGATCTGCCCCAGTGCAAGTATGATTTCTGTTGGATTTGTCTGGAAGAGTGGAAGAAGCACAGCTCGTCCACAGGAGGCTATTATCGCTGCACACGCTACGAAGTCATTCAGCAGCTGGAGGAACAGTCCAAGGAGATGACTGTAGAAGTGAGGGCCCTAATCCTGTCATCTATATGTAGATACAGAATATACTTTCTGACATAATGTGATGATGTTGTATTGTTTCAGGCTGAAAAGAAGCACAAAAGCTTTCAGGAACTGGACCGATTCATGCATTATTACACTCGCTTTAAGAACCATGAACACAGCTATAAGGTATGTTTAGAAATATCACAAATACAAAGAATTTGTCTAGTAATCTAAGCCCTAACAGCAGTCTTCTATTTGATAGTTGGAGCAGAGACTGTTAAAAACGGCAAAAGAAAAGATGGAGCAACTTAGTAGAGCTTTTATCTGTCGTAAGTAACTAGTAATTTTAGATAATGTCAAGCTCTTGTAAATTATGTGACAGCCCATTGCATTTGAAGCCTTTTGTAGAAAGATAAAGATGATGTTTGTTGTGCTTGGCAGGAGAGGGGACTCCTCCAGACACTAGGTTCATAGAGGACGGAGTGACAGAGTTGCTGAAGACACGAAGAGTGCTTAAGTGCTCATATCCATACGGCTTCTTTCTGCAGCAGGGAAGCACCCAGAAAGAGATCTTTGAGCTCATGCAGGTAACAACCATTCACACTGTGGGAGGTCGTTCATTATGGAGATGGTTCAGGGTCATGCAGTGCTTGTATTTTTAGACCGATTTGGAGATGGTGGTGGAGGACTTGGCTCAGAAAGTCAACCGGCCCTACCTGCGCACGCCATGCCATAAGATTGTCAGTGCAACACGCCTGGTGCAGCAGAAGAGGCAGGAGTTTCTGGCATCTGTGGCCCGAGGAGTGGCTCCAAATGATTCTCCTGAACCTCCGCGCAGAAAGTATGCCCATATATATGTAAATGAGCAAATCCTACACTCGTAACGAGACTAGTTTTAACAGCTTTTAACTTTTCTCAGTCACCCAGGAGCATCGTGGGATTGGGAATACCTGGGTTTTGCCTCTCCTGAGGTAAACTATGCTGTAACAAATTACATCCACTTTTTATTTGACATTTTTTGTAGATGTCTCTAGTTGCATTGTTTGTGTTTAGATGGGCAGTCGGCACTCCGTCTTGGGAGCAGGAGACCAAAGAGATCGACATTCACAGGTAGCACACTTTGGACTTTCTCTGCAGGTGCATTCACCACATTCATTTTTACACCAACTTGAGTGTATAAAACATGATTTATTAAGCTCAGCTGGATTTCACGTTATTACAAAGTAACAAGTGGACTCTGCGCAGGATTTTGCTGACATCCAGTACCGGCGCAGACACCGGCCCCGTCGCAGAGGAGACATGCTGAGTCTGCACAGCCTCAGAAGCAGCAGCAACACCCCAGAGACCAGCCGGAGGAGTGACAACACAGGTGAGCCTGGACACACACAGAAAAGCCACAAAACTCCTCGGTAAAACGTAGATTGCACACTAACGTACCCCTCACATTTTATCTAACAGTTAACTTTACCTTTGCATCACAGATGGCTTAGAGAGAAGTGAAGGGCGACGGCGTGTGCTGGGTTCTCTGGATGAAGACGACCCCAACATCCTCTTGGCCATCCAGCTGTCCCTGCAGGAGTCCCGTAGAGAGAGGGGTCTGGAGGAGAGGCCCCCTGATAGAAGAGCCGCGTCTGCCGGAGAGCTGGTGGACCTGGCTCTGCACTCCCTTAGCACAGATGCACCTTTGGCTGCATCTACAAATGCACCTTTGGGCCCCAGAGGCTCATCCTTCCCCTTGTCTCTCTTGGACCCTCCTCAGCCCCCCAACAGGACCGACTCACAGCCCCCTGTTCCCAGCTCCATCCCACTCCCTCCTCCTCCCCCCTCCCTGAGTGCAGAGCTGCTGGAGTTGGGAGACAGCCTCTTAAAACTGACCAGTCTTTCCCATTCCTATGACCCCAACATACAGCGGCCGCGGCCATGCTCTCAATCCATCTGTGGGCCTCCTTTCTCTATGGAGGCAAATCATAATGACCCCACCTCTCAACCTGAACAAGGCCACCTCAGTCTTACCGAACTCCACTACTGCCCCTCCAGTGGTTACTCTGAGCCCGAGCACAGTGCTCCCTCTGCACAGACGTCCACTCACCTCGCCTCATCTGCCCCGGACCACCTGTCCTTACATATTCCAAAGCCGGACAACACCTACTGCTCCGAGCGCCCGCCTGCCTCTGCCCCTCACGTAGAGCCCCAGCCGCCCACCCAGCTGTGCCTGCCTTCACCAGAGCCTGAACCGGAGTTGCTGCTCTCTCCAGTCATTCCCCCGGGGGCCCCTTTCACCCCCAGTGACCCTCAGAGTCTCCAGGCTCTTGACCCCACTGCCAGCGCCCAACTGTTGGACAACATCATGGCCTGGTTTAACAACAACATCAATCCCCAGAACAACCCCCAGAGCCTGGCTCTGATCCCCTCCCCTCCCACCACGGAGACAGACTCCTCTCCGGACACGCTCACAGAGACTGAGAGTGTCGCATCCAGGGACGCAGTATCTGTCCCGGCGCTCTGGCAGCCCCTGGAGGGTGAGCCGGGCCCAGGCACAGCCAGCCCTCATCTGCAGCCAGAACACAAGGAGTCTGATGGGGGCGCAGGGGGTACTCTGTCGCTGGACGAAGAGCAAACTTCCCCTCCCCCTCTGAGCTGTAGTCCCACTGCCCCACAGGACGAGCCCTCACCAGAGGAGTGGGAGGAGCAGGTGCACCTGGTTTGACAAAAGCTGAGACGGGACGGTGTAGTAAAAGCACTGATCACAAACCCCAGTGAAGCCTCTGAGTGGTTCATGTATTTTACTGTAATATCTAGAGAGGACTCGCCCTGCATACTTTGTCCAAATGATGTCATACTTTATTTTTAAGTGCTTTTGTCTGTTTGTAAAAACAGACATCTTTGTTAAGTTATACAGATGATTAGTTTAATACATACATGAAAAGCTACTGAAATCATGCACATACAATGCTGCATATGTTTTGTTTGTAATAATTTATTCTCCATATTTATCTTTGTAGTTTGTTCAGGGTAAAGTTGTGGTGCTGTACCTGCTAAACTCCAAACTTGCCTCATAAACACAGTTGTTCAGTTAGCGACACACTGATGCTGTTAGCCTGTGTGCAGCTCCTGGAGTCTGTTGAGCGTACTGTACAATCAGGGCCTGAAAGTGTTTGGACCTTCCCCCTCTCTGTGCCTCAACACTGGACCAGAGGACCTGCTCCGCATCCTCACATCCAAAGCTGTTACTTTGACCAGGTCTGTGTGAGAGAACACCTGAGGAAACTGTTTCTGTGAAGGCTTCCTGTTTGGTCCATTGTGCCACACTCCACACGCCAGTATTTATTAGATTTCTGTGCTTCACTAAACTATTGCTTTGGCTCAATTTTAAACCAAAACTATACTTCACAACACTCAAATTTAAAATATTTGCTCACTTGCATTTATTTTTTTCTGTAATTTTTCAAACACACTTCATGTGTTGTAAACCACTCTGTGATATACTATGTACAATTCTGTAGATGTGTTTTGACTCTGTTTTGAGTACAATCGATACAATATTTCTGTTTATTTCAAGAATGTGTAATGCCAATATTTGTCAATTAAACAGTTATTGAGCCAAAGCAATTTTTGAAATAATCAATAGAAAGTCTATGCTGACACATTTCCAGTCTGTCCTGATTTTAGTGATATTTCTACCACTACTGGCGTTACTCTTGGTGATGTTAATAGTGTCAGTGAATGAAGTTTTACGCAAATTTATCTTTTTAAAGTCTTAATTTTTCATTGCAAGATGTACACCACAGTTATGTGTGCCTTTTATTTTAGTTTGTGTTATTAGGTTTTGATTAGTGTCATTTAGGCATTTTACATTTCTTGGTCTGGAAAATTACAGATTTTACAAAACTTGAAGCTATTCAAGAAATATATTTTAATATAAATCTACCTTATGTACAGTAGTGTTATCAATCATCTACTTTCTGGGGTTGCCATATAAGGTTTACTTTCTATCAACTACCTGTTTACAAAATATTCAACACTGCCTGCCATGTAAGGAGGCTGGTGGTAATGCACTTGGCCAAATGGCAGTTTTGACATGTAACATTATTATTAGTGTTTCACAAATTCATAGATCATTCCTAGTGTTGAAGTTTGGTGTCAGGGCACAGTTTATTTAGTACGGTGTTTACAGCATGTTTTAAAGAGGGCCAGTGCTGAAGTGATGGGAACTTAAGGTTTCATTTTTCCTTTTCCTCATTGAAAAAATACACAAGTTCTGACATTGGACCCAGAGCAAGTTACTGCAGACAGGACAGTTCAGCTTAAGCATGCCCTTAACATGTTCAAATGTTGAATGATATACAGATTACTGTGTTGATGAGATTTGGTCCAGTGCCATTTAGTTTATTTCAAATCAAATGGCTTATTTGACTGAATCTACAACAACCAACATGACAGAGAAACTGCACTCTTGCAGACCATACTTGATACATTCCCTATGGGTCTTGAGGCGTCTGATGTGGCCAATAAATACTGTAAATGAAAGAGTCAGTGAAAAGTTTACCCTCAATAAAATGGACTGGAAGTATGCTGTGTCTTCCTTTATCCAGTTTTGACACCCTAAACCACATTATGTTCATATGATGAAAGTACACATAAAAATTGTAGGTACCTTGGTAGATAATTACAATACAGTACATGCTTGTGGCGACATCTAAAGGCAGAAGGTGAAAATACATTTTGACCAACATTCCCCTTACACACTAGGTCTTACCGCGCATTTGGAAATGCAAGTGTTTGAAATACCGTGTAATTTATTAAAGGATACATGTTCTTCATATCAAAAATGGTTCAAAATAGTTTACTTTGGTTGATACAAAAAAATATACAAATTATTCATATTTAATCAAGGGCCTATAAATAGTTCGATTTTGTTTAGTCATTCCAAAAATACTTTCGACTTATGTGTTGCTGTCGTGGACGTAAAATAAGATGTTATAATAGATCCATGCTATTTGCAGTAGTAGATCATGAAGCAGATCCGGGCTTTGCGGCGCTGATGGGATGGCGCTGTTTTACTGACGTCATTTTTCAGCGACAAAAACGTACAACCAACAACAGCGGCCTGTGAACTACAGGAGAGCTGCAATTTTTCTCTTTCGGTGGAGGATTTGTCTTTAGTCCATCACCACCATGAAACTAGTTCGGTAAGTGGATTTGTTGTGAGCCTAGTTGTTAAGAAAGATGCACAAAAATATGATAGATTTTTCGATGCGTTTGGATGGAGTTGGATGTTTAACGATCAGGCGGGAACGGAGCAATCAGAACTAACCTAGAATCGATATCAGTGTATTAACGTAATATGTTTTAAACAAACCAATTTCTTTTGGCAAAGTTATACATGAACATTACACAAGACTGCACTAAACATCAATCTGCTAAAAATCAAGATTTGTACCTCTAGCGTGTTCGAATGAATGAGGCGTCTTTGTTTTGGTGCATCGGTCTCTAAAGTAGCTGCTGGGTGGCTAATGTTAGCTATTCTCATGTGTGGCACTGTGCATTGTAAATGTACAAATTCATGATAACACACAGAAAGTTACGAGTAAGTCTACAATAAGTGCTTAATGTTTTTTGTAATTTACAGGTTTTTGATGAAACTCAGTCACGAGACAGTTACCATTGAGCTTAAAAATGGCACACAGGTCCATGGCACCATCACAGGTAAGTTCTGAATGTGAAATATAGGCCAAGCTAAAGGTCACTACCTAAATTATTAGCGATACTGCAAGATGCTTTTCTTGTCTACTCTTCCTGTGGCCAAACTAAAATTACTAAATCTGTAAATGTGTTATAATTTGTTAAAACGGGCAAAACTGCACAATACTGGCAGTGTTCATGTGACATTTTAAACCGTCTATTTATGGGTTTCATTGCCTTCTTTGAAGGACTCTTACCCATTCAAAACTATATTGTATTGAAATTATTATGTTAGTTCGTTATAATGCATCATCTCAGATATATTTACTGGACCACCAAACAATTAAGCCCTGGTCTGGACACAAATGACTGCTCCCTTAATTCTGCATCATGATGGCGTCTTTATTTTGTTAAATCCATGCTTCAGCAGTCAGAAACTTGCCTTCTTTCTGTTTAAATTGTCTCTGCATTTTGGATGGAATTAATGACCGTTGATGACATGGAGGGATTCTGTTTCAGAACTTACTGCTACTTCCTGTATTTTACTTTTTTGTTTTGTATTTTTCTTCACAAATTGCCACTTAACTGATGTAAAACTATGATAAATATTTACCACAGGTACAGTCCCACCAAATGAAGTCATAAATGAAAAAATGTATCTGTCAAATGTACTTTTAAGTCACTACAAAGGTTGCCTAAAGCATATTGACCTTGTAATTCATCAGGGTAATGTCATTTTTTTTCACTGAAGCCTTCTTGTTTTGCACCTGTTCTTATGATATTTCCCACTTCTTGTTTTTAAAGGTGTTGACGTGAGTATGAACACCCATTTGAAGGCTGTCAAAATGACCCTAAAAAACCGGGAGCCGACTCAACTGGAATCACTTAGTATCCGTGGCAACAATATTCGATATTTTATTCTGCCGGACAGTCTGCCACTGGACACCCTGCTTGTTGACATAGAGCCTAAAATCAAGTCCAAGAAGAGGGAAGCAGGTGAGTGATTTGCTATATTAAACAAATGCAACTGCTAAACCCATAGTCCACACATTCAAAGTTTCAAGGACCAAAAACCCTTTACAATTGGCCATCCAGACCTTGTTGTATTGTTGCATAGCATCTGGGATACTACCTACATTACTGCTGTCTGGCAGAAGAATACCACATATAACTCACCCACTTGAGTTAGTCAAACACGGTAAATGCAAAATAAACTGTTTTGGAGCAACACCATTGACCATATGTGATATAAGACCTGTACAGTCTGAGCAGCACATAGACGACACACACGACACACACACACACACACACACACACACACACACACACACACACACGACACATACACACGACACACACACACACACACACACACACACACACACACACACACACACACACACACACACACCTTTACATACAAAGTATAAAAAAACTGGGCTGCAAAAGCATTGACCTGCGGGTGCAGCTGGAGTTTGATTCTGCCACTTATCCAGTAGTCCAGTTTTTGTAGTTTTGTCACCTGCATTTACTGGAGACTGCTTTGCAATGAATGCCTGGGACATAAAAGTTGTCCTTTTAGTTGCACTTTTTAAAACTTCTCAGAACCTTGTAAACTAGCAGCATTTATTTGCCTTTTCATAATTTTGCAAATGCATATTAGCAGGAAAATGTTTTTGTACAATTTTTTTTTTAATATTAGACATTTTTTTTGCTGTTTTTGTGAATTCTAAACAAAGGCCATTTCATATTTATTTATATATTATATATATATATATTATATATTTTTATTATTATTATATTTTTTTTTTTTTTTTTTCTCATCTGTAGATGGCAAACTTCACTATTGCTACTTTTTGTTTTTCAGTGGCAGGTCGTGGCCGAGGCAGGGGTCGAGGCCGTGGAAGAGGCCGCGGTCGAGGCAGAGGAGGCCCGAGGAGATGAGAGCCACTCCTCATACAGCTGTGTGTACAGGATTTTTGTTATGTTTTGCAGAGACAAGGTTTTGTGAATTTAATTTTTTTTGTACATTAAAGTGCTCATAATAAGAACGATGTTGAGGTGTGTTAATGCTACTCAATTTTTCTTTATCCATTTGTTTACTTTTTATATCAAACAGCTCAATAAAGCCTTACTCATATATTTGTCTCTATACCCTTTTTAGAAAATATTATCTGGACTAACTGATTCCTAAATATAAACTTATATGAAACCTGTACTTGCCGCAAACCTTCTTTTAAGCCATTTGTCTAAAAAAAAAAAAAAAAGTGTGACGTTATGTAACATGTCCTCAGTCACTAAAAAAAAAAAAATCTTGTTGGAGAGGAACCTCTCACCAAACTTGTTCTATAAGCTCAGTTTGTACTATTTCTAAAGCCCGGCCCTCCTAAAGTTGCTGAAGAGAAGTGATACATGTCATTGAATTATTAACCTGGACCCGTATCTGTAAACTAATCTTCAGTTGGCTTCCAATCTAGTGTAAAATGTCCAGTGTTGGAGAATGCAGTGTGTCACTATAATATTACATACAGTTTACAAATTATGTAATGTGAACTGTAGGCCTATGCATGATCCAAGTACTGAGCAGCTGCCACAACAAGATCCAGCCTGCAGTGAACACAAGGCCCCCGCAGCAGTGTAAAGATGAACTGTTCAACCCTGCGTCTGTGCACAGGACTGAGGGCTTTTTTTTTAACTACAGTGGTGATGTTTTACGCACAGCCAACAGTAAAGATTCTGCCAATCGGCTCCTTTAAATTAATTCTAGTTTGTGTTCAAATAAAACCACTTCCGGTCTGTACGTCAACAACCGGAAGTCGAACGTGGTCAGTTTGCACCTTGCACCCATGAGTAGATTTAACCGTCTGTATATCTATATTTGTTCCATGTTTACACCGTTCACACATTCTGATGTTGTAAAATGTTGTAAACGTTGTTCTCTTTGTACAATTTGAATGTTTTACCGGTTAAATGCACGTTGAGCTCTCCTACTTTACAAATAGCCCGCAGCTGATCATGTACAGACTGCGGAATTGTTAATAAGTAATTATTTTGACAAATCTGAACTGCTCCTCTCTCCGAGAAAATGTCTAGTAATGGTGACGGACAGTTTTTGTACTTTGCGTTTGGTAGCAATTTGTTAAAGCGAAGACTTCAATTTAACAATCCTTCAGCAACATTTTATGTAACTGGACGACTCAAGGTAAATAAAGAGAAAATATCACACATATATCTACAATTAAGTTCAACGTTAAGAAAATCTAGAAAGAGGAAGAAGAAGAAATTCACACTGGATTTTGGCGGAAATTCATTTTTTCAATTCAGTTTATTTTTCACAGTGGTCATCGTTGTAGAAGGCACATGCACATTTACACACTCAAGGGTTTTGTCTATATTGTGCACATATTTCTGTTTACATATCTATGCTAGACTATAAATGACACTGAAAA
The DNA here is from genome assembly GCA_019594935.1 of Periophthalmus modestus. Classification (NCBI taxonomy): domain Eukaryota; kingdom Metazoa; phylum Chordata; class Actinopteri; order Gobiiformes; family Gobiidae; genus Periophthalmus; species Periophthalmus modestus. Next base: position 24,744,800 of record JAIEZT010001318.1, read on the forward strand.
AACTTCTTAACACCCTAAGAAGCTGTGTAAGCTTATGAACCCTGTGCAAGACAAACTATTTGATGGCTTAGCAGGTAGTCATGTTTTACTTTTGCCATTTGAGTTTGACATGCTGTTTTATAAAAGCAGAACATTTGTAAGAGGAAAAAATAAATAACATGAAATAGAAACATACAGAAAGAAGTATATATACTATTACACAAATTCTTGAAATATGATTGTTGACACGCATGACATTTAAGCTGAGCACTGATCATGTCTCCTGTGTTACTGAGTCTGCTCATTTTCATCGTGTGCACAGGACTATAAGCTCAAATTTGGTTATTGGGGGGATGGTGTGTCATCCTCTTGGCATGGAGGGGCAGCCACCATAGAGTACTGCCCTGGTGCTGAAATCTGGGGAGTGGTCTGGACCATAAGCAACAGAGATCTGTTAACACTGGACAAGTGAGACACATGTGTTTTGGTCACAGATGTTGTGGATCATGTTGTGTTGTCATTAAATGTAATCAATAACATCTCGCTCCAATAGGCAAGAAGGGGTGCCAAATGGGATATACTCACCTCTGGAGGTGTCTGTGGAGACTGAGCATGGGCCAAAACGTTGCAGGACGTACCAGATGAATAATTTTCATGCAGGTCTCCCTTCACCCCAATATAAAAAGGTAAAGGCCTAGCGTTTGCTTGGTATACTACATGAGAAGCACATTTAAATCAAGAATGCTTTACAAATGGGTGCAGCGGAGTCACACTTGATTTGAGGATTTACCTCCGTGGCCTAAGCTCAGGACAGGCCAACTGAGGGTTTATATTTTACAATATTGTCCATTGTAATAATATTGTTCTTTACAATGGCCTAAGTTTGTTTCACTTGCGCAGTAAGTATATCTGATAGCATATGTTAGTCTTCAACAATCTTCATCTATTTGCACTGTGAGTTTTAAGTTTAGTTTTAGCTTATTTTTCTGTTATTCATGGTGCAAAATCTGTGTCTATATGAAATTTTTTTTTTATTCTAACACCTTGTTTATGCACACTTTCCTTTATTATCATAGATTATACTCTATTAATATTAATGGTTTTATGTTGCACCATATTGCTGAAGTCTTCGTAGTTTTGTGAATTTGGTTTCCTGATAATTGCAATAAAACCTTTACCGATTCTGATTTTAGGTCATCTGTTTGGGGGCAGAGGAAAATGGACTTCCAGCAGAGTACCTCAACAAACTTCATGGCATTGAAACTAATGGCTACAGTGGGCCCTCCCTTCTAGACGAACTCCAAATATAAATTATAATTGAATGTTTCTGTGAATTTGCCTTTTAGGTCCTGCACATTTTACTTTCTTTGAATGTTTTCATTTGAATTATCGGCAGTGTTGGGAAGTAACTGAACACATGTACACATTAGAATAGTTACTTTCCTAAAAGGAATACATTGCAGTACTTGATTACAAAATATAGGCTTCAAACTGCACTGGACTAGTGAGAAATATAGAAAACACTTGTAGTGAGTGCAGGTCTGATTTTTTTTCTTCAATTAGTGATAGGAAATGCATAGCAAACAGTGAAACAAAGATGTTTTTAATCCTATGTTACATCTTTACCCTATCATTAAAGGTTGTTTCAAAATACAGTACTCTGATTGGTCCATGTAAACGGAATAAGTTACAAAATACATTTTAATTTAGGTATTCAGTATTTTGTAACCAAACATTTTTGAAGTATTCCTCCCAACACTTATTGGTTTAACTGCAATCATGTCATTTAATGTATTTATCAAAAAGTAAAATCAATCAACTACTTGCAATTTTCTTCTTTTATCCCAAGTTTTAAAATAAAAAACATGGGTCAATTAATTATCAGAGCTTAACTTGTGAACACAAGATTTTTCATTTTACATTTTATCAGTAATTTAGCCTAGAAGTAGAAAAATTACTTTTAGCTTTAGCATGCTCGCAAGACGGGCGTGTTACTATCTATTTTAAATGCATTTACTCTGGGTCATTTACATTTTACAAAACTTTTATTTAACCATACACTTGCCTTAACCAGGTTTTAACATAGCAATGTTTTATGAAATAGATTTGAGTAAGAAATATAGTACAAAACATGTGGGAGGACAATAAGATATCTCAGGAATTTAAAACACTTTCTATCTATAGTACTTCTTTATAAGACACTGAAAATGCACACTTTACAACATCTTTATAACAGTAATTGACTTAACAATGTCATGCAAACAACATGGTCAGAGAAATGCAGTAACCAGACGCTCATGAACTGCTTTAATAATGTTACATTCGTATGGCCTTTAGCATGGCACAGTCATCATATTCAAACACACTGACTAGATACCCCCTGTAATGTTTTTCAATGTTAGAGGAGGAAGTGGCAATACCAGTCCAAAGCACATTAATGGTGTAAAGGTAAAAATTCAAAGAAACTAATAAAGATGATAATGTTGCTATCCAAGATTTGAAAAAGGAAACATAAATACAAGTTAATTTAAAAAGTGCAGCAGCAGGAATCAGTGCTTTAGTTGAGATTCCATAATCGGGTGAGGTTGTACCCTGTACCCTTAGATACCTAATGTTGACAGAAAAAAAAGAAATCAAGAATGTGGGAAAAAGTAAAAACACCAGTCAGGATTATGTGCAATATACTATTATCTATACGAAAGGTAAAATGTGGCACAGTTCTATGCTTTACTGAGTAACAAACAGTTGGACATAAAAGGCTATTTATTTTTTAAAATCTCTTTCATTTTATGATAACGGCTGTTCCGTTTCCATGGGCTGCTCTGGTGACTTGGGCTGCTCCTCGTTCTGGTCCTTCATGAGCTCATCAGTGTCCTGCTCAGTTTGGTCAGAGGTTTCCGGGGGCTTCTGTTCGGGAATGTCTAGGTTGTGTTTGATTTTGTTCAGCTCAGCCATATTAAAGCCGAGGAGTATAGCTGCTCTATTGCTCTTAATAGACTTCATACACTTGGTACGGCGTGCACTAAAAATGGCTGCCAGCTCTGATTTTGAGAAGGACAGCCTTTTGCACAGCTCCTCAGTCTCTACTTTTGTCGCATATGGGTTACAGTTGAAATATTTGGTACAAAACAGTCGCCGTTCCTCTTCACTGCGGCGCTCGATTGGTGTAGGTTCCAAGGCCAACTTCACAGCGGGGTTGACCAGAGGTTCTGGAGAAGGCCTTTCCTGCACGTGTGGGTCCATCTTTAGCTTCTGGCGGTCTGATCCATGATCCACCTTTTGGCGCTTCGCAGCCCTCTCCTCCCTTTCTCGTTTGTTGGCCTCCATCACTGCCTTCAAAGCCGCCTCGATTCTTTTTTGGGACTGCACCTCCTCCGGGGTTTTAAACTGCGCGTCTGGGTTTTTACCGACAGGAGCTAAAGCTTGTTTAATTGTCATCCCCTGTGGTACTTGAAGGAAGTAGAGCCCAGGTGATTTGGTCATCTGTTGAGCCGTTTTTGTAGGAGCAGCTCTTGTTATACTCATGGTTGTTCTGGAGAGTTCTGGTGAAGGTTTGGAAAGCTGTGGCTGCTTGGGGGAACAACGGCAGCGCTGAATATGAAGCATCACAGCCTGTTGTGTCACCTTTCCCGTGTACACGCCATTGCAGTAAATGCACTTGAAGGCCTCAGTCTGAAGAATGGCATGAATTGTTGGTGCTACAAAATGTTTCTGTTTGAGATGCTGGAGGTGTTTAGCTTCATTGGGAGACTTTTCATCACAAAATGGACAATAGGTGCTGCTGACTTTAACAGTCCCAGTGCTGGGGCTGGATTTGATGCATGGCTTTAATTTAAAATACATGTGTTCGTTTGTACATGTGATTAGGGCCAGATGAACCTCATTATCTCCAAGGACTTCTTTTGGTCCAGTTGTCTGTACATCAAAGTGCGGAAATGAAAGCACCCCTGGACTTTGACTGTATATTTTGCAATTGAGCTTGAGGAAATCACTGTAGGCTTTGCTTGTTGGATTATGTTGCTTTACGTGTTCAGCTAGCTGTTTGATTGAAAAGAACACAGATGGGCAAGACACACAATTCAAACCATGCAGCAGATGCTGGAAGATGGTAGTCTCAGTGACCAGAATCTTGCACGTTAGACATTTCATGGATTTATCTGCCATTTTCTTCAGAAAGGGTGCTCGAGCAACCAGATGTTCGGATTTGTCTGGAGTAGATTTGACCTGATGCACTACCTCTGTGTGCATATCGAAAACATTCGATGGGAACAGTTCATTGCAGTGGGGACAGGTGATCCATTTCTTTACTTGTGAGTTGTTTGATTGCTCGATGGGCTGAAGAGGTGTGGATGTGCTTTGAGATGCAGGCACTGTGACCTGCAGTGGTGCAAATGTATATGTTGGCATGCCATTCACCCTGTTACCAGTTGGTATTAGGTGACTCAGCAGAGACTGTGAAGTTAACATTGTACCCTGTAGGGTAGGGGGGTTTGAAGCTGTTACATGTGTAGTTACTGTAGGCTTTACAGCAGTTGCAGCAAGAGCTGTCCCGTTGGGTTGTAGTCCAGAAGCAAGTAGTATAGGCTGTGGTTGATGAACAGATTTTGGTTGAGCAGGAGCTTGAACCAGAGGTAATGCTGCCGACTTGATGGCCACATTGGAGACAGTGGGAATCTGGATGGACTGTCCTTGTGGCAAAGTACCTTGCAGAGTTATGGTGGCACCTGGCTGAAGCAAGCCTTTAGCTTCAGCACTAGCTAACTGCACCAGAGCAGAGGCTTGAGGGGGCAGAAAGGCCTGATTACTTCCCGGGGCACATATTAGAGTAGCACTATTTGGAGTTCCTTGCAGAGTCAATACAGTTCCTGCAGGCTGTCCGTTGGTAGGCAATACCAAAGTGTTGGTATTTAACAGCTGAGGTTGCTGTTGCTGTGCTTTTGAAATAATATTTGGAAGTGTGAGAAATATTCCTCCATTCCCATTGACTGTTGGTTTGGGGGCATAGTTCTTGTTCTCATAAATGTAAGATTGCACTTGTGTGCTAACATTATAGTGTGTTGGTGAAACCAACATGTGATGCAGCATTTGGTCCAATGTGCCGGTATTTCCTTTACACACTTTGCAGCAGTATATCTTTAAAGTTTTCCCTCCCTGGCTTATATATCTGTATCCTATGTATTTCTCAGCCATCTTCCCAAGATGCTTCAGAATAATATGCTTCTTCAGTGTAAATATTAAAGAGGTTGGGAATCCACATCTCTGACAGTTATACCTTTCATTTGCACGGTGAATGACAGCACTTTCCACTGTTTGTGGTGAGTCTTTCAGAGTTTGACCATGAAAGAGGTATGCATGTTTTCGCAGGACCTTGGGGTGGCCAGTGAAGGTGCAGTGATTGCAAACGGCCAGAGAACAAAGGGACTGCATAAACGAATGGCATCTTGAGACATGACTCCTGAAGTTGTAGAGATTTTGTGTAGAGTACTTGCACATGGCACAACACAGATTCCGAGAACGGTAAGGCCACTAAAAAAAAAAAAAAAAAAATGCATTCTTAACGCCATGAACAATTTGTCTATTTCAATCTATGTGCAAAACTTACCCGCTTTTCCATTCTTCCATTGAATCCTTCTGTGAGATCAACCCACTCTGTGTCCTCAAATGCTTCTTCATCATCTGAATTTTTCTCTGAGTTTTCATTAAGTTTCTGTACAGTAATAATATAATGTTACATTATGTCACATTTCACACCAATTTATGTGCCACATGTATTTCTATGTGCATGCATGGCTAAAGATATAGGATAGAGTGAACAGAAAAAAATGAATGTAATAAAAAATGACCAAAATTTTTCATGGGAGAACTGGGGAGTATGTCATCCCCGCAGAGGAATGCATTTTGGACAACATAATAATTTGAACACAACTTTGGGCGAAATCAGACCAAGGCATGACAAGGCATCGAAGGAGCAACCTAGCATTAGCACACAATAATAAAGGCACAGATGTTCATAAATTTAAAATAGAAAATCTGTACCTACAATGTGAGCGAGACTTGAAACAAGTTGTGTACCTTGAGATATTCCTGACAGTCCTCAAGGCCAATATCACCAAGAACCTTTTTAACAGATCTCCGCGCCTTCCGAATTTTGTCCACACTTGTAACTGGGAGTTGATACATGTTTCCTCCAGGAAGCGTGGGGAATGAGCTGTAAAACATAACAGAGTGTCATAGTGGACATCTATCCGTTTTTTGTTGACTAAACAATTGAGGAATCATATATTTTGATATTTATATTTTTTGCTTTTATGACAAAATATTCTTTAGTATTGGGGTATAATATTTAAAACTACATAATCAAAACTTGAATTACTGTAGTAAGTAGGTATTCAATTGAGTAGCATATATCCTAAAGACTATAGTGTAATAACATAAGGATGGTAAAGAGGACGGGTGTGTTTGTATGTTTTGGTCATTGTGGTATTGAAATATGTATTAAATTAGTCAATCCATGGGTGGACGTGATCAAATGTTTTTGTTTAAGGTACCTTTAAAAAAACAAAACAAAACATGAACAGAGGACATTTGGGGTCACCGAGAACTATGAAAAGCCTGATGCTCATCCGACAGAAATCTGTCAGCAGAAAATATGATGAAAGTTGGATTAGTTTAAGTAGGCTACTGCAGGGAACAGTGCGGTCACCTTTCCACAATACACTGTCCATCCACATCGGTCTGTGCTTCAATACAGCCCCAGATTTTACACACATGTACGATGATCGGAAGGATGTGACGTTGTCGTCTTTAATCTGAGGATGCCCACAGCACTCAGCATATTTACCTCGTCCAAATTCAGCAGTATAGTTGATAGTGGTCGCTGTCTCCTCCGCGATGTGCTGCTTACCGTTTCCCTGTGTGTGTGCGTCGATGGCTGCGTCTAGTGCCGGTGGAGCTCACACACACTCACTAAAACGCTCCCTCACCACTGAGCGCACGGCAGTACACATAAACTTATGAAGTATAAACACTAAAATTACAAACCTACTCTTTATGCTAGTTATTTCGGCTCCAGCTTTTGTCCCTTTCTTCCACTAAAGAGAAAAAAAATGGCGCTCAAGTTCAGGATATGACGTATTGCGTCTAATTTGCATACTGCTCTGAACTGACCAATGGGAACTGTTTTACTTAAAGACGCTAAATATCGTTTTATCTCCAATAAACGTTGTCAGTTTTTGTTCAAGTACAGTTCAGATTACATATTTCTGCGATACCTTCAAAGTTTATTAACTGAAGCAGTTGTTAATTAAATGGCTAGCATACTCCATCAAAAAGTTGGCATGGGGGCGTGGCCAGCCAACCCATTTCAGCAGTCACGTGATACAAGAATGGGGCTAGCCAATGAGCTGTCGAGTAAACGAGCTAAATGGGCGTGGCTTTGCAAATGACGTAATATCATGCCATTTTATTGTCCAATGACATCAGTGCACAATTTTGATTGGCTCTAAATTAAAATCAAAAAGAATTTCAACAGATACATGCTAATTGATACCAGACATTTTTAACCCCGAAATGTTTGTGAATTGAGTTTTTCTGCGTTTTTTGCGCCAAATGACGCAAAGCGGACAGTGGCAAAAAACTGGAATTAAACTACAAAATAATTTTTATTATGATTTTTTTTAATAGACTGACAATTGCCACCCATCTATATTGACGTTAGACTAACACTATATTGAAGTCAGGGATATTGTACCCCAACAGCTAATAAACGGTTACAGCTAATCATTTACCGCCGCATTCTATGCCGCATCAAAATACCTTAGATGCGCCGTAGAGTTACACTTAAAACCATAGACACAGAACAACTGAATCCGTTTTAAAGGTTATCAAAATAACACAAACATCAAGCAAATTGTTTCAGTCAGAAATGTATTAAATTATCAATTATTACTTTAACAAGTACAATTTACAGTCAAAACCAGGTATGGTCCATTAGTGCCTTTGAGCAAGTCATTAATACATCAGTATTTAGTCACACAAGGACAGGATTTAAAGAAGCTGTAGATGTTTCTAAACAGAATATTGCATTACATAAACATTTCCTCCCTCATTACAATTGGAAGGCATGAGGAAAAATGAGGCAGTGCAAAATGGGTGCGTACAGCTTGATGTTTTTGCACCAATTAAGCCACATGCTTTTTTCCAGGTTCAATGGATGCACTTTTTCCCCTTCAGACCAATTTAATTCAATGATTGTAGCATTGCAGCAGGATATATTTTTTTTGTTACAACTTCTGACAAAAGCTGATTGGATTTGAGTCATTACTTCATTAGATGTGACTCATATAAATTATCCTTCATGCCTTACACAAATAAATGGAGAGGCAGCGGCCACAAATGTCAATTACAATACCTTTAATTCATGTAGTTTTTAAATAACACATTCTGTCAGGATTCAGGAACACTGTAGGGCCACAGTACAACATCTGGCCTAAATATCTCTAGTTCTGAAGAAATTGGTCATCAAAACTATCAAATAAATATATTGCAAGGAGGTCAAATGCCACAACAAATAAATTATGAAATGCATTAACTTTTATACAATGCAAATAGGGTCTGCTGTATGAAGACACTTCATCTAACGCTTCAAAAAATCTAGACAAAACTGATGTGTTCAAGACAGGGTTTACAAGACTGTAAAACAGTTAATAATTAAAGCAATTGGTTTAAATTAATTGTGCACATTGTAAACTGAATCTGAGATAGGAAACCAAAAATACCATCTCTAAAGAGTCATCCATTTTGTTGCATGTTTTGAGAAGGTTATATCTACAACAAGAAGTAAATTAGAGGAAGGAGTAAAAATATATGTTCTTGAGGTACCACATTCTGTAAATGGATAATTTACTTCTAAGTTCAATTAGTGAGGAATTTGTATGACATAACACTTTCCGAGGTGGTTGGAATGTTGACCACTTTGTGACCCTTGTCCTAAAAACACCACGTTGACCCCTCTTGTGATGGAGGTCTGTGCAAGATTAGACAGGACAGGGGTAGTAAGCCGCATTTACGCACTGTACTGGTGCAGGGTGAACATCTTCATGGCACTGTCCAACGAAACACCGGCCTCCTGTAGGTCATCCCTGTATGCAGCAGAAAAAAAAAAAAGAAAGTCAAACCTACAAAAGGAAAACTCTTGACCGGTAGAAAATTTGTATTAAAAAGTGGTTTTATCATTACACATATAACTAAAGTTATCTGTAACAATATTAATCATTACTATTAGATTCACTATGATCAATATGGATTCCTTCTTAGCATGCAAGACTACTTTTCAAGTACCATTCTATTGTACAATTTTGGCTATTCGAGCCACTTCTGCCCTTGACCCATGTTAAAACTGACTCTTGATAATTCATATATACATACATACATACCAGTCAGAGATAGACACTGTGTAGAACACAGGCAGCTGAGAAGAGCTGGACAGCCAGGTGGAGTCGTCCAAACCAAAGGTGCCCATGTTGGAGAAGATGAGCCAGTCCCCCACGAACAGCTCAGGCAGCAGGCAGCGCTCCACCACTTGGTCTAACTGGTCCAGAGAGGGGCCCCACAGGCTGGAGGGATACGCCGCTTCTTCAGCACACGGCAAATGCTTCAAGTTGAATAAATATGTTATTGATATTATACAATAAACAGACTTAAATTAGGACAGAGCCCATAGCTTATTCCAATGCAATGATTGGGTAACACCAGACTGTCTGTTATGTCTCTTGTGACAGGGCTTTATGTTAAAACTACGACTGTTCTTTGTAAAGGTTATGAACTGCACTTTTCATAAACATTTCCCAACTCTGACCTCACTTCCCAAAATAGTTACAAAGCATGACATGACACCTTGTACATCTTCCCGAGGGTGGCCCAAGATGAGTAATTTGGCCTTTAATGAAAGTTATCTCTCCTGGGTGGAGACCAACTAACCTTGTGCACAGTTGGAGCAGCAATAGTGTTTCCCAGCAGCTTTGGGCTGAATGAACCATAAACACCTTCATTCATATAATACAAGAACTCTGTATTATCATTCTCTCCTGGAAAAAGTGCATTGGGTTAGATCACTAATACAACTGTTCTATTTAATGAAACAGATGACACAACTGACACCTACCTTGAGCTAGACCATCCCAGGGAGACGTTGCTAACTTTTTGCCAATGACATTAACTGCCAGACTTAAAGCAGAAGCAACATAAAAACTGCCTGGCTCGGCAAGCACTTGCACCCCCGACAGTGGAGGAAAGTAAGCATCCAACAGTGGTCTAATTGTAGACTCAACCTGCACAAGAAGGACAATTAATCCAAGTTCTAAATAAAATTCACATTTTTTTTCATTGATTTTAAGTAACAGTAACAATCCTGTTTGTGTTACTACACAACTACATTACATTACATCTATGTAATAGAAATGGTACCTGTTTGAGCTGAAACTCAGAACCACTGAAACCTCCACCAATGTCCAGGATGTCCATGCTGAAGCCGAGCTCCACCTACACGCAATAAGAAATCAAAAATTGTAATTTCAATTAAAGCATAGCACTATATTAAAAATATACAATTTCCTTTATTATAGTAAAAAAGTTTCAATTAAAAACTCCAACAGTGAGGATACTGACCCCCATGTCAAACACACAGCGGGCGTCAGACAGCGCATGGGTGTAGGCCTCCTGTGCATCTTGGCATGAGGTGGGAATATGAAATGTGACCCCAACCACCTGGACACCCAGTTCCTTCGCTGCTTCTAAAAGATGGCGACAGCTCTTCAAAGAAGAACCAAAAGCCATGCTGGTTTCTGCTGCATGAGCATCTGTGGTCAACTGCACCAGTAATCTATAGGAGTTAACAAAATTAAGCATTTACATAAAAAAAAAAAAAAATTAATACATTTTTAAAAGTTCAAAGAGTTCAAATCCTTTAAGAGATCATTTGCCTTACTTTGCGCCAGGATGGAGTCGAGAAATCTTGGTCAATTCGGCTTCATTTTCACAAACAAGGAGCTGTACGTTGTTCTTGGCTGCATGTTTGATGTGGGCCAGCTGCTTGCAAACACCAGATAGAATAATATTCTCTGGTGGGACACCATTCTCCAATACCAAGTTCACTTCAGCCTGAAGAAAATACACAAATCATAATTAAATATGCAGAGTACTGAACTGATAATGTTTTATTAAACTCTCATCAACATGCAAACAAAGAACTAACAGTGACTGTTATGTAATCATAAAATAAGTTGTTCTGTAACAGGATTAACAGGGTACAAAAAAGATAAGCGTTCCATACCTTGTTAGCACATACAAAGCCGAGTCCCAAAGAAGCCAACACCTCAATCAATAAAGGATTGCTGTTGCACTTGACTGGAAAGTATGGCTGTAGATATGGCACAGTGCTTTGCCAGCGCACATGCTGTCGCATTAGGGCACCAATATCCGCCACTACAAATGCATTCTTCTCAGCCTACAATGAAATCACAACACTGAATGACTGTTTGTTGCAAGTAATGCCTTGACCAGATAGTGTATGAACTGACCAGAGCTTGCTCGTAGATGTGGCCATCAATGACATCTTCAAGTGTCACTCCCGCCTCCATTAGTTCAATGATGTAGCTGGGGTTGTCTGTGAGTCCTTTCATCTCAACCGTATTCCGCAAAGCCAACAATCATAGGAAAAGATAACAAATCAAAGGGTCACGACTGAGCCAATGGGTCCTGCCGGTATGCAACAAACTGAAAAAGAAAAGAATGAGTTCAGAGGGTGAACATGGCATAAAATAAAAGCCTTTACAACAAATATTGCGTTTTTGATAAATGAATTTAAGTACTAAATATTTTGTCCTTCAAAAAATTATTCAAATTTTCTATAACTGGAGCAAGACCTACCTGTCATTTCTGCCTTGTGTTGATAGTAATTCTCTATACATGTCAGTTTGTATTTGTTACTGTTTACCATGTCCTTGTTATTTCGTTTTTACCCACAGAATTTAAGAAGACTCCCAGGTAGATGAACAAAAATAGGATACTCACATGGACAAGTCAGGAGATGGACCTGTCCCGCTATCAGCTAGGATCCCAAGGTGGCTCAGCGTTGAAGTCAAAGTGCTCCCGGTAAAGGGCCGCCCCTAGGCCCTCCGAGAAGCGCTCATACACTGGTGCTGTAATGGGGGAGCCCTGGGACCAAGAGAGTCAAATATATTAACACATACATGAATATAAGATAAAGGTCACATTACGTTATATCACATGATTAAATTGAGCTGTAGATAAAAGGACATCAAAACAAAGGCTTTACAGCCTTGTAAGGCAAAATTAATGAATTACAGATCTCAAAAAGCAGCGTTGTAACCTGTCAAAACAGAAATACGCATGCGCAGTACAAGCAGCGTCAAAGTTGACTAATGCGATATTAATATTTAACAGTGTCAGCAGAGTAAAACCTGGAGGGCTTGTTAACATAAATATCATATACCGCAAACATAGAAAACGATGGAAATGAGTAAATGCGGTAAGAGCCAGGAACATTATGGCTGATGAGGTCTTGGCAGAGTACGAACCACACGTCGCAATGTCTAACTCTTCGATTAAATTTACTACATTACGGACGAAAATATAACACACAATTTGCCTTGCCTATCCTAACAACCCACATCAAACAAGAAGATTGCATGAAAATGAACGTATGGCTGAGATTTTGGTCAGAGAATACAATGAATCAGTCAGTCATGTGCGGCAAGAAGGCAGAAAGACTAGCCCGCCATGTTATCGCTCGTTTGATTTAGTCCAAGGAATTCCTCTCAAGAAGTCCATTGTACTTACGTGAGATAACGGCTTGAATGTTTTGGAAAATCGTCTTCTCTTTTTTGGCGGAATTTTTAAAGAGTAGTGGACACAACGACGAAAGAAAGAAAGGCGGCTGTTTTGGCCATATGTTTAGAAGGAGGACGGTTTGATTGCGACTTCTCTCTGTACAGGAGGAGCGGAAATGAAGCGAGAGAGAGGGACGAAGAGGAAAAGGTAATCTAACGGCTCGGGGGCGGGGCCAGCGCTCATTTTAACCAATCAGAGGAGAGCATCGCCTAGACCATACCAAATATGTATTTCCGAATGTCTTACAGCCTGCAGTGGATGTTTGTTCAGGTTACATAACCATAAACCTCCGTAGATGGCAACTCCCTCAATCAACCAGTACAAGACATATACTGATTGATGGGACAGCGTAAAATTGTGTGTATTTCGGTGAATGGAGACAGTTCACAATTCTGGTGGTAGACGTCAACTAGTAGACTATTGTAACAAACTCGCATTCCTTCAACCCAGACACTGCAATAGGTCTATCGCATGGATCTATTAAAGGTCTATTGGCTCATAGGCTACACAGGACAATATACTCGTGCTTCATCTTGACAATATATAAGTCAACGTGCACCTGTGCTACACGTTAAAGATTTCTTGTTGATTTTACTCAGTAGGCTATATATTATCTGCCCATTTCATTAGCAATTGTATTTAAACAAATAATTTCCTTATTTCTGTAATTATTTGTTTTTGTTTGTTATTAATTAGCATATGTTGAATGAAGCCAAAAAAAACAAAAAAACATAATTAAAAGTTTGATAATTCATACTATATTTTTTCTTCTGTTTTACTAGGCATTGCAATATAACTTAATTGACTTTTAAGCAACTTGCTGTCATGTCCATGGAACGTTTTGGTTCTGAAGGTAAACAAAAGATCTTATATCTAGATCTTACACACTAATACTGCAAAATACATTTTATTATAAGTGGATACAAACATATGGCATCGGCCAGTTACCAGTGGTGACACTGGGTCAAAAGGCAGACTTAGGCAATCACATGTCACTGTTTTCGCAACATCTCTCAGCTGTCCCACTTTGTTACTGTTATCTGTACTTGAAAATGTAAACAATTTCAGAACTTAGAAGTGATAGTTAAACAGCACATTAATAAGTGGTTGTATAGCATTTATTTGACCATTTTGTGGGTTGATGACACGTTCTGCTTTTTTTTAAAGGAATATTTTCTGGCAATTTGGTATGAAAATCATAATGAATTATTAAAATGAGATTTAACATGGAAATTATGATTTCTTCTTACGAGTGGGCCTGTAGCTAAACCTCGGTCTTATGACATGTATTTCTGTAGTGCACACCACTTTGTTTTTCCATCTGTTTATTTGATACTGCCTGACCACCATAACTCTTATCTTTGGTTTATGGCAGGCATTTCTGGAACATAGTGTAATAAAATGGCATAGCTTTAAAATAGACAACAAAACAGTTGTTTTTTCTTTTAATAATGAATATAACAAATGTGCTGTTGTTCATGGATGACCTCAATCAAAAGTAGTGTGTTTTTATTAATGAATATCAGATATATAATGCAGTAAACAGGGATTATAGGCCTACACAGGCTATTACAGGATAATAACATCAGTCATGGCCTGAAAGTCTGTTATCTGCTATATTGAACTGTTCCACTGAGTCATTTGAGACACGAGTCCACTGAATAAAGCCCAAACCTCAAAACAGCATGAGAGCATGTTTAATTTGATTTTGTGTGTTCGTTTCACTAAAGTCAATGACTTTATTATCGACAGGAAGGAAATGCAATTTTTAGACAGAATAAACCACAAACAAACACAATGCGTAAATAATCATTTCTCTCTAGTCACATCATTTAAGTTCTAAAATTAAAAAATGTAGGGAAATTTCTCAAATCTTATAAGAATGTTGTGGTTAAAACGAGTAAGTCAAAACTATCCTGATCATTAAGCTACAGAATAAATTGCATTCACATAACATTGCTACCTTATAAAATGTATTATTGTATGATATAAAATTGTGAAATTGAGCTGGAGGGCAGGTTCAAATTCTATGGTGAAATTTGCTATTTCACTTTCAAATAGATTTGTTCACCTGGTTTATGATTATCACTGGAATTAACGTGCATATATCCACATGAAACAAAAACTTGTATTAATTGAATAAAAGTTCAATGTTTTTTTCATAATAGCTTCAGAAAATGTTCTGATTTTTTCATTCCTAAAGTCATGATTGTTATCAGCTTAATAACAGTTTGAAGAGCATATCCCTGAATATTTCAACATTTGTTTTTGAGCAGCCTATCTTGTCTTTGTCACTGGGGAACGGCACAGATTTTGAAGCTATATTATCAAAAATTGTTTCTCATGACATGAAGTTACTTATACTGACAGAAAAGACAATTAACTATGTTCCAGTTTTTGTGTCACGGATGGGGCAAGTAATCACAGAGATATTAACCATAAACCAGGTACAAGTCCATATAATTCTAACCTGCCCTCCAGCTCAATTTTAAACTATATGATGTCATGATGTAAACCCAATCTCCAATAACATACTAAAACATGACAATCTGTATATTGTAATTGGTGGCCTATAAGTTCATATGAAAATGGTTGACAGTTCAGATTTAGCAGAGCAGGTGTATTGTCTAGGCCCGTCCATCCATGGCGTGAAATGTGAATAATATTTTTATGAAATAACCTATTTTAAACACCATAGTTTTAACTCCGCCCATCACAAGTGCCCGCAACAGGCTGCACGCATGCGCAGTATGTCTCCAACGATCAGCTGACTTTGAGCGAGATGCTTTGCTGTCGAAGGACCTTTTAAGCCGAGAACCTGCCAATATATCCGCGAAATGCACGAGAAGACGGTTCAGATTAATTAAAACAATCAACACGGATTAAACACTGAAACTACTCTGTTTAGGTAGGTTAAAAATAAAATAAATGTTGATGTCGTGATGACGTTGTACACGAGCATCAACAGAGAGCTGCTCCATTAGCTGCAGATGGTCTGTAATTTGAAGGGTATCTTTATTTGTAGACGTCCAGGCAAAAGTTACCATCTTAAAATTTTATCCATTTAAGTTTAAAAATGCCTTGCTGTATGGATTAGGATTCCTTGACCATGTTGTTCGTTCCTAACACGCTGGTCATGTGACAGTGTATCAGCAGACTCTACAGCAGGGCCTCAGCCATGTCTGTCACAGCTACACATTATAGACAACAACTCCCATTCAAACTGTAATAGAGAGAATGCCATTTATGTTCATTTTAGGTAAAATAGACTTTTATCTGTTTGTCCATTTTAATTTGCTTATACATTAGAAAGCCATAAGCCCAACTGTGGAAGATTTCATAGTTTCAGATGTTCAAATCTAATCAAATATCTCTTTTCATTGATAGGCTTTTCCAGTGCATAGACTTCTAAACTGCTGCCATGACTGAATTCTGGTTGATCTCAGCACCAGGGGAGAAAACATGCCAACAGACCTGGGACAAGCTGATGATGGCCACCACTCGCACAAACAACCTGTCAACCAACAACAAGTTTAACATCCCGGACCTCAAGGTTGTCCTCTACTGTGATGTTAAATTCTTGACATTGTATTAAAAACATGAACGCTGTTCTGAACTGATTAGTCCTTTAGACAAAAGAAGAACTGAACAACATTATTTTTATCATTAATTTTTTGTTTATTGCAGGTGGGAACATTAGATGTCTTGGTTGGTTTGTCAGATGAACTCGCTAAATTGGATACCTTTGTAGAAAGGTAAATCTTAATTTGATATGTTATGTAATAATATGCGGTGAGCCTCATATTCACTTGTGTGTGATGTCTACTTTTGATGGGTCTCAGTGTGGTGAAGAAGGTGGCCCAGTACATGGCAGATGTTTTGGAGGACAGCAGGGACAAAGTTCAAGAAAACCTATTGGCTAATGGAGGTAATTCATGGAGCATTTTACTAAAAGGATTTACAGTTGAAACCAGAGGTTTACATACACTATATACAAAGACACATATGCTTTTTTTCTCAGTGTATGACATGAAATCAGACCTGTTTTAGACAAATTATCTAAAAAATTCCTGGCATTCAGCAGTTTTTCAAAGTCAGATGTTTACATGGTTCATTAGAATTTGGTACCATTGCCTTTAAACTGTACGACTTGGTTCAAACGTTTTGGATATCCTTCCACAAGCTTCTCACAATAGTTGGCAGGAATTTTGGCTCATTCCTCTTGACAGAACTGGTGTAAATGAGCCCACTTTGTTGGCAACCTTGCTCGCACATGCCTTTTCAGGTCTGCCCATAAAGTTTCAACGGGATTGAGACTTTGTGATAGCGACTTGGAAACATTAACTTTGTTATCCATAAGCCACTTTGTAACCAGTTTGGCAGTATCTATTTTCCATTTGGAAGATCCATTTGTGCCAAAGCTTTAACTTACTGGCTGATGTCTTGAGAAGTTGCTTCGGTATTTCCACATAATATTCTTTCCTCATGATGCTGACTATTTTGTGAAGTGCACCGGGCCATCCTCCAGCAAAACAAACCCCATATTTCACAGTTGGGATGGTGTTCTCAGGCTTGCAAGTTTCCCCCTTTTTCCTCCAAACCTAATGAAGCTCTTTATGGCCATACAATTAAAATTTTGTTTCGTCAAACCACAGGATATGTCTACAGAAATTAAGGTCTTTGTCCCTGTGTGCATTTGCAAACTGTAATCTGGCTTTCTTGTTTCTTTTGGAGTAATGGCTTCTTCCTGGCTGAGTGGCCTTTCAGCCCATGTCAGTACAGTATTCGTTTCACTGTGGATAATGGTACACTCTTACCGGCCTCAGCCAGCATCTTCACGAGGTCTTTTGCTTTTGTTCTTGGGTTAATATGCACATTTCAGACCAAAGCACGTTCATCCCTGGGACATAGAACTCATCTCCTTCCTGAGCAGTATGATGGCTGGACATTCCCATGGTGTTTATACTTCCGTATAATTATTTGAACAGATGGATGTGGCTTCTACAGGCATCTTGAAATTGCACCCAAGGATAAACCGGACTTGTGCAAGTCCACATCTTGGCTGATTTCTTTTGATTTTCCCATGATGTTACACAAGGAAGCAGTGTGTTTCAGGTGTTTCTTCACATACATCCACAGGTGTCTCTCCAATTAACTTAAATGTTGTCAATAAACCTTCAACCTTTGAAAGACATGACATCATCATCTGGGTTTTCCCAAATTGTTTAAATGCATAGTAATCTTACTGTATGTAAACTTCTGACTCTGAAGAAAGTAATGAAAATTTGTCTAAGAAATTTTTCTCTCATTGTTCTGGCATTTAGCAAATAGAAATACTTTTTGGTAATCCTAAATGACCTAAAACAGTAAAAGTTAAGTCTGATTTCATGTCAGACAATGTGGAAAACTTGAACTTCTGGTTTCAACTGTACAGTATACAGTAGGGTTTTAAATCAATCCTTGCATGTCTTTTCTTCTCTCTGTAGTTGATTTGGTAACTTACATCTCAAGATTTCAATGGGACATGGCCAAATATCCCATCAAACAATCTCTGAAGAACATATCAGAAATCATCTCCAAGGTAGGCAAAATTTGCTGTGTCTAAGCTACTGAAACTATTTATTATTTATTATTTACTTTTTTCTGCAGCAAGCAATGCAAATTGACAATGACCTAAAGGCTCGAGCTTCAGCTTACAACAACCTGAAAGGAAATTTGCAGAATCTAGAGAGAAAAAATGCGTAAGTACTTGAAATTTAATTAAATTAAATTTCTCCTCTGGTAATACATTGTGTCTTTTTATTAAGCTTTTTGTTTGAGCATTTCAGTTTCGTTAAACCAGAGGTGCCCAAACTTTTTTTTATCGAGGGCCACATCTCAAAACATATTCGAAGTGGAGGGTCACAGACTGATGATCTATCCAGTGCGGTACTTTAGACACAGCTTTGACAGAGCCGCTGTATATTAATAAGGCTTGAAACACATACATTTTAGATTTGTATCACAACGCAATGTGATGTTTGAGGATATAGTGGTAGAAATAGTTTAATTTGCTGTTAAAAGTACTGCTTGGTCCGGTTCAGCAGGAGGCCTGAGGGCCAATAAAAACTAGTCTGAGGGCCGCATTTGGCCCCCGGGCCATAGTTTGGACACTCGTGTTAAACAAAGCAAATTAAAAATCACAGTAGACTTTTGAGTTGCAATAGATTGAACGCAGTCTTGATTTAGGACACCATCTTGTGGTGTAATGTTGTATAGCAGACAGTTGTCTTTAGATTACAAAAACACAAATATTGCAACACGTTTGTAATACTGCAAGTTGGTTGTTTTTAATGATTTGCATCTTTTTGGTTTTGTTGTTTCTTTGTTTAGTGGGAGCTTGTTGACCAGGAGTCTGGCTGACATAGTGAAGAAAGAGGACTTTGTACTGGACTCCGAGTACCTGATTACTATGCTGGTTGTCGTCCCTAAGTTAGTATATTATTATATTATATTATATTATACTATGTTATGTTATGTTATGTTATGTTATGTTATGTTATGTTATGTTATGTTATGTTATGTTATGTTATGTTATGTTATGTTATGTTATGTAATATTTATATATAATATAATATATATAATATAATATAATATAATATATATATATAATATAATATTAATATATATAATATAATATAATATAATATATTATTATATTATATTATATTATATTATAATATTATTATATTATATTTATTATATATTATAAATTATATTATTATTATTATATATTATTATATATAATATTATATTATTATATATAATATTATATTATATATATAATATTATATTATATTATTATATATAATATTATATTATAATTATTTGTCATTTGTATGCGTCTACCCAATGACATTTCACATTATCAGTGAGCATACTATATCCCAGGAGCAGTGAAAATGGAGAACTCACTTGATGTGAAAGCTTAATGTGTCCTCAAACATTTAAAAAAAAAAAAGAGCATTCCTTTATCCAAAGTCTGCTGACATTTTCATTTATTTGTTGATGTCATGGGTTGTCTGTGAAAAACAAGAATGGTCTGAACCATATACTCAAAGTGTGTGTTAAAATCAGTGGTGTTCAGATGGAGGACTTGACCTGTGTGTGGAGACAAAGGGTGCTGCCAAAAGACTTAGGCCATACTGAGCAGTCTAACCATGTGCTGTGCTCACAGTTTGTGCAAATGCCCTCTGGGGAGGTGGTATGTCACCCTACAACAAAAGACCAATCACTTAGCTAAGTCTTATGTTCCTTCTGTCATAAAACGTGTAAATGGAAAGTAAATGCTAATGTGTAGCCTGATGCACTGAGGTTTGAATGCATGGTGTATGTACGTGTACGTGTATGTGTATGTGTATGTGTATGTGTATGTGTATGTGTATGTGTATGTGTATGTGTATGTGTATGTGTATGTGTATGATTTTTTTTTTTACAACCGAGATCACCAGAGAGACATTATTTTAACCAGAGATCTGCAAACTGAATTGCTGTTTGGGATTAATAAAGTTGCTGATTGATTGATTGATACAATGGCATTAGTCATGTCTGCCTTTTGCAGTAAAAGTAAAAAGTTACTTTACATGTACTTAATAAACTAAATGTTTTTTGTTTTGTTTTTTGTTTTGTTTTATTTTAGAACCGGCTATGCTGAATGGCAGAAGACTTATGAAACTCTGTCAGAAATGGTGGTACCCCGTTCAACAAAGTGAGGAATACTTATATATTTATTAACAAGTGTAGTATGATTTTTTCAATTTCTAAATAAGACTGAAATTTTGTGGTTGACCTGTAAAATCCAAATGACCCATATTAAAATATATAAATATGGTGGAACTGCAAAGTACGCTTGACTTTTAACTATAATACAGTCAGAGAATATTTGGGGACTTGGGACAACGAATGGGAATTAGCCTTTGGCTATAATCTGGTGCGTTCACATTCATGTTGAATAATGTCTGTTCATTAACATGCATTGTCCCAATCAAATTAATTAATACATTTTGATCTCACCGTCAGCATATAACCTAGCAGCAAAATAGGATATTCTGAAAATAATGCACAATACAGTAATGTATTGTGGTTGCGTCCTAGAGCAAGACATCATCACCATGCCATGCCATAATGGAATGAATAAGCCTACTATTTGTTTTTGTTTTTTTTGCTTTTCTAGAGCATTATAGCTAACCATGATGTTATTTTACCATTTTGTACTACAGGCTGCTGTTTGAGGACAATGAGAGTGGTCTGTTCAGCGTCACTCTGTTCAGAAAAGCTATTGATGACTTCAAACATAAAGCCAGAGAAAACAAGTAAATATTGATTTCATCTTACTTAGTTGACTTGATGACAGAAACTTTTTCTGTTGTTGCAGTGAATCTGTGAGCTCACTCCTAACTGAATGTTCGCTGGATGTTTTGTGTGCCTTTACCTAGGTTTACTGTGCGTGATTTCCAGTACAATGAGGAGGAAATGAAGGCAGACAAAGAGGAGATGACGCGACTGTCCACTGACAAGAAGAAACAGTTTGTACGAATGCATTTTAACAAAGCCCCTAGACAGGGGTTACTACAGTAAACTTTGCTAGTCTGTATGAGGGTGATTAGCTAATAACACATCTGTAAAGTGTGCACTGCATGTGTTAACTGATATGTAAATTATTTGTTGCTTATTTTAATTAGGGACCATTGGTACGATGGCTCAAAGTTAATTTCAGTGAAGCGTTCATTGCATGGATTCACATTAAAGCCCTTCGCGTGTTTGTGGAATCGGTGCTGAGGTAAGAACGCTATTCACCTGTGGTAACCTTTTTTTTTTTTAACCTTTTATGAAGATTTTGTTTTATTTTGTTTTAGATATGGGCTGCCAGTGAATTTCCAGGCTATGTTGCTTCAACCAAACAAGAAGAACATGAAGAAGTTGAGAGAGGTCCTATATGACCTATACAAACATTTGGACAGCAGTGCTGCAATCATTGATGTGAGTTATAGTTCTCTTTTTCTCCTGGGGAATACATTATTTGCTGCTGACACCCATAAACTGACTGAACTGAATTTCTTGTTTCAATAAATAAAGAGTTTAGTTGTATAGCTAAATAGTACTTTTGAATAAACATGTTTTGGTTTGACACAACAACAGACAATTATAACTGTAAAATGCCTTTTTACAGGCCTCTATGGATATTCCAGGGCTAAACCTGAGCCAACAGGAGTACTATCCTTATGTTTACTACAAGATTGACTGCAACTTGTTGGACTTCAAAGTTTAGGTACATTACATTGCCATCTTTTACTGAGTTTTATGTGACAGTTACATGTATATCTGCGCTTTTTAAAACACTTTTGGTTCTCTGTTTCTTATTTTATTGTCTTACATTTTGGGACAAAACCAACATTTTTGTTTGAATGTTTTGACCTGGGCCTGACTGAGAAATGTCCTCCCACTTCACAAATGTTTTGTACATTCCCTGTATTAAAGTTGAAAATTGTGCATTATTATGCAAGTACTTTATTCAAAGTGGCAATTTGCTTTCTATGCTGTAAGGGAGGAAAAACTAGACAATATTGCATATTTTATTTATTTAATTATTCTAAATCAGTGTGTGTTTTATTTGTTGTATTTGAGCTCTATGTAAAGACTGTCTGTTTGCTAGTGTTGGCATTTTTTGCCATTCTATTTAAGCCTGTAAAAATACTCTAAATGTTTGCTTTAATAGGCCCTAATATAAACAAAAGAATAATGCTTGGTGGTTGTAAACTTTTATTATTTCTGTATATTGAGTTGCAAAAGCTCACTGTCTTACAGTATCTGAAATTGTATTTAAAACTGATATAATACAGTATTAATAAATATTGTATGTGAATAATACTCTGGTCTGTTTTGTTATGCTTTTAAAGGGGCCATGCTACTAGCAAAGAATTTGAGGTGGGTAAAATGATCTCTGTGCTCAAACTTAGCCTTGCCTATCAGCAACACATATAGTTTGCACATTTAGGCATGTATATATTTTATTCTCTTAAAGTTGGTAATTGCATTGGTTATTTTATTCAGTCAACATACTTTTCTAAAAACGTAATACAGAGACTGCTCAGGTTATCTGCACAGTGCAGAATGTTGCTGATGCTGCGTGAATGACGGAGCGTGGCCACGCCCTCGGTGATGACGCACACAGTCGCCGCTTGTCAGTCAGTGCGCCGTAATGGACACGGAAACAGGGATGCATATGGAGTAGAAGAGGTTTAGGAGGATGGTGCTGTGACACGAACCGTGCCGCTGGCCATCCCTCGTCGACACTGCTGCTGCAACACCTGCCCTGGATGGTTTTCTCGATGGGTTGTGGGGGGAGTCGGGCAGACGCCATCATCGAGCCTCGGTACCATGAAAGCTGGACCAGAGAAACGGAATCGACGTGGCTGACCAATACCGACGTAGAGACCCCTCTGCCTGTAGCTAACAGTAAGACAATGGGCTTTGTTTGTGTGTGGCAGCACTAGTATACAGATAAAAATGCTGTTTTTATGGAGAACATTTTAGTGTTGGCTTTGTGAAAGCTGTACTCGTAACTCCACCAACGACCTGTTCATTGTGCTGTAACTGTCTAAGGCAAGGCCCTGGAGACCAACCTGAAGGAGAAGAGGATGGTAAACACGGGAACCCAGTGTGGGAAGCAGACTCTGGGCCCCACAGGGTCCGGGCACCAGAGGAGAGCCCGACGCTCCCTCAGTGAGGTATGCTTCTCATGTATGCTCTGCCTCTGTCAGAACACAGTGAGTATGAAAAGCTTACTTGTTATACTGATAACAGCTCAGCCACAGATAACTGCTGAAACTTAGTACTTACCTTGAAGAAATAATATGGCAGAAAGCAAGCATCATGTAGGCTACATAATGTTTAAACACATCTCAACTGCATTTAGCCTAGAAACCTAAAAATGAACAAACTGAAATAAGGTAGTTTTATACAAAATTATTTCCTGACTGTATAACAACATACAATGAGGTGGGTGATTAATCACAGCATATACATTACACTTCATTGACTCTTATTTTCAATGGTGTGACATTTACATGAATGGAAGGGTAAAAATATGTCTTTTCACAGCAATCCACTCGTGACTCCAAAAGAAGGGCTTCGAAGGAGACCAGTATTTCATGTAAAGATAGTCATCTAGTAAATATCAACACGACTGAAGACACTGAATCTGGAAACACGTGCGATGGAAGATGAAGTAAAGCCAGAACTCCTTAGAGGATGATGGCCAAAGCTGTTGGCAGTTTGGGTAAACAAGGGACATATATGGTAACAGATTCACGGCTGCTAATCTCAGCGAAATACAAAATACCTGCATATGTCTCCATCCAAAGACCTCGGATGCTGCATCTTTGTTGTGCCATTGCAAATGCATGTGTGAGGCAGAGCGCTCCACTGTGCTTTTACCCATGGATGCTTCTGGTGGTCAGGGAGCGAGTCACTGTGTTCTAAATTGAGAGCTAAAGACAGAGCGATTCATATGCACATGATAATCACAAACTGCACATCCAATGTTTCTGTGTGAGGCCTTCCTGGAAATAAGCTTAGTTTTGTCAAAAAGAATCTTTTATGAATGTGATATGACCAATGATGAGGCTGCTTAATGCCAGTATTTGTTGTAAATAGTTTACATTCAGAAGAACCTGAAGTGCTGATTAAGATACTGAGATATGGAGATGTAAAGCCTGAAGTCTTTTCCAGTCTTTGCTGGAAGAAGAGACAAACTCACCCGCATGTGCCTACGCATCATCTTCATTTGTACTGCCCCTGGTTTAAACACTTTTATTACTAGCTGTTCTTTGATTTTCAGTTTCACTTTACAGAATTTTATTATTACACAAGTGGAGTTGTTATGTATAATTTGTGAGGCTTACATGAACCTGCATGTAATAATACAGGCAGAAGGTTAAGGCACAAAATATGCAGTGGCCACCAGATGGCAGTGATGATTTTTTAAAATATACTATTTGTTTCAAGTTCTCAAGAGACTGCTGCTGTCAACCGGGGGTGGCGCCAGACATCTTTGGGTGGAGGAGCTGAGGGGGTGCTAAGGTCCTCAATGTGGATGCTCACTTAACATGTTAATTTAGAGCCTCTTAACAAGGCCCCCACCAAGGCCACCACCACCACCATGCTTGTGATGCTGTTTTAAACAAGCTTACTTGTAGTTCCCCCTGTAGTGATTTATAACGCCTAAGTTAGAATTTTTTTTTTTTATTGTCATCTCATTTGAAACACTCTGGTTGCCATTTGAACATGTTTAGTCAAAATTGGATGTTCCAAGAAAGTGGAGGTTAAATCTTTAGGGGAGCTATGGGAGTTCATTGGGTGTTCTAGTGGAGACTAGTGCCCCTTCAAGCCCCCCCACCTCCACCCTCAAGCACCCCCAACCTTCCACATCCCCTTGGCGCTGCCCCTGCTGTCAATAATTACTTAAAAAGACCATCAGAGTAATAAAAGCTGTTCAGAGCCATCCGCTTTAAAAGTTGTTTTGATGTTATGCTAAATTTGATTGTGTCTTGTCATGCCTTGATATACTTGGTCTAATGAAATTTCTTTAACTGATCTCAAGGGACACTTTGGTCTCAAGAAGTACTAAAGAACTAATTAACAACTGCAATAACAGAAAGTACTTACAAATCAAGTGAATAGCTCCTCATGGGTTGATTGCAAAAGGTTAAGCCCTAGACACTAGACACAGAACAAAACAACTAGGCTGTTTGAGAAGTTCGTCTATTCAGTAGTATCATTTTAATGTAAGCTTTTAATCGTCAGACTTGCAGAATTAAAGAAAACTAAATCGTTTTACTCTTAATTGTTCTTTGAAATCTGGAGCAGTGTGATGCAGCAGGCGCTAGGACCGCGCGCTGCTCTCGCTCCTGAGCCGCCCTGCTGCTGAGTGCCAGTGCACCAGACTCACACGATCACAGCCACTCACACTGAGCTGCTATGGTTACGTGTCTGTGATGTGACACACTACATTTTCAGGTTACATTAACATACGATGAAGTGAGAAATGGCAAAACGGCCGGGGACTGACGACGGGATGCTGCCTTCGCCCACAATTCCCAGGGATTTCGCGGTGGATTTTAACACCGAGGACTTGGACTGCGGAGACGGAGCCGATGAGGTTTCTCTGGAGGAGATTTTGAGACTGTACAGCCAGCCCATAAACGAGGAGCAAGCGTGGGCCGTGTGTTATCAATGCTGTCGGACATTAGCGCAAAAACACCGGCGGAAAAGCTTCAAGTCGAGCGGCGCGACACCTGGAGAGTTCCCGCGGAGGATCGAGGGACCCGGGGATGTGGCGCTGGGCAGAGACGGGACTGTCAAACTAGTGTATAAAAACGTTTCAGGTAAATGGGGTGTTGAATTCACACACTTGTCTGATTCAGGTAGCTACGCATTTTAAAAAGCCACGGCCGTTTATCTGTTTAACTGACAGACGACAGTTAATGATGTTTGTGCCCGGTTCTCTCGGGCCATACGCAGCATCTTCACAAAGAGGCCATGTTGTTATGGTTCTTTGCTTCTGGCCATGTGGCAAATGTGTTTACAGACGATCGATGCGCTTGTTAATAACACATAAACACTCTGTAAATCAAATAGAACAAAAGCCGCATTGGGCTGTTAATAATTCATAAACAAAGCTTTTTCTCACAGGCTGTATGTGAGTTTTACAGCATAAACAGGTCTTTGTAGCAGTTTCTCTCCTGCTGACCAATGGGACTGCTGTATTAATGTTTGAAAATGAGCTCCAGTGGTCCGTTAGCCTCAGTAAACATTGGACCATGTGTTTGATTTAAAGTACAAAGCATCCTGGGTACAGACCAAATCAAGATCATAAATCTTAACTGCAGGTTCAACGCACTAACTGAGAAGTCAAAGTCTAATATGACTCATAAAAGAGCAAATAGTGTTGATTTGAAAATAATGAGTATAAATTAAAACTCTGACATGTTTGATATTATCACCATCTAGTCCAGGGGTGTCCAAACTATGGCTTTTAACAGCAAATTAAACTATTTCTACCACTATATCCTCAAACATCATATTGCATTGTGATACAGACCTAAAATGAATGTGTTTCAAGCCTTATTAATACACAGCGGCTCTGTCAAAGCTGTGTATAAAGCACTGCATTGATCACCGGTCTGTGGCCCTCTGCTTCGAATATGATTTGAGATGTGGCTCTCTATTAAAAAAAAGTTTGGGCACCTCTGATCTTGTCTCTACAGCTTGTTTACATTAGTGCCATGAATATGACACCCAATTAGACTAACCCAACTTTAAGTAAATCAGCTCCAATTTGGGTCTTTAAATACATGCTTTGATTACCACATTAAACACCTTGATAAACACTTTATATCTAAACAGTATATAGTAGTCGAAAAGTGAATCTAAGTTAATATTCAGGATAACTACCCAATTAAATGTTGTCTAAGATGGGGAGAGTAGGTCACCATATTGCCACAGTACAGCTCGTCCTTCTTTAATAGGTTTAGTGGTAAATTCTCCAAATGCATTTGCTAACAGAGCCAAAGCCTTAAGTGTACAAGAATGTTTTCTATTCAAATAGGTTTCAAAGAAAAGCATTTCCCTGTTGGTAGCATTCCTGTAGTCATTGTGATAAAGTTAGGCATCAGTGCAGAAGGTGTGGTTAGTCAGTTAGTCTACCTCACCAGGAAGTTCAAATAAGTATTTTTCTGACATAGCTGGTTTTGTGAATATAAACATGTCAAAAATAGATTATTGTAAGTCAGGTGCTTTCAAAAGTTCCACCAAATGTAACAGGACTATTCCGGGTCTAATTTAGGGCTAAACCAGGTCTAAAAGTGGCCGATGTCATTGAGGCTATAGTTTTAAACAAGACCAAAAAGTGGATACAATTTCCTACCAAATTAGGTAAACCCACATACTGAAGAGCTGTCCAAGTACTCCTAAAGGAGCTTGTGTGCCACCAGTAGTACAAATATCACTGTTTGAGAAACACTGCTGTAAATAATAGTTGTTGAGCGTTATCCTTTTTGCGTTATCCTTTTTGCGCTTCTTCTTGGTGGTGTGGCTAAGGGTTTTTTTTAGGGAGAGCTTGGCCATGTTCCTAATTTCTATTAGGACAAGTGATGAGAGAGACATGACAGCTATTAAGCGTCCAGCAACTCAGACTTTAGAGGTTATTCCCTCAGCTGCACCAAATCACTGCTTATGCAACACACAGTACGTATCTGCTGCCCATGAGTCAGTTACAAGATGGTGCATCCTCTATCTGGCCCGCTCCCAAACATACAAAAGCATCCTAACTGAAGTTACTGAGGCTGCTCTGAAAACAGACTGTACTTGGCTTCAGTGAGCAAAAGTTATTGCTACAACGTTGTCGAACTTGGTAATAGTTGCCGCTGTATGTAAAGAACACCATCTGATAACTTTGCAGTTTGTTGTTTTTAGTAGACCTACAATCCTCTTGCATTATTAGTTTACCAGTTTACATTTCAGCCTTTCCAAATTTGGCCAATGTTTGAAATTTGGGCTTGAACCCAATCCTTCTATTAAAACACTTAATTCAGTGCTGATGTCACTTAAACACAGCACAGTATTGAAGTGTTTTTGTCTTAGTATAATAGGCTCATTAGGTTGGGTGTATCTTCTCACAGTATTAATTAAATACTAAAAGAACACTGACCTGGACCTTTTTGTGTAATGACCCATATTGACAAAAACATGAACTTCTTTGTAAGGGAACTAAATCAAGACTTACAATGGACTTTTACTTTTTTTTCTAAACCAGAAAAAAAAAAAAAAATCCAAACCATTTTTTTTTAACCCCTGACCCTTTTTTTTTTTTTTAACCCCTGACCCTGAGTACCACCAAAATCAGGAGTCACTATACTGCTTAACATGCAAACCTCTAGTAGGATCTAATAAGGCCAAGTTATGATCAATCTGTACCATTTAATATTCAACCTACTGTAACCTCTCACCATTTTACTATATGTTTCTTTTAATGCACATATTTCACTAATCAGTTTAAATAGGGACTTTGATACATGGTAAGTTTCCATAGAATCCACCATATTCCATTAAAATAGCACTTATCTCTTTCACATCATAGTGAAGTCAGTATTTAAAGTTCCACATTTTAATTTGATGTTGATTTCTCCACAGTGATTTCTAGTCAAAGTGACACAGCAGGCTGCTCCAAATATGCCCGTCCTGATTTACTTGTCCTGTAGACTCTCGGGACCTGACCACCTCCTCTCGGACGGGGCAAACACAGGGCCCAGTGTTCTCATGAGCACGGCTGAGTGACTAGTTATTTTTTCCTCCATCTGTCCTTAGCTGTAATTTGTGGACTCTGAAGGAGATGTTTTTCCTTGGATAAGGCCAAGACCTCTAGTCTAGACTATAGGGTGACTTGAAGGCAGATAGTCATTAGTATTACTGGTAAAATATACTAGAGAATGATACAAGTTGTGACTGTAGCATTTTGGTTGCTCCTAATTTGTCACAACCACATTTCTTATTAACTGACTAACTATTGTAATAGTATTTATGTGGACAACCAGAAGGAAAATATGTGGAGGGAATTAGCTGGGGTTTTGGGAGTGACTGGACAGTTTAATTTGCCTTTTCACTGAAGATGCTGTTTACTAGTACTTTTCTGTATGTTTAGTTGTTTTGTGTACAATCTTAATCATTTTAATTTTGACTTTTGCCAGTCTATCTATTATTCTATTCTATGCCCCCCTTTTAGTCAACTAAATGATGCACTGGGCATGTCTTTAGTCGACTACCAGTCAGCCCTAATAAGATGTGAGCAATCTATTTAGGAGCTTTGGCATCACTTTAGTCACTGGGCTGAAGTTTACACATGTCACACCTGTGTACTCTACTCCTGGATTTAACTTAATTCATTAACTTTATTGTGTTGTGAAATGACCCAATTGACTCTATAGTTCTGCGTACATTCGCAAACCAACAGCTTTCCAAAAGCTGTTTGCTTTTTGATAATCATAAAATAAATGTGCACGGTATGTGTAATTTTTGAATGGAGATCGTATGGACAGATGAGTAGAAGGGTTGATTGCAATTTCCTTATGGTGTTATTTCATAGATTGGGGGCAAATAAAATGCACATTTCAAACTAAGTTCTGTCTTAACGGACAAATATGCATATTTTGCTAAGAAGTTGTGATGCTAATCCTTCACCATCAAAATCTATTATTTTCTTTTGAATTGGCGTAAATGCCATTATAGGTATAATGGTGTGATGTATAAGTCTGCTTTCTGTTAGAATAACCTGTAAGACTGGATACAGTGTTTATCAATAATACACTGTCCAACTATTCACTTTAAGTCTCCATGGAAACCACCCAAGGTCATTGTTGGTGTGTTTCTCTTTCTGAATGTGGTGGGGTCTTGTTTTAGCACACAGCCCCCAGAGGCAGAGTCTGACACCTCTGCCGGTACAGGGGAAAGACATCTATAAACAAAGCATTATCTTTTATTCACTTGTGTTACTTGAGACCCGCCTAGTGGCAATTCTGCATCATGTTGCCTCCCTTTGATTTTGACAATTACACTGCACTCCCAACACATAATGATTTATTATTTAATGTACAAATACAACGTCATGGAAGATGTGCTTGGGATTTGTTAGGCAGTTTCGAGATGCCATGCATAGCTTCACAGAACATTTCTCATAAATTATTCAGAGGGTGTGTAGCCTAAGTGATTGTCTATGTCTAATAACTGGTTTGGTCAAGAATAAGTACAGCGCTGTGTGTGAGAGCTAATGCCTCCTCTCCCTTCTGTCATTTCAGATAAATACAGACCGCCGCCTACATCGTTAGAGGTGAGTTATATTCAAGGTGTACACCAAGCCACTATTCCAATTTTATCATGTCATTTCTCAATTGTATATATGGCATGGTAATTCATCTCATAAGATTTGCACAGTACTGTTATGAGATCTCGCTGTAAAATGGTATTTACTCTTTACCCTACATAAACACTCAAGCTATTTCTGAATAGCTTTTTCACCACATGCACTGCCAGCTTGTAATATTGACCTCATTGAACTATAGAACTCTATTCACACTTAGACTTGAAATACAAATAATACTGATCAATATTTAGCCATCTGATTCGATCCAGAAGACTTGCAGCAGTCAAGTAGGAATGACAATGACTGTGTTTTATTTCAGAGTTTTGTGTATGCTTAAAGAAGACGTTTAGACTTTTGTGTTCGTAAAGTACAACATGCGTAGATCATTATTTACATTTTGGGTACCTGTAAACCACAAAATTGGTATATTAAACGGTTTAGTAATAGAAACGGGTCCATTGACTTCCTGTCAAAAAATGCATCCCTGCTTCATCATAGTGGCATTTCACCATTGTAAAGGAACTTTTTTTTTTTTAACTTAAATTATAGTAGAAATATAGTAAAAGAGTAAATGTAGTAAAAGAATTGTGCTGCAAATACATATGCATTAATGCTTATTTAACAAGCCGGCAGTATGACAGAGAGTCTATTTTTTTATGTACACGGATACATACAGAACAGCAGGCAGTGGTAGGGGGTAGGTGAAAACTGAAATTTTCTGAGAGCCCAAGCCCTGTATATAAGGACATTACAAGCTTACTTAAATGTATATGACTCAACTGTAGTACAGCTCTGAGGAAACTAGTCAAGCCAAATCAACAAACAACCACAACTGTCCAAAATGCTGTACAAAAGCAAAATAAAGTGCAGTCTTATAAAATAAAATATAGATAGAACAATACAAATACAAAACAATACAGTCCTACTCAGCTCTTGTTAAAACTAATGATAAGGGAAGACCATCATAACATGGTTTACAGATTTTTGCATTATATGTCTCCTTTAACTCTGTTAGCAAACCAATGAAACTGTATTATTAATTGTCAGTGCTTGTTATATCTTATTTCCGGTCAGCAGCAACACGAGGGATAGTAGCATGTGACCTGGAAAAGTCAGATTAGCCTGAAGCTTCACTACAAAGCAAAGGGAGAGGATACAGGAAGTCTCAGCATGTGTACATAGACCTAAACAGTGTGGTCAGCTTCATCCATCTTCACCATGTTTGTTCAGGAGCTCATGTGATCAAAGGTGTGTTCAGTATAAGACTGAAGAGACTTCAATAACATTCTAACTCATCAGCTGTGAGACTCTGAACCTTTATTAATATTCAATGGAAAAAAAGATTGAGAGTAAATTATAGGTTACACTAATTGAAAATAAATGAAGAGAACTGGGAGTGTTTTGCTTTGGTAATTACTTAAAATAGTGTTGCATAATGATAATTGCTTACCACTGTCCAGCTGCAACAGGGCTAAAGCTAGTGGCACACCCAAAACAAAAAATGGGTCTTTGTGTATTTATTAGCAAACAAGCAGGATTTAGATTTGACCACAAACTGTTATGTTAATTAACCGTAAGTGTGCTGGTGGATTTCAGCGAGTACTAAAGGTTTACATTTTCTCACTGTGAATAACTGCATTTAAGTTGCGAAGATATACATTATACTGTTGACGTTTAGTGAATTAACAGCTTGTTTTAACCACCATTGTTAGAAAAATTGTAATGAATTAGTGATTGAGCAAATATTTTATTATAATCCTACATCTTTGGACCAACACAGTTCAGCACTGTATACTGTAGATTACCTACTAGAACTAACGTAAAGTTATGTTACGTGTAGTAAGATAATATATATTTTTTACTGTATTTTCAATTCTTGTTATATGGGTGCATTCACTCCAAGTCTATTCCTCAGAAATACTACATGAAGAGTTGTGGAGCTGTGCACTGACTGTAAACATGTGACCCACTTCTCTGTTGCATGCTGTGTGAACAGGATAACCATGTGCCTTTTCTATGTCTGATCTTAGTGGTCATGTCCCTGTGACGATCTGATATTTTGGTCATATAGTGATTCACTGTTTTCTATTGAATGCGGCTTTCTATTCAAACACAGACCATTTACCCGACACAGTTAACTTATTGGTCAGCTTCTGTACTGCCCTAAATGAGTGGAGGTGGATTTAACCAATCACAATAAAGTGTGAGCTTTCAGAAGAAGCAGATGGCTTTATACAAGAATCCAAAGTGTACATGAATCTTGATTAAATCGCAATTGTGATCCATGTTTTGTGTTCACGGAGGTTTACAGCTTAATAAGATGCCACATGTTATTCCAAGGATTTGACAGAAATAATATTTTTACCTTTGGAGGAAATACATGCTATTACATGTATACGTATATTATTCAGTATGTATCAATATTGGCTCCTGAACTGGCATCTCAGACATATAGACCATTCATCAGTTTTATTTCCATTGACCTTACTGTGTTTCATTACATCTCGCTTTTATTCTAGTCAGTTCATTGATTTCCTGACAGTTTCACTTAAAAGCCTTTGTACAGAATTGGATTCATTCCCTGAGGTAAATTTGTGCAGTACTCTGATATGTGTTGGGCACTAAAAGCATGGGAAATCCAATATATTGAGTAACATGAACTATCTTAGTCGGCAAGTTCTAATTATAGTTCTATTCTTGCTGGTTTATGTTGGCATCGTCTTTCACCTGCCTGTCTGACTTTGAAGATGTTATTTTCATCTACCGTCGCAGAGCCTCCTCAGCAGCTGTGGTGAGGCTGCTGATGGGGACAGAGAGCTGCATCCCGTTCTGGAGGTCCTCCACATTTAAGGCGATTATGTAACTGTCTGTGATGATGCTTCACTCTAGTGCCGCAGTAACTGCTGACGGTGGCTTATCTGACTGCTTTATGAACTCGAGAGCCGCAGTGAGCCTGGGGCTGTGGACACTGGGGACAAGACTGTCACCACGTTTGTAATATCACAGGAGAGGCTTAAGGAGTCCTTAAAGGCACTATGGCTGGTTTTCTTCTAAATGTCATTCATAGCTCAGTTCTACACTGATATGACCAGTTTTGCTTTGTGTTATGTTTAAGTGAAGTTTCAATACAATATTTTTGGGGCTGCATGGTCTTACCACACCACCTTAAGGTAAAATGTACAGAAGTTGTATTCCATAATTGAAAATTGTTTACGTATTTTTTCATTGAGCTTTTAAGGAAATAGACTTTATTTAATACCCAAACTACACAGTCTAATACAAATAGTGTTCATTTTATACTACATCATGCAATAGTAAATGTGTTTGGTTCCCCTTATTTGACTTTGTTTCCCCTGTTCTCGTTCTCTAACTATAAGACATGTATATATGGAACATAATTGTTAAGTTGTCCATAGAAAGTAAACGTGAAACTGACCATTGTTATGAGAGTTAGGGTCACAATGTTTATCAGCATTATAGAACAGAAATATTTGAATGAACCTTAAAACTGGCATCAGCATTATGATGTTACATACCAAAAGAGTTGCTTCAATGCTGACGTCAGAGCCATTGGAGACCAGTGATGGTGGTTGAATGTTTTGACTTGTGCATCTCCACACCAGCTCATATACTCTTGATGTGTGTGCATTTGCGTGGAAGAGCTGCTGCGCTGCAACAAGTGGCCCATTCTTCGCCCATCTGCACAGGCCCTGACTCACTGATGCGTCCTCAGTCACGGTCTGTCCTGTGTCTATCAGACTAACTGCCCTCTCTGGATTTCACTGTTGTCCTTTTAGTTGGTCTCTTCGTAAGTCAACTGACTAAATGTTTTAGACTTATATTAGAGGAGTTCAAACTTACACGGGTAAATTATCACAAGCCAATTGTAGCTAATCAAACTAAATGCTGGTCATGGCTCTCACGTCGAAGATCCGAGTGATGGCAGCAGCTTGACCCTTACAAGAGCATTTTAATTCATTTTTGTCACTTAAGACACCATGCTCTTTCCACACAGAATACAATATAGTTTACTATTATAAGATGCCATACATGCAGGTTCTTTGCTGCTGAACAGATTCATTACACATTAATAGAGAAAAATAGTTGTGTCATATAAAAAATATTTGTCATGAAGAAAAAATGCCGTTGAGACGTGTCATTTACTTCTATTGTATTGGTCCCTTGTAATATGAGATTTCTTAGTTTCTGTTCTGTGGTTGTTTGAGCTTCCAGAACTAAATGCTTAAGGCACCAATGTAATGGCGGAATATAGTTACATTTTCTTTTGACAAAAACGACCCTCCTCACTTTTCACCTGGGATGTGTATGCGACGCATTGTACTAGATGCCACTTATTCAGGGTGGAGTGGAGCTAGGTTTCATTGTCCCACCCATTCAAAGCACTAGTATTACAGACAGTGGCCAATATTTTAGCCTCAAACCCAATGGATTTAGTTGCCTGTCTAACTGAATATGTCCCATATTGCTTCCTCCCTCGACTCCTCTGGCTCCTCTACTTCTGCGCTCTGAGTCACTCTAGTTTAAATAAGATTGTGGTTTGTAATTGGAAACTAAGCTATCCCTTTTTTCCCCATTTCCTGTTCAGTCTTGCTTAGTTTCACTGCAGGAATCTTCCACGTACTTGTGACTAAAGTTTTATTGGATATATGTGACTATGACATAAGTCGATTAGTTGACTCATTATTTCAATCATTTATTTACTTGGACAAAGTAAAGCTCTAATTTTGATTGGTTTAATACATGATGTATGATCAACCTTTTACCTTTAAATTAATAAAAAGAATCATAAGTAATAAAATCTCTGACACATTTGTTTACATGGAAAAAATGTCTGAGAGATTTTTTACATACTTTAATTAAATATTCGCCACCTATGAAGCCAGTCTTACTCTATGCCACAATATCTTCTGATTATCAATTGTTATTATCTGTCACTGTCATTGACTTAGTGTGTCCACCTACTGCTCTGGCTCTTCTGCAGATGGATTAAAGGTTACATAATCATACAAGGAATAGGCTATTTGTTTTAGCTCGGGAACAGGATTACCGTCTGCCCTACAGAGATGGTTGATAAATGATAAGAACTGTCAAACATCTACAATATGTTTGACTCTGCGTAAAACTTTAATGGTTTTGGAGGGACAGACACTGGCCATCATATTTGTATTGTGGACAGATTTTAGCTAAAATTAACCTGCAGTTTGTTAAGCATTATCTTTTGATAACTTACATGGATGTGAAGACACAGAGTTTTAAGGTTTGAAGTGGTGGAAGAAGTATTCCATTTAGTTTTTTGTTGTTTTTTTTTTTTTTTGCTCCAGTATCTGTACTTTTGCTTAAGTTGATTTTTCAGGTGATCCTTTTCTTAAGTATTAAATTAAGTTAAGTGTTAACATACCCATTTGAAAAAAGTATTTAGCAAAACTTTTGAGATCTAATAAAGCTTCAGATATAGTGATAAAGACCTGGTGATGAATTTTGTCCAAAAGAAACTATTTAATCACTGTTTTTCCCTGACTGTTCTTATTTATATATTTTTATTTGGTCAAATTATGATCATGTTAAAAATAAACCCCTCAGCCCTTTCAGCAGGTCTCAAACAATAATCATAAATACCTTTACTTTTTATTCCAGTAAAAAAATGTGGTAGAATTGAAAGTACAGATACCCTCTCTCAAATGTGTGTAGTGATAGTAGTGTGTGTAGTGAAGTAAAAGTAAAAAGTATCCACTCTAAAATTTAAGTAATGTACAGATACCTAAAATGTGTACTTAAGTACTTTTACTTCATTATGTTCTACCATTGAAGGTTACTCCCCTCTCCCACTGTGACACAAGCACAGATGTTAAGCAGAATGTATCATTTTCAGTCACTATTGGCTCACACGCTGCTGAGGTAACTCCCTGTCTGATCGTCGCTGGTAACAGGTGACCACTCCCTTTGACTGCAGCACTGACAGGTGTCTCTAAAACAGCATCAAAACAAGAGCTTTACCCACTTTAATCCACCTTTGTTTTTGTATGACAACCTGTGTATTATGGTAAAAATGACTCATGAAATGGTATGTGAAATATTTGAATGTATTAGATGTGTTTTGATATTGCATGCAAAAATACTCCCTGTAGAGAACATTTATTAAACCTTAACCTATTATAAAGACTAAATGACTTAACTGGAGGCATAAAAAACAACCAAACTATGGCTAATTCTCTCTTCTGGTATTAGAAATTCAAGGACAATGTCTGCCTTAATGTTAATAAGTAAAGAAGTGTTAGTCATAAACTCTTAGCAACTGTGTCGGTTTAGATTTGACAACATGAACTGTGCTTTTTAAAAGTAAGTCTGCTCGAGCAGGCACGCCACAGTGTCATTAATTATAGGGCTGTAGGGTGGACCCAATTTGGCAACATCATACAATTTTATCTGATATGTAAACAAATTAGTGGTGTGGTTTTAAAATGCCCCCTAATAATACCAAATAATCACACTGTTACAGTGGGGATAATTTTAGTTTTACCAATCTTTTTATGTATTTTATCAGTCAGTGCTATCAACAAGAGGCCAGTCGCCATCTGTGCTTGACGTAGAGCTGTTGAAACTGGTTCTTACCTTCTCCATAACTGAAGAGGAGAAGCTGTTCAGACATGCTGTCTGAACAGCTTCTACCAAAATTGTATTAACACTTTTTTTATTTTTATTTTTTTATTTTTTATCAAAATAAGCACTGAAGGCAAATGAATAATATATTTTCAAACCAGTGCCTGTCATGTGTCATCACTGTTCTAATTATTGACTTTGAACTTTGACTTTGACTTTTTGCACATCCTCAAATGTTGTTTTGTTGTACAGGTGATTGATTCATTGGGCATCATGATCTACAAAGCTCTGGACTATGGACTGAAGGAGAACGAGGAGCGTGAACTGAGCCCACCTCTGGAGCGACTTATTGACATGATGACCAACACAGTGGAAACGGAGAGCGACTCCTGTCCTGACGAAGGCTACGAGGCCACAGAGGAGGAAGAGGAGGAGCGGGAGGAAGAACCAGTATCTGTCACTGGGACCAGTACTGTAAGCCGGATACAGAGTTATAAAGATATCCTTATGGTGAGTCTACTGATCAGTATGTACTATGCCTTAACCAGTGCATGTACGTGGAACATAATGTGTTGTCTTCATATCTTATCAATGTAACAAAGGGACTATAGGCTGACATACCACAGCTAAAACACAAGTGCATCTAATCAGTTATGTAGATCAAAAGGCAAAAATGTAGTTGGTTGGACTAAGGATTGATAGTGACAAGTTGAGCTAAAAAGAAAACAACACAGAAGGCCACTGACAGGTTAAATATACAGAGTATACTTGAGAATGGGATAATGATCCGAAGTAGGAATGGACCTATCCAGCTTTTTCAGTGCCAATGCCGATATTGATACTTTGGCTTTAAGTATGATACTTGATATTAACCGATTACAGTGTGGGGACGTAAAACAACACTTATTTCCTTAAAACACAGTTAAGTTATTACACAAGAGATCCTTTTTTGATAGGCAACATTTTTCCTTCATTTTTTCCTTATTTATCCTTCAAATAAAAAAAATGCTTTTGCAAATAAGTGTACCATAGTTAAAATTGCTAAAATAGTTCTAATATAACTCCTAGAAAATATGTAATTAATTTTAAGGAAAGAATTATTCAATTGTCTTGCATACACACACCGGCCCTGTCATAAGCCAAAACATGTATGTGAGTGTAAATGATTTTTTTTAAAAACATTTGGAGGTGCAGCGTTCTACCTGTACATGCCTTGACTGGTTTCAACATTTCAGCTTTTTCTGCATATTTTAAAGTCCCTCCAGACTTCAGTCACTTCAGTCTTTCAGTGTATTCAGAGTCAGTTATTATGACATAAATGACCTATATAAACTCCCCAGTGGAGGCGGTCCCATTGTTAATTCACCAATGGCCTCTAAAAATGTGACCCCTAAACATTCCGGTATTAGATGAATGCAGGGAATTGCACAGATTTTGTTCCAATTTTCCCCCAGACCCTGTTTTTGTCCCATATTGACATTTGTGTGTTAATATACACTATAATGTAAATACAGTACAGACACATTCTTGAGTGGGTGTTTTTTTTTTAATAAAATTCACACTTCAGGCAAAAAAATATAGCTGCAGTAAAATGCAAGTGCAATAATAGTCATAGAATTTTGAACACTGTGGATGGACGATTAGACTTTTCTCCCTTTTCACTCTGCTCCAGTTTGCAGCCCTGTAAATAAGTACTGGTACACTGCACTGGCATCTGATTTTCCTGTGCAGTTGTTTGGTGAAGGTGCAGTGGCTCAGAGCTGGTTACACATGATTTGATGATGATTTGTTAAGTGTATTTTATTTATCATTAGACTCGTATTCTCTCGGCTTTTAAATTATTGTATTTGATAAGCAATTTTTATTTTATTGCCAAAACTTAATATCATATGAATCAAATTGAAAATGATACCTTTCTGTTTGCCCTTCTTTGTAAAAAAAATCTGACCCTTGTTAACTAGTCAACCAAATTTCTAATCACTATTTTGAAACCTTAAAAATATCAACAAGTTCCAGTTTCATCTTGTTCGAATAAACAGGTTTTGTTTGATGCGGATCATATATAACCGTTATTACCACAAACATATGACATAGCATTTTCCAAAACAGTCAAACCCTCAGGTGTCACTTTACCTGTGATTTCCCAGTGCACACGCTGACAGAGACTCATCCTACATACCTGTACACGCCCTGCCTTTAAAGAAGTGAAAATATGTCATTAGGCTGGTTTTCTTATTTGTTTGTGTTGCTTGAAATAATTTTGGTTGGTTACTTTGGCGGGCAGCTATTATTTTCATACTTAAAGGTCACAGCTTTGACTATCTGTTCAACTTGAAAGCATAGTAATAGTACCCTTATGTTATTATTGACAAAACACCATCCAAAACATAACTAGACAAAAACACAACTACAATGGGGAAATCTTGAGGAACATTTATAGTAATTTATAGACCAGTTATGCAACATTTCAATATTTAATCTTTACTGTGAATAAATCATGAGTCCCATATTGCCACTAACTACAATAAATAACTCAATCTTGTTTCTTTCACTGCAGATTTGTTCCTCACACCTCCCGAGCCCCTCAGATGCACCCAACCACTACCAGGCTGTGTGCCGCGCTCTGTATGCAGAGACCAGAGAACTGAACACCTTCCTCCAGAAAATCAAGAGTGCCAAGGAGGTACAGAGCTCACCACGAATGACTACAAAAACATAATTAAATCATTATTATGCTGCTCTTAAATGCACAGGCAGCACAATATCCCAGTGTTACCAAAGGTTCTACAGATATGGACAAATAACTGGAAAAGTAAAAGGGGACAGTAATGGAAACGGGAATAATGGAAAAAGGGAGTTAAGATCTGTTCTCCTAGAAACATTCTAATATTGCCCAACATGCTCATATAATTAATACAGTTTTCCATAAAAGCCTGCAGTTACTTGCTATCTTTCAAAATAAATGTAGAAGTAAAATGTGACCATAGAAAGTACCAGATATTTTTCTTCCAAGTCTTGGTTTACCCTTTTTATTTTGAAGCATTTGAAACAGTCCCTATTGGACGAATTGTCTATCTGGGTTCAGAATATGTCCCCGTGTAACCTCTCGTTAGTCCAGTAAATGCCACTTTCAGACTGGTTTGGTGACTCTTACCAACGCAAGCTGGCAGTCCGTTCACCAAATCAGATGAGCTGAAATGTGGAAAAAGCGGCCTCTAGAGTAAAAAGATGTGACTTATGAACAATTTAATTAAAGGCTTTAGTAAAAGGGCAAAATAAAATATGAAAATTAAAGTGGGGAATACTTTTAGCAGGAGGTAAGTGCTACAGTACTTAAAATAAAAAGTCTTTAGTGCTGTTTGAAGGTGATTCATGGTTAAAGTGTTGTGTAATAAACCGTTAAAGCATAATATGGGACCCTATTGTAGCTAAGTAGCTTATAGAGTGGGCTACTTTGAACTTCTTTGGAATTAACAGAGCATTACATACATAATGGTTATAGACTTTAACAAAGTGCATACATGAGGCTACCATAACAAGAGATTTGACAAGGGCAATAAAATGGGATTCTTCTATTGATGTACGTCATTATTAACAAAGTTTTGACAGTAATGTGGATGACCTCTTTCGGCGTCTGCTCCTCTGTCTATGATCTTAAATCTGTAATGGGGAGTTGGTCCAATCAAGCGTTTTTCATCATCTGACCTTTTAATCCTAAGCATGAGACTTGAGATGTATTTGATTAGTGAAGTGTTGTATTTTTAAAAGTCATATCAAGCCAAAATAATAACCTTTTATGGTTCTTAGAGGAGTTAGTACATTACATAATACATGTTTTCATTTGGTTGTATAATTGATCGCCCCTCTGGTTCACAGTCGATGTAGGATGTGCTAAATGTTTTCCATGCCTATGTTAAACAACTTTCATCGATCACTTAACAGCTCTGGTGAATGTGCCTGTTCACATTGGGTCAATCAATGCCACCCCATAATGGTTTTTAAATGGGTGCTGATTGATTTTTTTTATAATTTTTGCTCTTTTTCTGACTAGAACCTGGAGAAAATGGGGGGTGAGACGCGGGAGTCTGCTCAAGACCTCAACGAGTTACAAAATTCAGACTGGGTGAGATTAATATCTAAATGTACTAAGCACTCTGTAAAAATGGATGTATGCGTGTATGTTTTCTTGCCTTGGTCAAAAGTGACTGGAATTCAGAATATGAATCTGGAATGGAGTACTTTTGAGTTAAAATCTTGGTAGAATTTAAGTGCTTATGACATGGAATATTATGACTTTGTTTTGTATAAAATTGTAAATTGTTATGCTTGAAATAATGTGTTGAAACAAACCAGAAATATCTTGTAAATAGTGAAACAATGTTCATCTATTGAAGTCCATTAAGAAAATAAAGCTAAACTATTCATTACTTTCTTTATCTTTATTTATACAAGGGAACCCAATGAGAGCACTTGGGTCAATTAAACCATAAATTCCTTTGTTATACTCTGCCCATACTCTTGACATTTATGTTGTTTTGCCTCCAGGCTCGATTCTGGGTCCAGGTGATGAGAGATCTCAGACATGGTGTGAAGTTAAAGAAAGTACAGGAACGACAATACAACCCACTGCCCATAGAGTACCAGCTAACACCTTACGAAATGCTCATGGACGACATTCGCTCCAAACGATACAAGTTGAGAAAAGTCATGGTTAGTCAAAAAAACAACCTTTTTTTGTTAAAAGTCTGTTCCTTTTTCATTTCAAGATTTTGTGCTGGATTGATTTACCTTCCATTTCTTTCCAGGTTAATGGAGACATTCCACCAAGGTTAAAGAAAAGCGCCCATGAGATCATCCTTGAGTTTATCAGATCACGACCTCCTCTCAACCCGGTGAGTATCATAAGATCATATCTCCTAATCTGTTCTACTGCGTCTCCCACCTGCACCACATTAAGCTGTCACTCTATTGGCCCTGGTCCTACTTTTGGTTAGATAACAGTGCTCACTACAGAATTATTCAGTTTTTGTTCCAAAGAGAACTAGAGCAGAGTAGGCTATTATAAACACAATATATGGTTGTAAAATGTGTTATTTAGCAAGTAAGTACACCTCAATGATACTCCTTCCAACATTACTATACACTGTACACAACAAAATGAAAGTTGTAACCGCAAACAAGGTATTCAAATGAGCCTAAACAAACTACATTATTAAATTCTTTCAGTTATCTGACTGGCTTCTGTTGATTGTTATTTCACCCCATATTTACCAATTATTCTGTATTTTTTTAAAGTTATCATCTGTAATTCGATTGGCTGACCCATCCCTGTTGTATTCTCACATATCAACACTAGATGCTATGTATATTACTTCTGTCTGGTAGTGTGCCACTTTTGGCCAGACAGAAGAAGGCCAGGTGAGGGGAGGGGGAGCAGGTTTCACATCTGCCCTCTACTGGTAAAAAACAAAAACAAATACATTTACAGGTGGCTTTAAGCTGGTATTTGTTTATTAGTTAGTTAGTGTGTATTCTATTGCACGTTTATTTACTGATTGAGCTTGGTGCGTCCTTTCTTGGTGCTGTTAGGTTGCGGCCCGTAAACTGAAGCCCCATCCACCCCGTCCCCGGAGCCTTCATGAGCGTCTTCTGGAGGACATTAAAGCTGAGAGGAAGCTCCGACCTGTCTCTCCTGACATGATCCGCAGACATCGCTTGGGTAAGGCACACAGATTGCATAACATACGACATCTATATTTGGTACTAACTACAGTCGGTCAGATCATATTACCAATGACTGTAGCTGCATTAAGCCTTCTTCCTGTTTGGTTTTGGTCATTCGGTCAAAAGTGTGTACACAACGATTATTTAGCTGTCATTAATGTCTGTTTGCTCTTATTTATAAAGTTATTGATGTATGCCCCTCCTTTAACCTCACATTTATTTAATGAGGATTTAAATAGGCGTACATTTTTCTCTAAGGATGATTCTCATGAATGCTTGGTAAATAGGTAGATAATCTCTATGGTATGTAGAGGCCATCGTCTTAAACCACGTAATAGCTTTTAATATTGCTAAGCGTGTACTTTGCAACACTAATTGGGTCGTAAACATACAAGATGGCTTTTGTTTGGGAACAGAATGTTACATAAACAGTACATGGTAAATTATATGTTTTTAACCTTGTTATGGATATTGATTATAAGCAATAAAGTAAATTATACAACATGTACATAATTTTCACATTTATATTTTTTTCAGATTTAATCACTTCTTTATATTCATTTTCAAATGTAAAAATTATAGTATGACACTGGTTTTACATCCGCTCATACACAACCAGTCAAAAGTTTGGGCATGTCAAAAGTACAAAGCAGTGATCAAAGCAAAGTGTGTTTTTTTTTTTTTACATTTTTTTTTAAAAACCTTAAAAAAGTTTTTAGATTTTTGAGTTTATTTTTTGTGTGCTACATTCCATATGTGTCCATTCATAGTTTTGATGCCTTCAGTGAGAATCTACAATGCAAATGATCATGAAAATAAAGAAGAAGAAAAAAAAACTGGTAGTGTATTCTATCATCCATATTTTAAAGATTAAAGCTTTTCCAGTGAGGGGTCTGCCACTTTGAGACAAACAATTTTAAGTCTACATTATTTTTTTTTATATCCTTTCTAATTAACACTTGTCTCATCCATATTGATTAATTAATTTTCCCTTCTCTTTTTCTAACGTGGGTGAATCAGTCATGCGTCCTCTTAGCATGTCTTTCAGTTTTGACTCTTCAGGTAACGTCATCTCCTGTGTAGTTAAGTTAGATTTGTAAGTCAAGGCTATTTCTAGTTGTAGCTCCTGCTTTTGTGTGATTTCAGCACCTTCCTCCTCACCTTTCGTAGTCTGTGAATGACACGCTACTGTCACATGTTACTTGTTGCAATTGGATTGTTCAGCACAACATAATTTCTCTCTAGATGTGTGAAATGTCTAAATGTTAAGGATGCAAAAAGTTTGGCTTCTTTGTAACTTTTAGGACTGCGCAATATTGGCAAATACTACTGTGTGTTAAGTATGATTTGGATTTTGTTTGGAATTTATAGGCTCTGTGCATAGAGCCTATTGAAATTTTTGCAAAAATAGAATTATTATTAACCTTCATTTGGACACATAAAACTGTATTGATACAAAATCTCTAGTTGACCACAACATTCTTGTTTACATTGACCAATACAGATATTACATTTGTTTACACCACAGTAAGTCTGCTAATTATTGTGCAACCCTAGTATGTTTAAAGTGGAAGTGGCAGAG
Organism: Periophthalmus modestus; assembly: GCA_019594935.1. Taxonomy (NCBI): domain Eukaryota; kingdom Metazoa; phylum Chordata; class Actinopteri; order Gobiiformes; family Gobiidae; genus Periophthalmus; species Periophthalmus modestus. The sequence continues at coordinate 24,789,565 of JAIEZT010001318.1, forward strand.
ATCTATCTGTCAACAAGGTGATGAGCCACTGAGTCAAAGCTGGTCGCTACAGTCATTCAGCACCGCTCTAATCTGCCTGTGAAAAATTACATAAGCCCCTAGTTGTATAAGGCAGATGACAGTTTGAATGTGGGGCATCATAATCCAATCTGATGTACGAAAGTAACCTATGCCTCAGTGTCTCTGCCTGCCCCCCTGCCACCTGCCCTCTTCCTCGGCCATTCCCCTGGGCTTTACAACCATGCACACTCTATCACTGTGTGTCAATGCATCCACAGGTTAATTCTGTGCAACTATTGTGTGTGTAAATAAGGTCCTTATTTGTACATTTTCTTCACAGGTGCAGGGAAGAGCATCAGCACTCCTCAAGATTTGTTTCGCGGCTCAGGTAATGTGTCAGGATACATAATATTTAATAATAATACTACTTTTTTTAAGCATAAACTTGTATTTGAAATTATAAATAAAAAATAAGCTGCACTCAAGCTGTACTCAAACGAACCAGTATTGCACACAGTGTACTAACAAAAAAAATTGAAATAAGAAAATAAAAACAATTTACTTCTCTAAAAAAAAATGTGGTGCTTTCATCTATAGACACCCCAGACGCTCCTAGGAAGCTGGTGGGTAGTACCCAATCTTTGACGAACGGCACCCCGACCCCAAACCAGAGTGGAGTCCAGCCACTGTCCCAGAGAAAGAGGCTCCTTAAGGCACCCACCCTGGCAGAACTGGACAGCTCTGATTCTGAGGTACTAAAACACTGTCATTGCACTATATAGATAATTATTTCATGTATAATGGTGTTAACTATAACCCGTTTTCATTTTCAAGGGGGAGACATCAAAGAGCAGCAGCAGTATATTGGAAGAAAAATTGGCATCAGTCACAGAGAAGAAGAGTATGTTGTCAATATGATTTGTGTATCATATTAAATTGTACCTCTTTTGTTCTGATTTTAAAATTAAGCTGTGCCTCTTTTGTTCTGATTTAAACATTTATATATATATATATTTTACAGCTCCTCCCAAATTTCTTCCAATTTCTGCGACCCCACAGCCAGACAAGCGGCAGCCATCTCCACAGAGGAGGCATTCAATAGAGAAAGAGGCCCCCACAAGCATACGCCCGTTCATACCTCCATCCAAACAGAGCTCCAAGTCTTTGGTATGTGCGCTTTACAAGCTAATTCACAATGTTCATTTAAGGCTAAACCGTAAGAAATCCTATTTGTGAGACTGAACCATTTGAATGTTTAGTCCTTATTACTGAGGAGAAGTTTCCCAACAATCCTGGTACAATATGTCCGTTGACGTTGCCCTCGTCCTGTGACTGCTCATTTGTTTGCCATGAGGTCACTGTTTGCGTGAGTCGTATGATTCTAGTGAGGCTGATGGACGTAATTGAAACCACAGGACAGGCCGCTGCATGAAGAGGATTGAAATAAAACTGTTCTATTCTCACCAAAGTTAAACAGCTGATAGTTGGCACCAAATCTGGACCATTTTTGACCATCAGGCTCAAATAAAAAGTTACTGTGGATTGGTGTAAATCTACTGTGTGTATACTGAAAATGGAAACTGATGACAAAATATTTTTAACAAATCCTGCTTGTATGGGGTAAATAATATCAGGTGCCATAGCAGGGCCAAGTTTTGTTCAGTGATTTCGTAGTATGAATGTGTTGTGTGTGATCGGCAAAGCCAGTGGGGCAGATTGGCAGCCTTACTTCCATCAGTCCACCTCAGGGCAGCTGTTCCTACAACAAATGAATAATGCATGAAAATGATCCATTTGTGTTCTGATTGGCTTTGGGCCTAATGGTAAACCAGGCAAACTGTCCAGGAGTTGTTTTTTCTTTAAATCTTACGATGCTTCTTGTATTCATAGTAATTAGTTTGTTGTAGTAAAAGTATTTGTCATCCCCTTTTTGTGCTGGCCAGGTGAAGGGTGCCAGCGCAGCTCAGGGAACGGTAGGTTTCTGCTGTTACTGTAGACGTGTTTCATGGCATTGTTTTGGGGACCTGCTTCACAACTTCATTTCGGTGCATGTGTGTACATACATATGTCTATAAAGAGGAGGAGATCTGTGGCATACTTTCATATACAACTTATAGAGTCAACACAAGAACAAGACACTGAATGTGCTTGTACAATGCTACATAACTATAACTACAGTATATGCAGTATGTCAATAAATCTCCTTGTATCACTGTGATGCTCATTGTCAAAAAGCTGGTACATGGGTGTAGGGTTCATGAGTATAAGTTGTTTCGGGTATTTTTGGTGTTTGGGAATTGTTTGTGTCATTCCATGATGATAGTATGTCTTTGGCTCACCCTCTGACCCTGGTTTGGTTGCATTGTGTGTTTCCTCCCATCACCTCTACGTAACTAAATGTATTAAGAGGCATTTGTAGTTCAAGTTCTTGTCTTTCCTTTTCAGGAGGAGTTTTGTTATCCAGTAGAGTGCCTCACTCTCACAGTGGAGGAGGTCATGCACATCCGCCAGGTGTTGGTCAAAGCAGAGCTAGAGAAATTTCAGCAATACAAAGATGTCTATAATGCACTGAAGAAAGGAAAGGTATCTACTGAAACTGCCACCTTGAGGTATCTGAATATATTTTTGTGAGTTGTTTCCTAATCTATTCTTTTGTTTTGTTTGCAGCTTTGCTTTTCATGTCGGACAAAGAGGTTTTCATTCTTTACTTGGTCATACACATGCCAGTTCTGCAAAAGGTAATTAAAAGTACCATGATTAAAATGTCACTACATGGGGGACAGTAGCTCAGTCGGTAGAGTGTTTGCTGACTGATCGAAAGTTTGATATTTTGAATCCTGCTCTCGATGTAAACATCACTGGTTGAGCAGTCGGATCCACTGACTACACCTTGCCCCCAGTGTCTGCATACACTGGTGTATGAATGTGTGTGTGGGTGAGTTGTGGATGAGTGGTCCCTTAATGTAAAGTGCTTTGAGTGCCTTGAAGGTAGAAAAGCTAAATAAAAATGTGACCATTGACTATTTACATATTAGTTTAGTAGGACTAAAAATCAAATTCATTATGTGTTTCAGGCCTGTGTGCTCTCAATGCAGTAAAAAGGTAGGTTATTTTTGTGCAATACTTTTACACCTGTGTTTTTCTAGTTTTGTTTATATTTAAAATGTATTTTTTTCAGATGCGGCTTCCCTCTAAACCTTATTCCATGTTGCCAATTTACTCTTTGGGTCCGAGTTCCATGGCCAAAGAAGAGGGATCGACTTCAGCGTCTGATGCTGACAAACAACCTTTTGGACAGCACCGCCACAGTCTGCGGCGAAGTGTTCACAAGTAAGACACAATTATACTCACAACAATGCTATTTCAATCTTTTTGGCTTGCTAGTTTGTAAGCAAGCCAAAAAGATCGTTAGCAAAAGTATTCTATTACCTACTATTACATCTGACACGGATTAGATCCAGTAGTTTTTGTCGGTTTCTGGAAGTCATGAAAGAAAAGTGTGTATTTAAAGTTTGAAGAGTTTTTAATTGCAAAATAGTAGACGGCTAACCCCGGATTAGAAAATCCCTGGTTTGAGTCAAGTCTGGTCATTACTAAGTTCAAACCCCAGTGATCTATTCCTGTTAATCTGCTTGTTTTATTGTTTTACTCTGTGTCTTTCTTTAGGTTATCCAAGCACAACAGTAAAGACGGGAAGTCACTGGATGATCTGGAGCTTCCCAAGGAGCTGACGGAGGACTGGGTGACAATGGAGGTGTGTGTAGACTGTAAGAAGTTCATCACAGAAATCATCTCCTCAAGCAAGCGTAGTCTCAGTGTGGCCACCAAACGCGCTCGCATCAACCGCAAAACCCAGTCCTTTTACCTGTCGTCATCAGCATCGGCTAACTTCAGACCGCTGGAGCGCAGCATCAAAGAAGTATAAACAAAACAGCACCTAATGTTTTCAAAAAGACATCAGCATGAAGACGATAGATCCCACTTCAAGTTAGTAAAAGGTTGTAGCACCTTACCCTTCCTCTCAGGAAATGTTGGCACGCTAATTGAAAGATGTCATGAAGCAAAGAATGGCCTGGACTTTTGTATTAGCTGCCAGACGACTAAGGAGAGCCATGTATTTGTAATAGCAGTGATTATTCAGGAAAAACTATTGTGTAAACAGGCACATGTCAGTTCATTTGAATATAGTGGAAAACGACATTTATTTCCATAGTTTATTACAAAGAGCATATTATGAAAACACCAAATATAGACTATGTAATATTTATTGGTTGTGTTCTGGGCACGTGCCACTGGGAGGAGGCCCCAGGGAAGACCCAGGACACTCTGGAGGGACTATGTCTCACGGCTGGCCTGGGAACGCCTTGGGGTTTCACCGGAGGAGTCAAGTGTCTGGGGTTGGGACTCGAGGAGTCACTGCTTAGACTGCTGCCCCCGTGACCCGGCCCTGGATAAGCGAAATGAAATGGATAGATGGATAGATATTAGTTGTGTTTCCATCACCATATTTTTAATGTGGGTTTTGAAGATTTGCATAAGTAACAGGAGGTGGAAACACACAAATATTGCAGTTACAACCCTTAGTTAATATAAAGGTTAATTAGCTTGCTTCACGTGGATTTTGATTTATGTACATAACAGTTAACATGCATTTTATAAGTTGGAAACACATTTACTGACTCTTTTAATTTAGTCCACAATATTCATATGTTCTTACGTGTGCCTGTAAGGTCAAAGGTACAGTATATTCACTGAAAGTCAAATTTTGAATGAAGTGTAGATAGTTACAAAGGTGCATTCCCTACTATTAGCTATAAATGTTCCGATTCCTGTTTACTGGGCACTCAGGAAATACAAGTGATTGTGTTTTGACAGAGATGCACTGTAGAGACTCCTGTCGGGTCTGCCACTCCTCTCACTCTTCCAGCAACAATTAATATGCCAAATGTTACTTGAGTCATTGTATAGTTCATCTCACAAATGCTATTTTTTCCACTGTTATTGGGGTGAAATTGTGGGCAGTGAGGGGATTATATTTTTCACCCTGGGTTAAAGGAGGGTTTAGTGTTATGTAGATTTGAATTCTGTGCCTGGTGCCAAAATGTAATGTGTTTTTGAATGCCTTGTTGAACTGCTGTGCATATGTGTCATTGAAACAAAGCAGGTGATGTATGATATGAGATGATGCCTTTTTATTAGAAGCACAGAAATACTGTACATTATATTTAAGAATAGGCACACATTTATTGAAATCAAAGTACATTATAATTTAGATTTTATTATGTTCAAGCCTAGAGTTTCAATCTTATCTTTATTTTCCTTGTTTAGTTTAATAGTTATTGTTAATAAAGATGTATTTTATGTATAGTTTAATATATTTCAGTGTTAATGTTATAGCACTTTTACCGGGCCAATGAGTTGTTTATTTTTCTTATAATTCTTATAATTTTGTTTTGGTTTTTTTTCAAAATATGTTCTAATTACCATTTATCAGAGTCATGTCATAATTGAAATGTGAATGAAAAGCAGAAAACAACAACATTCACTACTATGACCCAGCTGTTGCATTCAGGACTTGTTTCTAAACTACATCTATTACCAGCTTTTCTTCAAGGAATGTGTGCATGCATCCTTCTGTTTTTTATTAAAGAACAGACAATAAAAAGTGAAGATTTTACCGTTGACTAGGTCTTGTTATGCGCTTTGCTCACCAGCAGATGGCGATAGACACGTATACAAACTGAACTGCTCAAATACTGTTCACTAAAGCTGTGTTCTGGGGACCTCTGGTGGTAAACTTGTATATTGCAAGTTCAGTCTTGCAGAACCCGCAGAACAGCCCATGTGCAGTTTTATTGGTATAATGACTTAATACCTATTCAAACTAATAGTTATAATTTTATACAGTGTGGTTATCTGTTTATGAACCAGCATTTTTATAGCAATTCTAAACATGAAACATGACACTTTTTCTCCCTAGACCGCGGAGTACTTTATGGTCTCACAAAGTCCCAGCAATATAAAACAAATCTAAAATTCCAAAATTGTGTAGGCTACATTGCAATTATTAATGTTTAGTACTTCAATATATTAAACAGCCAACTGCAACACACAGGGGATAGTTTGGCTTTGTTCCTGGTGATTTCTTGATGGTCGGTAACAGACTGAAAATAACTTTATGACCCACAATCTCTCAAAGGCTGATCCCTCATCTGTCTCTGTGGAGCTGGTTACAAGCAAACACTCCATCAACACATCTCCCCCACTTAAGTATTTTAATGGTTATAAAAAAAACTGTCTTTACACTAAATGCTAAAGTGAGAAGCCTATACTAAGATCAATGTCGCTTTTTTTGGTTTCCAGTCTCAAAACATGTGAGTTATTCTCCACTAATGGCCCAGGAATCCAACATTAAGAGTGAAACAGGATCTCTTCTGCTAAGTGCCTTCAGTGTAAACAGGCCATTAATGTACTAACATCAAATAAGACCAAACTAGAGACTGGGTAAATCACTAGGTAAGTGACACTATTATGAATATCTGTAAGGCTAGAAGTCATTCTTAGACATAAACATATGTGTTGTGGTAATGCAAGAAAAACAGTACTATAAATACACTGGGTCATTTGCTGGACATGTGGTGGCAGTTAGTGATGCATGTATGGCAAATGGGTCACCTGATAGCTGTTAACATGTCTCAAAACCTGTGCTGACAGTTCCACCATTGACTAAGCTGGACATGTTCTCCTAATGTGGGGAGATCAACTTAAAGCTAAAAGAAAATGTACAGAATTTATTTTGACAAAAATATAATAAAACTACAAAAATAACAAAGCATAAGACAAATGTGCAATTATCATCAATCCATATCATAATAGATTTACGTTTGTCATTTATGTTGCCAAGACACTCATGGTTACTATGGTGAGAGCATGTGCAAAAAATATTTTTAGTGTAAGAGGCAAATAAACCTAGTAGGATAAGTAGGATACTAGTAAAAGCTTGGGTTATGAAAGGAAGGAATTCTTCTTTTGTTCACCAGCCCAAGGTCGTTGCATCCCCCACAGATTCCTCTAAGACATAAACCGTCAAATGTTTTCACATCACAAACATACATGAGCTGCCTCCAGGTTTTTCCTGCTAATTCTTTAGTGCATTTGTCATTCAAGTGTAAAATAATGTCATCATCACAGTATAAAATATAGCCTGTAGAGAATGGTTTTCATCAATTATTATTCAAAATCTAAAATCTAAAAGGAATGTACTTTGTAAATCTTTGTAGACTTTGTATTTTGTGCAGATATAGTACTTTTCAAATTTAAAAGCTTTAATTTTCTCATTTAAAAGCTTTTTTGTTGTAGGGCTCAACTTTAGATCTCTACTCCTTTACATAAATATGAAGGCAGAGTTACCCATATTAAAGGTTCACTATGTAACCTTTTGGTGGAGTGTATACCACCCACTTGTCTCCATGGAGATGTTATTGCTTTGCCTAGAATGTTCACAATATGGCATTAAACTTTAAGCAGGTAACACCAGTTGCAAGCTACACATTGTAACTGTGGAGGGGCTACCCTGCTCAGAGTAAGAATAATAACTGTAATTAAATAAATACATGGCATTTATTACAAGGTACATGATATGATATTTAATGCCATACTGCGTAAGATTCCAGGCAACGTAATAAAATCTCCATGAGACACACAGGTAGTGGATCCTCAACAAAGAGTTACATAAGCCACTTAATAATAGTAATAATGTTGTTAGTCCAGATTATCACCATAGAGATCCCATAAACATTTGTCACACAACTATCTCAGTTTTCTTCAGGGTCTCCGGTTCACCTCACCCCGAGTGCCTTCACAAATAACAGTGGTGCATGTCAGCTGAGGTCCCCTTTGAAGGTTATGGCCTGGACTAACATGCCACTGATCAGCAGCATAACCCCGGATTCGTGAGGGAATTCAGGGCGGTCTCCAAGTGGTTTCATGACAAAGAAAAATGGGACACCATTTTGTAAAGACAATCACGGTGGGTTGGGTCTGTTGGTAACACATACTAGAGGCAGAGAGCCGTGATCAAAGAGTTTGTAAGGTAAAGATCCCCTTGAAGTCCATACATCGGTTTTAGGGTCGTAACACTCAAAGCAATCAGAGTCCTCAATAGTGTCATGTGCATTGAGAACGCGCCCTCCGGTGATGTAGAGTTTGTTGTTGATGACAGTGGCGCTGTGGTGCATCCGGCGTTCCTTCAAATTCTCACACTTCACAAACTTGTTGGCCTTGGTGTCGTAGGCAATCATACGGCGAGTGTAACCTGCACAAGGGAAACTTATGAGGAATAAGAAAACAATATAAAGATGTTTTTGCTTGCCAACAGTTTACCTCCAATAATGTAAATCTTATCTTCTATGACAGCAGCAGGTGCACACACATTTTTTACAGTTCTGGTCTCCAGTCTGCACCACAAGTTACGAGAGATGTGATACACCTGTTCACAAGTTAAGATGGTCAATAGACACAGTATTTCTGCTGATGCATTCAGAAACACTAAAGATTTTCTCATTTGTGAAACCACAGCCACATTGCTAAGAGTCCCTGTACCTATGCACTCCAATAACAATGGATGTTCTGTACTATTTATGTTACTTGCTGTGGCATGTTGTCCAATAAAATACTAGCACAGTGGTTCTCAAACTGTGATGCACATACTGCTGATCATATGCAAGCTCCTGGTGGTATGTGCACTCCTCTTCAGTTCTATTGTGTCCTTAATTTGAGGTTGTTTTATGGCAAAGGTGTAGTCACTTTTTACTGGTACTCAGAAGGCTAAATATTTTTGAAGGTGGTACTTGGTGTGAAAAGTTTGAGAACCAATGCCATTTGCTATTGTACTTAACTATATATTTACAGAACTACAAGTGTTTAATTTGACCATATTTACCTGAATCAGTCTGACTGGATTCTGCATTTCATCTTCTCCTCCAAAAACATAGATTTTTTGGTCATTAGCAGCAACAGCAGGATGCAGGACAGCTGTGGGCATTGAGGCCATAGACTCCCACAGGTTAAACATACTGTTGTATCTCTCCAATGATGGAGTTATTTTCTTGTCTACACCTATTCCCCCTAATACAAAGATGAAGTGCAGGTAGGAGACGCTCTGGTGGGCATACCGTTGCTGCAACATGGGCTCAGCTGTCCTCCACTGGTTGGTCTTAAGTGACAGAGTGTAAACTGTGGCACTAACTGAACTATCACCTGAAGCCATGCAGAGGCTGAGCCCTCCCAGGACATACAGGATGCTGTGAATGCACACATAAGAAGCTTTGTACAGCCGCAGTGGAAGCTTAGCCAACCACTGCCAGCGCTGAGTCCTCTCATCATACAACAAAGCTTCTCGAGAAGTCTGTTCATTGTTTTTTCTTCCTCCTACGACTACTAATGTTTCCCTGCATGTGTAGCGCCTTGGTGTGGTCCATAAGGGTTTGAGCTCCCGGCTGCATTTGGAGCTAACAGAGAGCATCAGGCGCCGCACAGAGTCTATTATCTCAGTGCAAAGAGTTGAAGATTGCACCAGTGGGTCATTGGCAATGAACTGGAACAGATAAGTGGGGTGAATGAAGCGCAGACGCACCCTCTTGAAAAGGTCATGTATGGCACCACGTCGTGAGAAGGGGTCATGATGTATCCATGCCAAAAGAGTTTCAAAAACCTGCTCCTCTTCAGCACAAAGCCGGTCGTCCTCCAAGTATGACATGAGCTCAGGCAGAGAAAGCTCGCAGAAGTCCTCTGATGCAGCGACATCAGAAAAGCTCCTCACAGCCATCTCCTTGGCATGCTCTTTCAGGCTCTCACAGTGCAGAATCTCTGACAGTCGGATCATGCTCAGGCAGTTTTCTGGACTCAGCTGCTCCTGGAGGAACAGGGAGCAGGCCTCAAACAGTCCCACATAGTGCAGCATGGAGGCAGCCTGCATCACAGGAAGCACGTTCTCCATAGTGATTGTAATACAACCTGTATACACATAGTCCACGATGCCACTGAGGACTGAGGAGGAGATTCCCTGGAGGTTGACACGCGCCTGGCTGCTCTCCAGGAAGTTACTGCAGAACATGGCTCTGAAGTATGGGCTGCTGGAGACCAGGACGGAGCGGTGACAGGGGAACTCCTGCTCCTCACTGCAGAGGAGCACGTCTGTCAGCACCCGGCTCTGCCTCAGGCCATTCAGCTGTGACAGGAGGTGCACTGGGAGCTCCGAGTCTCTGAAAGTGAAGGAGTCTCTAGGCCGACTTGCCATTCTGGAGAACAGAAATAACCTTTAATAACTCTATAATAATATTATATAACAGTCTGAATTAATTTCAAGAAAGCACAACAAGTACAAGTATGCCTGCTTGTACATCAATATTGATACATGTTATTACCCTCTAAAAGGACAAATAAATCTATTAGTGACAGTAATTCTTTTAATAAGCACTATGGCAGCTACAGATTTGCTCCTTAGGCCCTGAGCAGTCTTACATATTTGGATCACTAATCATTATTGTAGATTATTAAATGCCAGTGACTACGAGTGACATTTTATCATATTTGCTCTACAGACACAAACTAATTAGCTAATAATTGCTCTATGGAAGTAATAAAATTCAGTAAAGACAATAAGTGGTAAACTAACACATGCATACATAAGCTCACAAAGTCTAACCATTTCAGCAATACTTACATTATGGTGTAGGTGGTTAAAAAGTGAGGAAGAACGCACAATGTAATCAAATAAAAAACAAATTTTCAGTCCATAGTACGATAGTGGGATGTCCCGTGGAGCCTATGTGAGAATAGGAGCATGACACAGGGAAAATGATGGTGTCGGGGCAGAGGGGCTCGCCATGAGGCCGCTGTGTACATTCCTTATGAGGCTAAGAATAGTGTCCTGGGCCACTGCGACTGCCCGGCCAGGCCCTCTCATGTGACACAAAGCTGTTTGGGACCCCGCTGCCAGCTTAACGGCTTGGGCAGGGGTCCAGTGGAGAGATACAGAGAGAGTTCACAAAAGATGCTTTGGAGGGGTTCTGAATCAGCCATAAAGCCCACCCAGGTTTAATCAAAGTGTCCCATGACAGCTAACCCTTGTCTATCCCATTGCGCTTTTTAGGCCCTCCTCCCTCCATTTAGTGTAACCCAGGATGAAGTAAATATAGAGCACTGCTGATGGGTAGACTTGATGTTGCTGTATCATGCACATAGCTACCACTGAAGGTTTTTATTTATTTATTTTTTTTTATAATATGCATATAGCAGGTTATGAAGGCCAGAAACTAAATTGAACTTGCTTGCTTGCCGAATGACAGATAATGAGTCTACATTTCAGGACTATACTCTATATGCACAATATTTTATACATCTTCAGTTCTTGATTGTTAATAAAAAAGAAATAAAACAAGGCATTCCTCCAATAGGTTATGTTTACATCATATATTTTTGTTGTTGTTAAGAGTGAAATCCACTGTTAACAGGCCTCAGAGTCTTTAGATTCTTCCTGTATCATCTAAACCTAGTCTTTGACACTCAAGTCTTCTACCGTCACATCCAAATGAATTACTGCTATGTTTGCTTAGTGACACATGACAACCAACTGATATTACATGTGGTTGGATTGAATGACATAGCTGCAGGAAAGCAAGTTGACAGCAAGTGAGATTTTATGATGACATGAGAGCAGCCGGGTTGTTAGCAGTGTTACATCAAACTTGACATCTCTAGTCTACAGTAACTTTCTCCTGCAGTGCGCCCCTTCTAATTTAAACCAGGTTATAACACTATGCACCCTAATATATAGAACTACCCAAAATCAAGTGACATCTTTGATATATACCACTAAGCTACACTACACTTTTATGAGATTTTATTAAATCTAGTCAGGATAACTATAATATAATAACTGCATATGATTACCTCCATCACCTTTAATGTGGTGGCTCCATTCACTCCATTCATTTCAATGGTCACACCTCGACCGGAAGTGACGAACGTGTCCGCGAGCGTGACGAACAGCTCTTTCGAAAATACAACAAGGAAGTGGACGTTTATTCTAAGGGGAAATAATCTCGGGGTGATACATTTCTTTAGGTAGGGGGTCTTCACTCGGTAGGTTAGTTTTGTGGAGATATTGTCATCGTGGACTCCCTCGAGGACCCGCTTTTTATCGTCTCCGGGGAGCTGCTGTTAGCTGCTAGGTGCTAGCAATGAACACGGACGTGGAATTTCACATCAGGCAGAACTATCCGTGGACCAAGCTCCCTGCTAATGTCAAACAGGTATCGGGTTTGGAGTTTCTGACGGGTGATGGAGGGAAGGGGTGAATAGGGATGGTGCTGTGTCTTGGGGTGAACCTGTCAATGTCACCCCGTTCTGTGTGTCTTCAAGGCAGCTGTCAGTGTGTCCTCCTCTGCAGGCTTTCTCCATCCAACCAGCCATTGCTGACCATGATTACATTACAGCCATTGAGAGAGCGCTGCCTCCGCTAAAACTACATTGGCATCACATGACAGATTGTTTAAGAGGTGGCGCCATATGCTTCTAGCTCCTGGATGTCACCTGCACTGTTGCAGTTATACAGCTGGGGGCAATGTATTTTGTACTTCACTAATATCACTGTGTTCTCAACAATATAGGAGACTATAAATAGTAATAAATCCCTCCTCCTCCACATACCCTTCTCTAGTAGGGCTGTGTTGTATATGTCACTTCTGAGTGGGGGTGGACATCGAGCCTAAGGACACTTTGTACTCAAATTTCCTTTTAAAAAATCTAACCTGATTGTCCTACGATGTGTTTGACAAAATTCAACATATTAATTATCAAATTTACGTTAACAATGTTGTTATTACTATGAATAAGGCTTATAGACCTACAGAGTCTATAATTCTTTGTGACAATTCATGTTGTTTTCTTTGTGAAATCTTGCATTCTAAAAGCAGCTTTCATGTCAAAAAACCCTGTTGGTGTTATGGAAATAGAGAAACAAATGCAGTCCATATTTGGAAAGAAGTTAATGTTTGAAATGGTTGCACATTAATGACCCTTATGCACCTTACCTGTCCCTACAGAGTTTGGGGAACTCACAGCGTGAATATGAGAAGCAGGTTTTATTATACAGCATCAGAAATCAGCTGCGATTCCGCAATAACTTAGGTGAGTTATTATCCGTCTCTTTATCAATACAGGCACCCATTTAAATTCTAAACTACATTATCTATAATGATCTATAATAAAATTGTTGGAGATTATCAAAAAGTATTCTCAGAAATATATTTTTGGCTTCATCTTCTTAACAACAGTAATACAATTATTTATTTAAGTATTATTTCCTCTTTGACCTTGCCGTAGTAATTAATAGCTTTTTTTGTCATTAGCCGAGCTGTCTCCATTGACTACAGTGCTACTCCATTGACTCTATTGAAACTGCTTTGTCTGTTTTACGAGCAGTGCGCCATGTGAGGAAAGATGAGCGCAAGTATTATGAGGAGCTCCTGAAGTACAGCCGCGATCACCTGATGCTGTACCCCTACCACCTGTCTGACATCATGGTCAAAGGGCTCCGGGTCACTCCCTTCTCATATTACATAGGAATTATGGAGGTAAGCTACTGTGTAAATAAGCTACAGTGCAAGCACCATTAGTCAGTTATTATGAAATGTATTATAGTATTGACATGAATTCTGCCTCATTCATTTTTTGAAATCTTGATGTTTGATCCCTTTTGTCCACTTTGAGTAAACCATTGGTCTTATACCTATTTTAGTGTCTTTGTTGTTTTCTATGCCCAGTTTGGCCTTGATCGGGCTTTATAGGTATAGAGATTTATTAATCATGAATAAAACTTTTGTCCTCCGCTGCTCGTTCAGTTCAGCCTCTGATAAGGCTTCTGTGTTTGAGACAGGCTCCTGCCGAGCTCCAGTCAGAGGCTGTGACCTGCGGTTCACCTTGACTCCTGCTGACAATTAGATTAGAGTTATGTTTGTTTGTGTGATGTGAAGGTCACCTGGGTGTTGTTATTCAGCCTTACAATCCAAAACAAACAAGTGGGTGGCACAGTGGCACAGTGGCATCTGCCACGGAGCAAGAATGCCCTGTGTTTGATTCCCAGACTGTTGGGCTAGTGTCTGTTCGGATGCCAGGATATTTGCTTCAGTAACCATTATGTATTGCTTAGGAACAGTACAGTAAACCTCTAAATACAGTATCATGTTATTTTGCAATAAAAGCAATAGCCGATAGAGTTATTTCAGTGAAAATATCCCATATCTGCATTTATTGTCAACATGTACAAAATGTGTTTTAAGACATCTGTTTCCTGTTTATACCCCCAGGATATTATGAACAGCGAAAAGAGCTATGACTCCCTGCCCAACTTCACTGCCGCTGACTGTGAGTCACATTTCTTCTATATGTTATAAGGTTTTTATGCTGAAATGAGACAAGTAATGATATCTGTAGGATTTTTAAAAGGTTATGTTCACTTGACAAATTTTTATTATAAAATTTGCTGTTTAATTGAAAGATTGCAAATTTGTTAACCTGGTTTATGGTTAACAGTGTTGGGAATAACGGAGTTAAACTATAAGGGTGTTACTAACGGCGTAGTTTTTCCACTAACGGAGTAATCTAACTAATTACTTTTCCCAGCGTCCCAACGCCGTTACCGTTACTAACAATAAAACGTGGCGCGTTACTATTACTTCAGTTCACTCTGCTCTTCATCAGAGCGTCTCTCAGACGAGGAGCTGCAGCGCTGTTGTGTTTTTTTTGGTGAAAGAGGCTCGGGGTGAGATCATAGGCTTGTTTGAGATGAGCGAGGCTGGCGCAAGTACGATCGCCGTCGATCGGTGCGCGGTGCATACCGGTTAGTTTTGTGTCCAAGATGCCACTGACTTGCTCTGACGTAACATGTGCACCGGTAACGGCAATCTCGTAGCGGATGCATGCCGTGTCATGCCCTTAAATGCGCCGTTCTAATGGCGCATTTAAGTCGGGCGGTGCTTCGACCCGCACTTCGAACAGTTCATGGAACGGTGCATTTGGCGAATTGGGACACGGAGGCAGTTTTTGAGCAGGCGAGAGCTGCAGCTCTCCACCGACTGCGGCCGCCTGCATGGACTACAAACGCTTAATGCATGATGGGAAATGATGTCCTGGCCACACGTGCATTGACAACTGGTTGGGTCCGAGTTGTGTTTTGAACAGAAACGTGACGCCCTGACGCTGCCTCCTCCAACTTTACACAAACTACTGCCACATATTTGAGATCCACATATGTTTTAAATGTGACTGAAAGTGTCCAGGCTGTTGTCACATATGGATCACTTTAAACAAATATAATATAATTACAATCTGTTAAATTGAAATAAATGTTAAAGGTTCACATCTGTTATGTTTTTATTGTTTTAACATAGTAAGTAACGGCATAGTTACTTTGCCTAGTAACTAGTTACTTCTCCCAAAAAGTAACTGAGCTACTAACTCAGTTACTTTTTGGGAGAAGTGACTATAATTAGTAACTATAACTAATTACATTTTTGAAGTAAGATGCCCAACACTGATGGTTAATATCTTTGTAATCACCAAGCCTATCCAAATGAAACTAAAACTGGCACAAAGTTCAATGTCTTCTGTTAGCTGAAACCATTTACAATAACTTCAGAACGTGGTGCCCCTATTCAACCCCAAAGTTATAATAGCCATCAGTTGAAAGGACTTTAAGCTATAACATTAAACTTAATTTGTATGTATAAATATTCAGAGGAGCCTCAAGGGTAGGGCTGTTGTTTGACTTTCTATAGCTGTGTCCCTGTCAGTTTGGGGGCGGTGCCAGAGCCTGGTCCTGGCAGTACAGGACCCTCTTGCTGTGAGGACAGAAGGCTGCCTGCGGGCCGTCCTCCTCTCTTCTCTGGTCCCGGAGGAGCTGTGGATGTGCTCATGTGGGCGGACGTTTGTGTGTTGTTTGTGTCTGGGATTCTGCTGCTTCAGGAGCCTTCAGGAGACGAGTGCCTCACTGTTTTGGCTGCTGTTGTCATTGCTGCCTTCTTGCCCAGTGAACACAGGCTAGGATCATTGTTTACTATTGTAATTTGCCTATATTCCTCCTGCTTATAAAACGCTGAACTAAGGCAGTGCGGTACGACAAAAAATTTATCTTTCCTTATATTCCTTATAACGGCTTCCTCTTAAGTCTTAACTGCTCCAAACCACATGATTTTTCTGTCAGAGGATTGACTGTCGATCTTTTGATGAAAAAGACCCAAGATGATCACTGATTATTAGATTAATTGATCAGCCCTACACTTACATCAGTGCGTTATGGATGGGGAGTGTTGTGATTTGAATATTTTAGAGGTGAACTATAGATGAGTAATTCTAAAGCTCTCGCTCGACCTGAGTCATGTTGTAATTTCTTATATGACGTAAAAAAGTTTCACACATAGTTGGAACCTGGGCTGTTGAGTAAATGTAAAATGCCAGTGTCCATGTTTCCTCAGGTCTGAGGCTTCTTGGCATTGGGAGAAACCAGTACATTGACTTAATGAACCAGTGCAGGTCCTCCAAAGTGAGTTAGCCTAAAAACACATACATTTGAGACATTTTTCATTCTTCTCCACTTACATATCTAAATCTCTTTTTATCAGAAATTCTTCCGCAGAAAATCGGCTCGGGACTTGCTCCCCACTAAACCTGTGGAGATCTCTGTGGAGCCGTGGTGGGTGGCACAGACAGGCTATATCACCGAGGACGATATCAGGGTGAGATAACGTATTTCATGTTTCATAATATTTTTAAAACGACAATATAATCTACATGAATTGCTTGAATATATCTTCCTTAATTATACTGTATGTGCTCAATCTGTTATTAATGTGTATATTTCCAGGTCTGCTCTACAGCAGAGAAAAAGGCTATTGATAAAATGATAGACTCAGGTCCTCAACTCGCTGGCTCAATGGAGTACAATGTGGTGCTAAGTCAGTTTTTATTACAGCTGTTTCCCAGTATTACACTATGAAAGTGACAGGTTTTTTGTATTGAGTTGAATTTATTTTTTTTAGGCTTGTACAATCGGGGTTTTATCTACCTGGATGTGCCCATATCCGATGACAGCTGCATTTCAGGTACATCACTGTTTGTTTAGTTAATTAACCAGTATTTGACATTAAGCATGCAAATTCAGGAACAATTATTATTTGTGCAAACACATAAAGTAGATGAAGATATCTAGTGCAGTAATATAAAGTGTGCACTATAATAATGATTGTCTGTGTTTTTCAGTGCCTCCATTGGAAGGCTTTGTCATGAACAGAGTCCAGGGCGATTACTTTGAAACTCTTCTGTACAAGATCTTTGTTTCCATTGATGAGCAAACAAATGTAGCTGAGGTGTGCTTTAGGACCTCTATACACTAAATACAGAATGAGCCTGTGTTTATTGACCTGCATTTAGTAAGTCCTTACATGAACATTTTGTGTCCCTCAGCTCGCAAATGTGTTGGAAATTGACTTGGACTTGGTGAAGGTGAGTTGAATTGTCTGTGTTTCAGGGACTAAACTGTTGCAATCATAAAAGCTGTGAAGATTAAAGTGATAAAGGGGCATTTTTTTCTGAATAGATTTTTTTGGGAAATGCTTATGCTTCAAATTTACATTTTTGCATCAAACTAAAGATGACTGAACATGAATATCTTTTTTTTTTCTTTTTTTTTTCTAGTATTTTGATTTTTCATTTTAACATGCTTTATTGAAACAAATATTTTGGCTTTGTAATCTAAGCCTTTTGCAGTTTTCTTCATTTTCCCTGGATTGTACTAGACACTACACTTACTGTTAATCATTATTTCTATCTCTTCTATTTCTGTTTAGAGAGAGAAATGGTGTAAACGTTACTTTGAGCGTTACACTTTCTAGATGTTTTTCCAGGTTTCATCTGCATTGCAGAGATCACATGTTCTGATTTAAGGGTTTTTTAATATTATAAGTGTTATGACAACTAGCATTATTTGGCCCCTTAGTGGGAATGACAGTCTTGACACATTGGCAATAACAAAACAGTTATTACTAGTGCAAGTGTTTAATGCATTGTTTACATCACTGGATGTCCGTCATCCTCATCTACTTATTTTCATTTTATTGACGCTAAATTAAAAGTGGTAATTTCTTACAGACATAAAAGTGAGTCACTCACTACTTTTGCCAAGAACTATGTAAAAAGTGCCAAGCTGTGTTAATGCCAGATTCGTTACATTTAAGATACAAGTAAAGACTTAGATTTGGGCATAAATATAAGTTTGCTTGTTTTGACAGAATGCTGTATCCATGTATTGTCGGTTGGGCTTTGCTGTAAAGAAGGGTCAGGTCTTCAGCTCAGACCAACTCCACCCGACCTGGAAGAATGCTCCATCTGTCAACAGACTCAAGTACTTATTAAACTCAACATTTAAGTATTTTCCAGTGGATCTTTGTCCCACTTGTGTATGACCTGTCATGTGTGGTCTGTTAGGAGCACCATGGACCCCCAGAGGATGCTGCTTTCCTGGGAGCAGGGCAGCCCTGTGATGGAGGGCGGCTCGTCTGCCACTGACACAGACACCACCAGTCTGGAGGACCAAGGTCTGACTCACACTGGCGCAAATGTACACACCCTGATTCATGCAGATAATGTACTTTTTGGAGGTGAAGTTTGAAAACTACTTAATTAATCCTGAGGATGGTCATTTTCTTACCAAGATGATTACACAAGAGCTTTGGACCAGCCTTAGTCTAATCTTGGCTCAGATCTATATTAAGTTGGCACCACCATCTTAAACATTTATTCACACCAATGTTCGTTTTTCTTTCAGCAGACACAGGAAGTGTTAGCAGTCTGAGCATCCCCGCTGCACCAACCAAGAGGATCGCTTTTCTTTTTGACTCCACCCTCACAGCCTTTCTCATGATGGGCAACCTGTCTCCAGTCAGTATGAAGAGATAAATCGTACCATGTCATAAAAATACAAACTTTTTAAACTGTAAAAATATCCATAATATATTTTACAGAACTTGAAAAGCCATGCAGTGACCATGTTTGAAGTTGGAAAACTGTCCGATGAGACTCTGGACAGTTTTCTGGCAGAGCTGGAGAAGGTAAGTAAGGTTAATTAACTGCATGTTTTCTTCTACTACACTGTCAAATAACAACTGTGTGTAATTTTGTTTTATTCAGGTGGAGTCTACAGCTGAAGGGGAGGCCCAGCGTTACTTTGATCATGCACTCACTCTCAAAAACACTATTCTATTCCTGCGCTACAACAAAGAACTCACTCAGGACCAGGGACCAGACATCCCAAACATAGGTGACTCATTTTTAACCGAAGGATCTAAACTAAATAATTAAGTTTTATTAGGGTCCTTTTGCAAAGTTTAATTCATTTTTTCAAGTTGAGAATTAGAACAACCAGATATAGCAGACAATCAAATCATAATCACACAATTTGAAATCGCAAAGGCTGTGACTGAAGTGACATGATTTTTCTACAAATGATGTAGTGATCATGTCTAAAACCTGCTAACTGACTCAAGTGAGAAGTCAGACAAAAATGCAGTTGGTTTTATAAAATTTTTCTGTTTTTCCAAAGTTTTGTAACTCCTCTTTGTTATTTATCTGTTTTTGCCTGGACTACTGTAGGTTTCCCCTTGGACATGTTGCGCTGTGAGAGCCTTTTGGGTTTGGACCAAGCCACATGCAGCCGCGTCCTCAACAAAAACTACAAGCTGCTGGTCTCAATGGCACCACTTAGCAATGAGATCCGGCCCATCAGCAGCTGTACGCCTCAGGTATGCTGTCTCTGGGGCAGGCCAGAGTGGACTGGGGGCTTTAGTTTAATATGTGTTTTGATTTGGCTGCGATTGCCCTGTTACTGTGTGTAAATACTTGGCCTGCAATTGCCCATGACAACAGTAGTACAGTAGAACACAAAGAGGATGAGGGAGGGTAGTAGTAATTTCTCTGCTTGACCACAGTCCAGCACTTGTGCACTTCATTGGGAATACAGTTCAACTCTTTGCTCTTTATTCAAAGGGTTGTAGATTCTCCTGAGCTCTCTTCTCCATCTTCTGCAGAATTTTTAACACTTGCCAAAAATAATGGCGTGAACTAATGTGCCACCCAGTGTAGCTAAGATAGGCTTAATGAGGCATGACCCGTATACTGAGAATGAGAAAAATGTATGTGCCCTCTATCTGCAGGTTGCGGTAATGGCACCCCAGGGTTCAGCTACATACTGTGCCTTAATGAAAATAACAATTTTTTAGGGTACAAAAACATATAAATGTTAACAAACAAACATTTTTTTGAAGCTGCAGAGCCTTCATTACAGCTCTGTTAGTAAACAAATAACTTTAATTTGAATCCCTGTGTCTGACATTTGTGCCCTGTCTGCTGGTCGTCCCTGCAGCACATTGGTCCGGCCATCCCCGAGGTGAGCTCCATCTGGTTCAAGCTGTACTTGTACCATGTGACAGGCCAAGGCCCGCCGTCTCTGCTGCTGTCCAAGGGCTCCAGGCTTCGCAAACTGCCAGACATCTTTCAGGTTTGAACCAATCCTTCATCATGGCTGAATCACTGAATTATTAAAAGAATGTAAAACATTTAGTATTTCATGTATAAGAGAGAAGATAGAAAAGGCTTAACGCACCTGATATGTCATGATCAAAGCCGACACATGCTGTTGCAGCTGCGTCGTACCTCTGAGACTTCCCGCAGGTTTAGGTTCTCGGAAATATCTTGGGAATGCGAGACAGTTATCAAAAGAGATCTCATGTTAGCAATGCTCAGGGGAAGATTGTAATATCATGCAAATGGGTCACTTTTGAGAACATAAAAACATCTGGTCTGCTGAATTCTTTTTCAAAAATAAACTAACTATAATAAAGTGATGTTTAAATAGTTAACAAATTTTGTTTATTGAAAAACAAAACTGTGAAGCATATCTGCTTTCTGATGTGTTATTATTTTCTTTTGTTGTTTAGGTTTATGACCGACTGTTGATCACATCCTGGGGTCATGACCCTGGAGTTGTACCCACATCCAATGTTCTCACTATGCTCAATGATGCCCTTACTCACTCAGCTGTACTCATTCAGGTAGGGTTTGGTGTTCAAAAACTCATTGTTGAGTTGTGCTGTTATTAATAATAAAATCTAAAATCTCAGGGTCACGGGATGCACGGTCACGGAGAAACCGTTCATATCCCATTCCCATTTGATGAGGAGGATCTAAAAGGAGGTAGTTATTTCTAACACTGCTGTAATTACTTTTACCTTGGCAAAAGTAAAGAAAACAACTGTTATCTGATTCCGGTACAGAGTTCTCCTACTCCAACATGTGTGTGCACAAAGCCCTGCAGAAACTGAAGGACTTTGTGGACCTGGAACACCAATGTGGCTACATCACGATGCTCAACTCCAACAACAGACACCGACGCAGGCTCAGCGACGGAGGGGAGTGCAGGGGTGAGAAGAGGCCGTGTGCGCTCTACTGTGCATTTAACACTCAAATGATCAACAAACTTAACCTTATTAAACCATCTGCACTGTCCTTCTGCCTAATTGTATTTTAATGTGGCCATGCAAATTAGATAAGATCACAGACCACTTTGATTCAGCTTTGACTCGATAATTGACACTTTATTCAAATGGCCTTTCCTAATGGATAAGTATTGATGGTAATTGCCTTCATTGGATATACATGCATAGGTAAAAGTAGCCTAATAATAAATCATATGTTCAGCATGGTTTTTGTGACTTCTTTAAGGTCATCAAAGCGTTACTTTTTCTCTTTCAGGAGAAACTCATCTTGGTGGAAATTTGGACACTAATGGTAGCACAGAGTCTTTTGAGCTGGTCACAGAGGAGAACAACGGAGAGAGCAAATCCAAGACAGACAGTAAGTGTAATTATTGAAAACATATAATTGGTGTGATCTACTTTGTTGTTTTAACTGTTTAATTACCCTGTGTTTTGTCACATCATTTATGTCTTGTCACGTTCCTCCTTTTGTTTCAGCTCTTTCGTGTGAGGACGAGTGGGTTCCTCTTGAACTGTGCTTTGGCATGCCCCTCTTTAGCTCCGAGCTCAACCGTAAAGTGTGTCGGAAGATCGCCTCTCACAAACTCTTCAGCTCTGAGAGGTGAAGTCAAAACAACAGACTCAGAAACATCCTGGGGACTACAGAAGAACTTTTCAGACAGACACATTATAAATGCTAAAGTCAAACTCTCTTAATGTTTTTCAGCCTCCAGGAGCTGCTGCACTCCAGCCGAAAGCTTTCACTGAAAGTGCTCAGCTTCGTTCAATCATTCCAGGTAAAACACTTGCACTGAAAAACACTGGAATCGTAACTCAGCCAGTCATATAAAAGCTAACACAATCATGATAGCCACCATTGATTTAGTGAAGCTTGCACTGACGATGGACTGTAAAATCCGGGGTGTACCAGAATTTGATGAATAAACTCTAGCTGTTGTATTAAATGGTTAAACTATGTATGACATGAACACACACTATAATTTCTCATGATTTTTTCCTGTTGACATGTCTCCTTGTCCCACATATTCTATTTTGTGCCTGGTGGGCTTTGACCTTTGCCCTCTACCCTGTGTTGGCAGGATAGTGGCCTGGGCGCTGACCAGGATAGTGGCGTGTCAAACCCTCTGAGCCAGCCCCCGGCAGAGGCTGGGGTCCCACTGCCCGCCCTCAACCTGCTCTTCAAGGACGGACAGCTGAAGGAGTGGAGCGGGCGGGCCCCTCCTCCACTGGACATCTCAGCTCTTCAAAAGGAGCTCACATAAAGTAATTCAATCATAAGGAATTCACCACTCGATGTAAAAAAAACTACTGTCTTATAGTGTTGCGTCTGAGAAAATGAGTTATTGAGGTCTGCATTTGTCACAGGGACCGCCCCCTCTAAAACCTCTTCAGTAGAACATGGGGTGAAAGGTCATCTGCACTTTGTCTTTTACTGACTGTGTGAGCAGACACTGGCACCACCCCTGGCTCTTCCTTGTGACGCATCCTGTCCATAGCAAGGCAGTGTTATCTGTTGGAGTGGTGCTATACAGTATAAAACAGTGATGCAGCTAAAGCCTATATTCAGTAACTGGATCCACACGCGCTGTTCTGACTCTGCCGACCCTGCCCCTCTGTCAGTGGATGTTTTGTGACCCTTGAGAGCGGAGCATATCGTCTTTAATATTGTATACGTGTTATAAAAATGACCCAAAAAATAAACCGCAGTATTGAACCTCTTCAGGAATCATTGGACATATGCATTTTAGGACCTCGTCTCTGGACCTGGTCGACTTGGGGCTAAATCCAGAAGTCGCTGTGTTTCATGTCAAGTGGTCTGATGCATGATACTGTTGCACAAATGTTCCATAAGAAAACTTTACTTTTACTTGTGTAATTGTTGTTCGGGGCATCTTTGATTTGCACTGTGCAGGGATTCTCCAACCCTGTGGTTGAAATGATCTCATTTTTTTTAGTAGTTTGATGAAGTAAATGAAGTCTGCACATCATTTTAAAACATAAAGACTACAAGAAAGATTTAGAACAATAGGATGATTTGAAACTGCTGATTTTATCTGATGTTTTCTTTTTTACACATTTAGACACCAAAGACCAGTTTTCTTTATGTACTTTTATTTTACTGCCTTACAATTATCTGCCAAATCTCAGAGCTTGATTTGCTGTTGTTTTGGAATTGCTTTGCCCTTTTAATGCAAGTTTATTACATTTAATCTATGGCCTTTAGATTTTTTCTGGATATATCATAAGCTAAACTGGTTTACAACCCGTAGATGTTGATGAGTTAATTCAATTCAGTTTATTATATCTTGGTCAAACCTGCAGTGTCTAACCCAAGCACGCTGCCCTAAAAGATTCTGTTTACTCTGGGTTTTGAAAAATGGGTTTGTAGTCCGAGAGCAGAGGGAAACTTTGGTGTATCGCTGTGACGGGCCCATGGGACAGAAATGCTAATATGTGTTGCCCAGCATCTGAAAGCAGTGATGGCCCAAAAACTGTCTGAAGCTTTTTTCAGCAGGACTCAAAAGAATAGTTTATTTTATTGTGTTCAGTAGAGAAAATCTACAAAACACTTTTGTTTGAAACTACCTTCTGCAGTTGTTGCATTGGGTGATTCTGAGCTAGAAAAAGACTACAGTGAGGTGTGAGCATGACACCTGTAGACACTGTTGTGAGTATGCTGTGTATGCGTGTAGTGCGCACCTCACTCTTATATGTGTTAAACATGCATTCACACTAAGACCCTGTCTGTCTGGTATCTACTGTAGTTCTAGTGCCCAGCTCTCCCTCGGTATACAGCCACCACCTCAGTGTTTGAATAGGCTAGTTTTATATGTCCATGTATACTTTAGGAAATCTTTGTTGTAGCTTGTTGGGACTGTGAACTTCATTGACTGACTTATTTCTGATGTTGTTCAATGGTTTAAAAAGATGAAAGTAACATTCCTTCAACATGATCTACCATCTCTTTTCCCTTTTGCTCCAAACATGTTATTTCAGATAAATATGTAAAAAGTATATGAAAATATAAATACATATGTAATAAATCCAAATCTTTCCTTCTCTCGGATAAACTTTGTGTTTTGTGTTTTAAAATTTTTGTTCTGAAGCCAGGTGCAACAGATGGTGTCGGGATGCAGAGGTCCGGATGCACTGTCCATCTGCTTCAAATATTGTAGTGTATTTAAACGCTCTCAGAATCCCGATTGAATCATGGAGTTAGTGCCGAAAATGTACGCATTATTTTTGATATGTTCAGTAGATGTCTGACTTTGCCAACAGAAGGGACTGTCCTGCCTAATTGGCTATGTGTCCCAAACTGTGTAATTTCCCAGCAGCCCACATTACAGTGTCACTGGGGGGCACCAGGGCAGAAACTGGGTCATACCACCTGAGGCACGGAGACCCTCTTAAATAGGCTGCTGTGTGTCTTACTTATTACTGTCTGAACACCTTTAGTCTGGACTGATGTGAAGCTCTTTACCTGGCGAATGTGGCCTCATTTAATTCTATGTGATTTTCAAAGCTTACACAGTGTAATGGACCAAACGTCAGCCAGCCTGGGACACCTGACCATATTGGTGGTTTTCTGATTCTATAATGTGCTGATGTCATGCTGCCAGATGGGGGGAAAGAGATTTTCCCTATTAATAACATTGTACTTTGCCATGAAATATCCAAAAGGAAAATTCAAAAATATTTAACCTGATGATTTTGATCTGTGTCTAGACCAATTAACTACTTGTAGTAGAACAAAAAATTGCATTTTAGCAATATACATTTTTGCTGTCCCCATCTTTATTGAATATTATTGGCCTATAAAATATTCTGCACTCTATGATTTCCCGTGTGACAATGAAAATGTCAAATGTACAATGTACAATAGAGAGTAAGTTGACCTGGGTTATATATTTCAACTTTGTTTCAACAGATGCAAGACTATAATGCTATGTTAGATAAGCAAACCATCTTTACAAATGAATGTTAATTGAATACCACATGCTACAGTAGAGCTACTTTTGTGTTTTTAGGCAAGACACTTTACTTCATATTGTCTAGTATGAAAATGGTGTGTGTGTGAGTGCGTTAGTATAATGGTATAGAATAGCAGCCTCACTTCTGTCAGTCTGTCCCAAGGCAGCTGTGGCTACAATACCATCACTGAGTATGGAGAGAATTAATAATGCACTGAAAAGTTCTTTGGGTGTCATGAAAGGTGCTATATAAATCCAATGATTAATTAATTTTGAAATGTACAGGCCAATACTTACTAATTACACTGCACTTTATTGTCCCCCTTCGCTATTCCTCTCCTACCATTACACCATTACGGTATCTCACAGCTATCAATTCAAGACAAACAAGACTCAAGAGCTGCTCAGTGCCAGATAAACAGGCGACCTTTTCCCCTCTCTTTCTATTCCTGAAAATAGTGGCTTATAAAATGGATTATAAATGTATCCCATAAATGCAACACATTGTTCGTGTTAATTAAAAAACTTGCTTTACACAATTTTCCTAAACTAATTCTCTCTTTGATAATAATCTATGTTAAATCCTAAATGACCTCGATTGAATTTGACTAAACAACAAAAGCATTGACTATGGATTACACACAAGGCTTGGAGAACAGGCTTGGCCCACTTCATTAATTACCTTAATAATGGTATGAGAGAGCTCAACGCCTCTGCTGCACTAAGTATACCACAGTTAGATAAGAAAAGCTCTTTATTTTAGAGCTGGTTGTATGAGCTGCATGGTTTTACTGAGAGTTTTGTGTCCTGGCTGCTGCACAACTAAAAGGTCAAGTGGAAGCTGTTTGGTTTGTGATTTGAAAATGAAAATGCAAAAACGGTGCTGTTGTTATAGTAGTTTTCTGCCACTGTCTATTCACTATTGTCACTATTATTTACAATGTCCCAATCTAGCATAACATTACAACCACCACCTCGGATGAAGTTGTTTTGTTTTAAACATTTTCTCATCATAACCAAAAGACCCAGTGGGCTAAATATGAGCTGACCAGTGGTGGTTTTGTTACTGTGAAAGTACAGATACAGAGGTAAAAAGCTACTTAAGTAAATGTAATGGCATAAAAAGTCTACTTAAGTAAAAATATTAAAGTACCTGTTTAAAAATGTACTTAAAGAGTAAAAAGTAGAAGTATTTCACAAGAGTGTTCATTTGTTTAAGTGTTAAATGTAGTGATATTGATTAAAAATTATACATATTTTGGTCAACAGTATCAATATGAATCAATTTGTTAATTTGTCTTGAAATGAATTTTGCGTATTCTGCTCAAAGTTGAAGCTTGAACTCAAAGCCTTTAGTCAGGATGTTACCGCGAACATGGTAAAAATAACCCCTCACATCATATGAAAAGTCCTTTTTACTTCCGAGTCTAGTTAAAAGATGTAGTGGAGTAGAAAGTACAGATACTACTCTTAGATACATTTTACAGTGAATGCTTTTTACTTTTACGTCACCACATTTAAGTAAAGTACAGACACCTAAAAAAAATGTACTAGTACTTTACGACTTGTACTTCATTACTTTCCAGCACAGGAACTGACATCTATTCTTTTATTGTAGTTTCCTTCTACAGCTTCCTCCAACATCATCGTCTATTTCAGCCTCTCTGACACTTGCAGGACAGATGCTCTCTCTCAGAAGCTGCCATTTTGGTGCACACTGAGCACATTCTACCTTCCTTTGGGACACGGTGGTGAGAAAATAGCCCATAACTGAGAACGAGTCGGGGCAGGCCACAAGCCAGTGCCACTGAAATGAGACTTTATTGCCCCAGTAGGAGACAGAGGGGTGCAAATGACCACGATGCCCGATTCACTCAAGGACGGACAGGTGCTCAAAGCAATACGATGACATATAGTGGGTACTTACTACTGTCCTCACTTTGGTAAAATGATAACCACAGTTTCAGCTGGAAATGGTCATGTGACTGTTATGGATAGACTTTTTAATAACTCTGTAATAAGTGGTTAAAGTGAGGTCGTTCCCAATTTATATAAGCACACACCTGATTAAAGCAGTCTATTTAAAAAAGTGGGTTGACCGTCGCTGTCTGTTAGAAGAGAACAGCACTTTATGAGATGTATCTATAAGGAACTACTGCAAAAACCGCCAGAATACTTCATCTGTTTGTTAATCATTGATATTAGAACATTTAATACCAGCTCACATGACTGCATAAGGCTAAGGACCAGCCGCTCCAAAACTGAGACGGGAAAGAGGCTTTTAGCTGTTTTGCTTCACAAAAACTGAACACACTCCAAGGAAAAGGCAAACTGGATACATTGGTGACACAATCGCAATTTAATAATCTGGTAATGAACTTTTATACCTACACACCTGCACCTGTTTTTAACGTTTTATATGGATTTGTACACTTGTTTTGTTTGTTTGTTTTTTTTCTACGTTGTATCGTGTTTTGGACAGAGTGACCATGGGGGGAATAGCCCATGTGCTCTCATCGGGTTCCTCTGTATAAATATAGATAAATGAAGAAAGTATGTCACAAGCCCTATCCTGCAATGACAATACAATGGATAAAATAAACTATTTGGCTGTGATCTACATGGTCTTGTCTTAATCTTTTGCACATCCTGACTGAAAATAAATAAATAAATAAATAAATGAATAAAAGAATGAATAAATAAGTTTTAAAAAAATCAATGAACGAATGAGTCAAATAAATAAATAATGATGAGTGAATGATGAAATAAAAATAAATAATGAAAAAATGAAATGAAAGTGAAATAAATAAATAAATAATGAATGAATGAGTGAAATAAGCAAATAAATAAATAAATAAATAGTGGTTGCTTTACCATATGGAACCATGTAGTGGTACTGTGATATAAAACAAAAAAATGTGAGCTAATTAATATTATTCATTTATGTATTTATTTATTTATTTATTTTTTTTTTGGTTATTTTACGAAGTAAAATATAAAGCTATTTCTTATAGGTCAACAAGCACTGTGTTATTTGCCCACAGAGAACCAGTAGGTGTGTTTACTGAAGGTAGGGCATTGCTTTGAGCCCTTCCGCTTTAAAAGAGGAGAAGCTGAGGCGATGCTGAGCCCGGGTCACAGACGGAGGCTCTCCAGTCCACACGCGCCTCCTTTACCTCACTATTACGCTCACCATTTACCTTGAACAGCTCACCTGACTGGGACTATTTTCTTCACTTAATTCTTGTTTGTGCAGGGAACTACAGCAACAAGTAAAGCGCGGCAGAATATCGGAGAACCCCGTGTACGTGTGGACAGTTGCAGCTCAACTCCACTTGTTGATGTTGAGGCATTTCGTGCGTAATTTGGTTTAAACGGATGCGCCACGGACAGAAGAAGTAAGTTAAAGGTGCTTGTTTGTGGCTGGCAGGTGGGGGTGATGTCTGATGAGTAGGGGCTTGTTTTTTGGGCTCGTATTACACGCTCACAGACGGGGCTGCCGCAGGTGGAGAGAGCCGTGAGCGCGCTGGAGGAGGCGCTATGGGGAACCAGATGGACAAGTTGTCTCATTTAAGTTACGCTGAAGTTCCTACGGTGGATCCCAACGGCATGGACACTGAGGACGGACCGCGGATTGGCGTTTCTTATATCTTTTCCAACGATGACGACGAGCTGGAGGAAGGCAGCGCGGTGGACGGCTCACAGACCGACCCAAACCAGGAAGAGAAGCAGTTCAACCCGGGGGACGAGGTGGAGTGCGCCGTGTACAACAGAGGCGAGTGCATCTACGAGAAGAGCTCCAAATCCACCAGCCTGAACGTGTACTCCCCGGAGAACCTGCTGAATAAGTGCAAAGCGGGGGACTTGGTGGAATTTGTGACCACGGGACAGTATCCGCACTGGGCCGTGTACGTGGGGGACTTTCAGGTGGTGCACTTACACAGAGCGGAGGTCAAAAACAGCTTTCTGACTGATGCGAGTCAAGGGAGACGATGCAGGATTGTGAACGACTTTTATAAACTGAAACCTCTTGGAGCGGATATGGTGGTGCAAAACGCCATGGAGCAGGTGGGACTCAAGGACCGGGAATTGAGTTGGAGGAATTCTGAGTGCTTTGCGGCGTGGTGCAGGTTTGGAAAGAGGGAATTTAAAATGGGAGGAGAGATACGCATAGGTAAACAGCCATACAGGTTAAAAATCTTTGTATCGGACAAGCTCTCGCACGTGCTGGAGTTTCAGAGCCTCGAGGACATGGTCATGGAGAAGCGTAGGAACGACCATCTGGGTAGGACAGCCGTGTTACAGGAGCTGGCGGGGCACCTGAACAGCGTGGAGGAGGTAGAGAGAGAGGCCGCTAATGACGCGCACTGACCCACAGCCAAATGAGCGCATTCACCACCTGCTTTTGAATCTGTAGCAAACTGTCCAAAGTGTTGTTTTTATATGAATGTCTTTTTATTGCCTTAAAGCACCATCATAACCGTGGTTCTCAAACAGATACAGGCCTAATTCATAATTGTTTAGGCTTGTTTATTGCACCTGTATATCTATGGAGGTTAACACAACTAAATACATCTCAAAGTGGCATTACTGCACTAAAACTTATATTAACCCATAAGAACCCGGACACCTAAATCCTTAAAGGAAAATTATGGTGGACATAGCCCAGACTAATTAGAGGCTAAATAACACATTTTCAAAAAAATTTCAAAAACTCCCCCTAGTGTCTGAGATATGCAATGTGACACATATGTCACATTGGGCCTTTAAGCATTGTTTTAGAAGATGACTGCCAGTGCATCATGAATAGTCA
Source organism: Periophthalmus modestus (assembly GCA_019594935.1). Classification (NCBI taxonomy): domain Eukaryota; kingdom Metazoa; phylum Chordata; class Actinopteri; order Gobiiformes; family Gobiidae; genus Periophthalmus; species Periophthalmus modestus. The sequence goes on from JAIEZT010001318.1 coordinate 24,819,957, forward strand.
GGCGTGTCCGGGTGTTCATTCTACAAAGTAAATTGATATACATATATATGCATTTAATTTATAACATGTTATTTCAAACATAAATATTTAAGATACACAATTTTAATGATAAAAAAGAAAGATAATGTGACATGTATGTAATATGAGTTTTTTATGGCCTTTTTATTACTTAAACACAGCAAAACCAGATTAAACTGGAATATAAGCAAGATACAGGAGTGTGCTTCAAATCTGACCCCACCAAGAGAAGAGAAAATTAATAAAAATTGCTAAAAATCAAGCAATGAGCCTGAAGAAACCCTGACTGGTTCTGTTCGAGATCCACTGCTCTCATGTCACATGACCATAGATGCATGGAATTGGAGAGAAAATTAAACCATTGAACTAATTAGTCACCTCTTTCACTTACTAGGAGTCACTTCCACACTGGCATAGCTCTTTAAGCCCACTCGTGTTTGGAGCCTTGTCATGTCCCTTCTCCTTATTCAAACAACACTGTTATAGCTGCTCAATAAATGCAACCTGCTCACATGTTTGAAAAGAGAATTTTGAGTAATGTCAGGTGTGTTTGGCTGTAATGTAAATAGGTTATTGGTACTGATATGGGCAAAACAAACACGAGTCACCAGCTCACAGGGGAAACACTATTGAAAACAGATGAATTAGCAGAAGGGCCATTTTGATGACAAACCTTTTACACAAGCCCCCAATTACTTTTTCATAATAAACACACAGCTCAGGCCATCTGCCTGCATTAAACAGAAATAAAAGCTCAGACTGTGTTAAGCTGCCTATTATATACATACATTATAGCCTATTGGTCCACATACATTTAGATGAAGGTTTGTTGTGTTTCCATTGCAGCGTTGAAATGTGAAACATACTTATCCTGGTTTGAATGTTTTTAATGAATGTAATTATAGAACTAGACGACTAATACTCATTGACTTTCTTGCTCAACTGTGAAAATACAGGGGATATAAAAACTTTTAGACAAAATGACAGTAAACGGTAAATTAACAAGTAGCTTTTAAATGAACTGCAGTTCTGTTCATTCTCCATCAAAGATATTGATTACATGTTAATAACATTGCCAGCATGCTGACGTCATCTGTATCAGGACATCTTTGTTACTTGTAGAGGTCTATGCAGTATTTTGGCTTGGACATAAATTAAAACATTAAAACATAAGTTGTATATCATTTAATATGATATAGCCACATAAAAGATATAGATTTATCCTGTGGCAGTTTTGTGCATTAAAATCAGTGTGTCTGCTTCCTATTCATAACAATAGATATTTGATTGGCATGGCAACATTTTTTAATCAAATCTGAAGTGGCATATCTCTCCACACTGACATTCATTTGTCTTCAGTGTATTAGCTGAATTCACACTTTTTTTTTTTTTTTTTATATCTTTTGTACTTTCCCCCTGGAATTTGATGTAAAACCTTGTCTTGTTCCAGCCCTTCTTGACACAAGGCCAATGTGAAGCACATGCCTGAAAACCCCTCTCAGACAGACACTTCAGTGACACTTCACTAATGTCTCTATATAATGCTCTTTTTCTCAGCTCCCCAAAATGTATGAGAAATCATAGAAAGTAGTTTTGAGATTGGGCTTTAAATAATTCATTTGGATAACTGTTGTTAACAATCCTACTTGTGTACAAGCTGTATCCCTGGTAATTATGATAATTCTAAATACAACTTTGGTTCAACTGCAGTTTATCGTTCAGCACTTGTAGCTATTTATTTACCCGTATCAGACTGTTTGGTCATTTTCTTATTCCAGTACTTTTGATGCAACACATGGACAATATACTTGTTTATTGCTGCCATCAGTGTACTCTGCAAACCTTTAACCGCTCATGTTGGTAAGTGTATATTGACACAGACGGACTGGGTCGTATGTCATATATATATATATATGTGGGGCATTAAATGTCATTTTCTGCAGGCAGCACTCGCAAATGGGCACATCCTGTTATTGTCATCCTTTGTATTCAGTACTTGACGTGTTCCTGAGTTTGTTGCATTGTTTGTTTGTGGTTTGATTTTAATGCATCCTTTTATTGGGATGTCATAATATCAACATTTTATTTTCTGATCGTTTCATTTTTAGATGTACATTTCTCTTGGTGCACAATAATGTAACAGCATTGACTTTAAGAGCACTCAAATTAAAACAACATTTCATGCCTTTCCGGACAAAACCAAAAGTGTTTTCCTAGTTCCTTTTCCGGTGAGATCAGCACAGCAGTGATAATAGAAGGTTGTCTGATGGCACCTGTCGTGTGGTCTGTGAGGACCTGTGTAACAAAAGGAACACACTGGCCCTTTGTGCTGCACTGATGCCCAGAAACTCCCCGAAGCCCCAAGCACCACTATTATAATGCTGTCAGGTAGTCAACAGTAGTAGAAATATAGTGAAATATTAGACATACTACTACTACCACCTTTTTGTATAATCTGAATTTTCAATCAAAACCAACATGAATTTTATGAAGGTGTGTTATGCAACTTTTCTGGTAAAAGGTTTACCACCTGTTTGTCTCCATGGAAATGTTAGTCTAAACCTTTCATAGGCTTTTGTAACAGCTGAAAACATGAAGTCAGTGGTCATAATGTTATGTCTAATTATGTAATAATGCCTTTGACCAAATTAGTCCAAAGTTAAACTAATTTGGCTTGGAAAATGCATGCATTTTTGTGTTTTCTGTTTCACAATGTGTGTTTTGAGGTGGATGTTGCCGGGAGCAGAGGTCTCTTTGTTGCTGTTTGTGCTGCAGCTGAGAGGCCTGAGACACACGAGAGGCAGGTGCTTCATTGTCTGCAGCTGATGTCCCCACAGCAGCCGTTTTTGGCACTTCTTCTGAATCAGCCCTGGCCATTTTTCTTGCTATCTGGAGCCAAGATCACATTCATTGAGTTGTTCATTACCGTAGCTGTGCTGTCATTGGGCAATTGTTTTTAGTAGCAGTTTCCTTCGGCTGTACAGTTTAGACCTTGTTCGTGGTGTGGGAAGCAGTGAGTCACTTTGAAATGTAAAAGCCACATTACCATATTGTAACCTACCACTCTTAACGCACCATTAGGCCGCTAAATCAAAGGACGCAGGGGCAGAGCGCTGGTGATTCAGAGGACACACCGAGCCAAGAGCCTCATTTTCTCTTGTTTATGTGGTTAAAAAGAACAAAAATTAATCAAGGATTAACTTTGCTCTTTATATAAATGCCACTGGATTTCTAATCTGTCTAATATTAAGGACAACACCTGATCTTTCTATTGCAATGTCGGTGTGGGCTTTGTCCATCCATCCATTTTCTTCCGCTTATCCGGGGCCGGGTCGCAGGGGCAGAAATCTAAGCAGGGACTCCCAGACTTCCCTCACCCCAGACACGTCCTCCAGCTCCTCCGGTGGGACCCCAAAGGCATTTCCAGGCCAGCCTGGATCTTCCCCGGGCATCCTCCCGTTGGGACATGCCTGGAACACCTCCCTAAGGAGGAGGTAACAGATGCCCGAGCCACCTCAGCTGGCTCCTCTCGACGTGGAGGAGCAGCGGCTCTACTCCAACCTCCTCCCGTGTGACCGAGCTCCTCACCCTGTTTCAAAGACAGCACCCAGCCACCCTGTGGAGGAAAATTTTGATCCCTTGTATCTGCGATCTTGTCCTTTCGGTCATTACCCAAACTGGAGAACTTTGCCTTTCGACTCAGCTCCTTCTTTACCACAATGGTTAGATACAGTGACCACATCACCCTAGACGCTGCACCGATCCGCCTGTCAATCTCACGCTCCATCCTTCCCTTACTTGTGAACAAGACCCCGAGATACTTTACTCCTCCACTTGAGGCAAGGACTCACCACCCACCTGGAGAGGGCAAGCCACCTTTTTCTGGTGGAGAACCATGGCCTCAGATTTGGAGGAGCTGATTCTCATCCCAGCCACTTCACACTCGGTTGCAAACCTCCCCAGTGGCTGCTGCAGGTCCTGGCTCGAAGAAGCCATCAGGACAACATCATCTGCAAACAGCAGAGATGAGATCCTGTGATTCCCAAACCGGACCCCCTCCGGCCCCTGGTTGTGCCTAGAAATTCTGTCTATAAATACAATGAACAAAACAGTGTCAGAGGGCAGTCCTGGCTGGAGTCCATCATGCACTTGGAACAGGTCTGACTTACTACCAGCAATGTGAACACAGGTCCTGCTCTGGTCATACAGGGACTGGACAGCCCTTAGCAATGGGCCCCAGACCCCATACTCCCAGAGCACCCCCCAAAGGACACCACAAGGGGCACAGTTGAATGCCTTCTCCAGATCCACAAAACACATGTAGACTGGTTGGGCAAACTCCCATGAACCCTTGAGGAGAGTATAGAGCTGGTTCAGTGGTCCACGACCGGGAAGAAAACCACACTGCTCCCCCTGAATCTGAGGTTCGACTATCGGATTCTCCTCTCCAGTACCCTGGAATAGACCTTACTGGGAAGGCTGCGGAGTGTGATTCCCCTGTAATTGGAACACACCCTCCAGTCCCCCTTCTTAAACAGAGGGCTCACCACCCCAGTCTGAAAATCCAGCGGTACTGTCCCCGACCGCCACGTGATGTTGCAGAGATGTGTCAGCCAAGACAGCCCCACAACATCCAGAGACTTGAGGTACTCGGGATGGATCTTGTCCACCCCCAGAGCCTTGCCATCGAGCAGATGTGGGCTGTGTGTGACATAATTTAACTTGCAAGATTTTAAAGGTGCACATAACTTCTCTGGTGTAGACTACATCATCTTCTTATCTCAATAGAGATCTTATTGCCTTGCCTGGAATGTTCCACAGTATGGCATTGATGTTATCTACCTTGCTTTTTAGTGTGTGGGGTCGCCTCTCCACAGAACAGAACTATAACTTGGTGGCACCTGCTTGTCTCCATGGAGATAGATAAACTAGATAAATTTACTATTTTCATACTTTGGAACAACCGTCCACCAGAAAAGAGACAGAACACCTTTAATGTGTTTCTTTATTGACCCCGGTTTACCTTTAAGCTACAGCTAATTAGAGTTAGTAATTGGACCAATATAAGAAAAAAAAAAATCTTGTAAAATGAAGATCTGTATCATCTCTGTAACAATAAATGCTAATTCATAAAATGTGATTGTCAGGATAGGCCTCCATCAGCACCACAATCTGCCCTTTGTGTACTCTGCTGCACACTTCCTCTCCACAGTTCACACACTTCATCTTCCTTTTACTTTTCAACCAAATAAAGTTGACAACAGAGACAGCTAAAATGTGGGAGTGCAGTGCTCCAAATTGATTTGCATTCTGTGTCTTCTGCTCGTCCCGCTACAATTTCCCTCATAAACAAGAAAATTACAGCAACTTTCATGAGGCTGCCAGAGTAATTACTTTTCAAAGTGCCATGTTCTTAAAAAAACACACAATTTTAGTATGCAGCATTAGAAATTTTTAGATTAGTTATGAATGCATGTAGAGATTTTTAATGACTGCCATCTGCTTTGCTGTCATTCTCCAAAAGGGCTGCTCTGACTTTTCTCTCACATCAACCTTTTTGATTATGAATGAAAACCAAATAGTGTGTGATTATCATGGCTTAAATGTACAAGAGAGGGTTATCTCTCACCTTAATGTTGAGGATACTTCTGAAGTGTTTACGAGTGCCCCACATGTACAGCACTCTTCACTTCCTTGGAGTGGAAAAAGACAGGATGTAAATGCCACATAATGGTGTACTCTTGGCTTGTCCTGATACTGAACATATGGGTGTCATCATTTCAGACCAGCCACAGTGCAGAGCTACAGAAGTATATGTGCAGTGCTATAGACAGTATTTGTGCCATAGACAGTATATGCAGTGTTGGGAATCTACTTCAAAAATGTAATTAGTTATAGTTACAAGTTACTTCTCCCAAAAAGTAACTGAGTTACCATCTCAGTTACTTTTTGGGAGAAGTAACTAGTTACTAGGCAAAGTAACTATGCTGTTACTTTGTTAAAACAATAAAAACACAACAGATGTGAACCTTTAACATTTATTTCACTTTAACAGATTGTAATTATATTGTATTTGTTTAAAGTGATTCATGTGACACCAGCCTGGACACTTCAGTCACATTTAAACATATGTCCATGTCAAATATGTCACAGTAGTTTGTGTAAAGTTGGAGGAGGCGCCGTGCGTCAGGGCGTCACGTTTCTGATCAAAACTCAACTCGGACCCGCTGTCAATGCACGTGTGACAGGACACCATTTCCCATCATGCATTAGGCGTTTGTAGTCCATGCAGGCGCCGCAGTCGGAGCTGCTGCGCTCGCCTCGCTCAAAAATTGTGGCCGTGTCTCAATTCACCAAATGCACCGTTGTGTTCTGTTCTGTTCTGTTCTGTTGAAGTGCGGGTCGAAGCACCGTCCGACTTAAACGCCCCGTTCAAGCGGCGCATTTTAGACACTTTGGTGACTAGAGACACGGCCTGCGTCGGCCTCGCTCTCACGAGATTATCTGCGCCTCATCTCAAACAAGCCTCTGACCCCGAGCCTCTTTCACCAGAGAAACACAACAGGCTGCAGCTCCTCGTCTGAGAGACTCTGATGAAGAGCAGAGTGAACTGAAGTAATAGTAACGCGCCACATTTTACTGTCAGTAACGGTAACGGCGTTGGGACGCTGGAAAAGTAATTAGTTAAATTACTCCGTTAGTGAAAAAACAAACACGTTAGTAACGCCGTTATTGTTTAACGCCGTTATTCCCAACACTGAGTATATGTGCAGTGCTATAGACAGTATATGTGCCATAGACAGTATATGTGCAGTGACATAAACTGTATGTTTATTTTATTTATTTTATTTGAAGAACAATGTGCAGATACATTAAAAAGATGGCTGCACCAGATTTAGCAAAATGCTATTTTCCATCTGTAGTCCTATCATGTACAATGACATAGACAGTATATGTGCCACAGACAGTATATGTGCAATGCTACAGACAGTATATGTGCAGTGCTATAGACAGTATATGTGACATTGACAGTATATGTGCAGTGACATAGACAGTATGTGCAATGATATAAACAGTATGTGCAGTGCTATAGACAGTATATGCACCATAGGCAGTATACATGCCATGCCATAGACAGTATATGTGCAGTACAGAGTAATGTTCAATGTGCACAGGTGTTGTTGGTGGCAGTCACTCTGAATGGCAGATGCCATCTGTCTGAGAGGTGGGACTGAGGTGAAGCCCTGAGTTCATGTCACTCGTCCAATCCAAATGGATCCATCGATCACTGTGCCTCTGTGTCATCAGGAGTTCAGGCCCTGTCTGAGAGCAGAGGTAATCAAAGACACACATTTGCAGCGTGAAACCAGGTGTATTTGGGTTTGGCCTGTTCTCCGCTGGGACTGTGCCCCCAGTGACTTAATCAGCCAGAGCCTGAGTGGTGTGAGCGCGGCTCAGCTCTCACCTGTCTCTTCACACAGCCCATTTGCTCACACAGATTGTCAGTGTGCCCTGCTTCCACCACTAATGATGCTCTGGGAGGTGCAGGCGCTGTCACCAGCTCTGCTTTAGAGAGGCACAAGTGACACGTCTGCAGAGCTGGACAGCACCGCACTGGCTGCAGTCAGGTCATACCCATATGATACAGTTAGCTCTTTAAAACTGTTTCCTTATCACTTCTGAGTCTGGGGACTGAATGAGCTTCTATCAGACTTCTGCTCAAACAGACAGATGCTGAGTGTGACATGTAGACACAACAGCTGTGTGACAGTTGACCTTTACACTTTCTCTAATTAGGTGTTTCTGTATTAGAAGTTTAATTTTTTCAGTTCTTAAACAACTGTAGGTGAAATTAGACGGGGACGAGCCTCATTATTTCACACCAAACTGATGCAGACGTAACACAAACTGCTGGAGGTCGATGTCTGCAGAGCCAGACATACAGCCCTTTAGATCCTCACCTTGAAACGCACTCACCCAGGGCTGCAGTGCACATAATATGAGTCTGACTCCCTATGGGGAAGACAGCTATAGGTCAGAGCGGAAATAAAGGCAAGAAGTGATGTGATTCATCAAAATCTGACTCCATAAGAACTCCAACCATTCTGACGAGAACATCCATATGCTTTCACTAATTACTAATTAGGAAAATATGCAAAGCTGTCTTGTCCTATTGGCTCTAAATAAATCACCCTCTAGTGGCCAGGTGCAGAAACACTCCAACTGTTCACTGCATAAATAATAATCACTGAATTTTAAATGTGCACCATGTAACTTTTCTTGAGAAGGATCTGACACCTGTTTGTCTCCATGGAGATGTAATTGCTTTGTCTGGAATGTAGTATGGTGTTACACACATCTCACATTAAGTCAAACATTGTGGGTGAGTGTGAGATGCGTTTTATTTCTTAAAAAACAACAACTCTCAACTCTATGAGTGCCTCTCTCCACAGATTTGACCTGCTAACTGTCACATGCTTGTCTCCATAAGTGTCAAAAATTCTCTCTCATTCCAGGCAAAGTAATAAAATCTCCATAGTGACAAGCAGGTGGTGAACTCTGGAGGTGGTGAAGTTACATAGTGGTCCTTTAAACAGGGGTGTCGCACAAAATTCTGGGCCCTGTAGGTATAAAAGGTCTTGGTGGGTCCCTATTACATAATCTTGTATATAATTTATCCAACCAAGTTTTTTTGTTTTTTTGTTGTGTTTTTTTTTAGTTCACTGTAGCTAGAGCATACACCCTATGTTTTTTACATAACACGTAACAATAACTCTCAAATGTATATATATTTGAGTATATAATGTGATAGAGTGTTGTTTGTTCAATAATGGCAGTTTTGTGAAATGAATAGTCCTTATTTCATACTGGTATTTCTGTGCTTCATTACTCGCTGTGCTCACAGTTTGAGTTAAGCCTGCAATAATAGGCTCAAACTCACAAGGTGCTGTTTCATCACTCACTACCTACTGTGCATGTCAAAGCTCTGCAAATCCAGCGCAGAGAACGTTGATTACAACAACAGAAAAAAAAAAGATCACGTCCGCACTGATTAACACGGATGTTTTAGCAGCAGGTAATGTAATAGAGTCATGCAGTGGTACAATTAAAATAATCTACAATTACTTTAACACTGATTTGAGTTCATATGTTGCCAGTCGAAGTGATAATAGTTGGATTTCAGGTACAGGGGTGGAGCTGTTTATGGGATATGGGGCAAATGGAATAACTACGTAAGAGGAAATTTCCAACTATTGTTCTTTCAATGTTTTTTGTCCTTCCTTTTTGGCAGCTACTGTAATATTAAGGAGCTATTAAGCCTGGGCCTGGCAGCCAGTCAGGCAAAAAGACCTCTGCTGTTATTATTACAAAGGGTGCATTTGGATTTGTTCTGGCTTGGTCCTAGTTTAAGCCCATGTCTTCCTGGCTCCTGGTTTAGCCCTGGCTTACCCACTGTGCAAGTAAATATATGTGATTTAATGTAAAATATATACACAACATTGTTAACATGTGTTTTTTTGCAGAGTTGCAGAACACGTCTCACAAACACCTGTCTGTCTGCGTTTGCCTCCCAAGAGCAGTCTGCTCGATTTAAATGGAGAAGCAGAATAACAAACTGCACCTTGACTAAGGTGTCATGTCAAAGTCCTTGTAACAGTGAAAGTCATCCCAGAGTGTTAAACCAGGCAGAGGTAGTAGACACTATATATGATAGACCTGTGGTGTCCATTCCAGTATTTGTCTGTAAATGTGTGGCATAATAAGGACTGGGGAGACATGTTTTTGTGGCACATTAGTGACTTAGAAATCCTCCCTGTCAGTAGTGATTTTAGCTCTGGGAAAACTCAAGGCCAGTGTCCCGGTTGCTTGGAGACCAACCTTTGCACAACAAGGATTCGGTCCATTCAGGCAGAGATCAGTGTGGGAATCAGCCAGTACAATAACAACAACAGTGTATATAAGATCTGTGGTATTTAGTGTTCACAGCACAAGCACAAATACAGACAAGAATGTTTCAGTCAACATTTAGAGCTCCTAATGAAAGAAAGAGATGTTTGCCTTTGTGTATGTTTGCATTCAGCCAAAGTTGTCAAAAAGTGAAATATCTTTTGGATTCCCCAAAGAAAATATTCTCCTAAGGACACTGACTGTCCAGTGAAAAAAACGATATGTTATAACTAAATACACATGAATGAACTCATATGTGAATTATCACAGTGTGTCCTTGTTTTTTTGAATCTTAAAGGTACAGTATGTCACTTTTTCGAGGTGGCCTTTCACCAGCAACAGATAAAACAATACTCCAGAATATTCTCCATGGAGATAAATACGTTTTAAGCCATACTGAGGAATATTACAAAAGTATAAAAGCTCTCACCCAGGTAAAATAACAGACAGGTTTGTGGAGAGGACCCATGTTTTTCAAAAAGTTTTTTTTTTAGGACTTAACAGTTACACACTATGACTTTAAATGCCATGAATTTATTTTCCTCATTGTGTCTCTTCATCTGACTACTGACCACATGCAGTAGTCAGGCTCAGGGTCCATGGCGTTGTGCTCAGTGACATGCTGTAATGCTCTCTAGTACAAATGTAATTACAGGCTGACAGCAGCAGGGGCCCAAACAAAGGGCCAATAATCAGCGGTTAGAGTCGGGCCATGCAGCTCATGACTAGGACAGAAGCAGCAGTGCTGAAACGTAATTAAAGTCACCCACAGAGAAGAGCCATGCAAAGTGCACACTTCTGCCTGATGGTACACCCCCTCCTCCACCCTCCTTTATCTCCTGCTTCCTTGGTCTTCTCCTCTTTCCTTCCTCTCTCTTTCTCCTCTTTCTCCTCCTCTATATCCTCCTCTTTCTCTCCTCTTCCCATTTTCTCTCCTTTATAGTCCCCTTTTTCCTCTCCCTCTCTCCCCATCTCCCCCTTTGTCTATCTCCTACTCCTCATTCTCCCCCTCTCATCACCTCTCTCGTCTCTTCCTCCTCCTCCTCTCACCTCTCTTTCTCTGCCTCTCCCCCTTTCTCCTCCTCTCTCTGACTCTCTTTTTTCCTCTCTCCTCTCTTTCCTCCTCTCTCCTCCTCCCTCTGCCTCTTTCCTCCTTTCTCCTCCTCTCTCTGCCTCTCTTTCCTCATCTCTCCTCCTCTCTCTGCCTCTCTTTCCTCCTTTCTCCTCCTCTCTCTGCCTCTCTTTCCTCCTCTCTCCTCCTCTCTCGGCATCTCTTTCCTACTTTCTCCTCCCCCCTCTCTCTTCCTCTGTATCCTCCTCTTCCTGTTTTTTGCTCCTCTCTTTCCTCCTTTCTCCTCCTCTCTCTACCTCTTTCCTGCTTTCTTCTCCTCTTGCTCCTACTCCTCTCCATCTCTTCCTCTCCATCCTCCATTACTGTGTCTTGTCAGTTTTCTCTGTTGTGCACACGCCCTACACTATTTGTTCTCTTCTCAGCTTCCTTCTCTAAAGGCCTTTATTTGTCCATCCTTCCTAAAGTGTGTGAACACTTTTGAGGTCTGTCTCTGAACACTTTCACCTGTTGAGACACTGAAAATGAAATCCAGAGAGCACAGAATTTTACAGAGTCTAAGATACAGCCAAAGATCATACATTTCATCTAATTTGATCATTTGTTCTTGTTGGATGGATGGTTTATTATGATTAGCAATATGATTTTTAAGAAAGATGCTCCAGCTTATTTTGCATTTGGATCAGTAAAATCTCTATTTAAACAGCGCATAGCTGGAGTCCTGTTTTGTTTCATTCACACATGTTTAACACACAAACCCTGCATATTTAGGCAGTTTGAGTTCTCCTCTCAAACAGAAACCACCCCATTCCGCCTTGTGATGTCATGTAATAATACAGGAAGTGCTCCACTGTGTTTATAAACCTCACACACCTTCACTTGAATCATTTGGATAATTTCAGCCCTGGAATTGCCGGACTCTATTAAAGAAAAGGTAAAAGGTAGCTGTTAACCTGAAAACTACCGCTTCATGACATCACAAGGTGGAACAGAGCATTTTGAGCTTTGAAGATGTAGACAGGCTAACAATAGGGTTACTCAAACATGTGTGAATGAAACAACAAAACTCTGGGTATGTTTTCAAAGAGGTAACAACATTGTAACATGGCTTAAAGCTCACAAGAGTCAATTTAGCGTAATATTTTACTGAATACTTTAAGAATTTGTAGCATAGCCAAGAGTACATTTTAGTATAGATTTTTTTTCATTAATTATTTTTGCTTGACTAAAATGCCTGATTTTATGTCTAAAGGAAGGTGTTTCTGTCTTCATTGGCTGTGGAAAGATTGAGCTTATCTTCAGCTAAGTATTTGTGCTATGTAAAGTATTGAAATATTATCCTGTTCACTTCCCTGTGCTCATAGAGTAGAGGGAGAGGAAGTCACTCTATCCTCCTAAAGTCTCATGTGTTTGGTTCACTTTGACATGGTCTGCTGTCTGTGCTACTGTTGCTAATGAAGCGCTAATCCAAGTGTGAAAAGAAAAACATTATTTTTACAGATCACCTGTTGATTCCAATCTGGACAACATATTAAACCAGCTCACATCAAACTCCCAAAGCTCAACTTAAGCATTTACTAACTGTGCTAAACTATGACCTTTGCCATTTTGGCCATATGAACCATCTCGAACCTGAGGACTTCGGGGACCGACCTCCTGCTGGAGCTCAGAGTCAGGACTAAACATGGAGAATCGGTGTTTCAGTTTTATGCAGCTAAAACCCGGAACAGTCTTCCTGAAAATGTGACTGCCCTCCTTATCATCTCCTGATAGTCTTTTCAATACAAAATTTTATCAAAATAGATTCTTAAAAAATCCTAAAATCTCAGAGCCCCCTTGCAGGCCAAATTAGACCCCCTGAAGCGCACTATGCTATTCTGTACCAGATTCATGAAACAAGTCCATAAATCCATGTGTTTATTTGATCATTCTCTTATGGAGTATTTGAATATGCTGCAGTGGGTGTCCACTAATCACTGGGTCATGACTAAAAGCATGGCTTTAGAGAGATTTACCTCTTTGGTTTCCAGCTGAGATCAGATCACTGCCTGGAACACACAAGACCTTTTGTTTTACTCAATGAGATGCAAAGCCAACGCTGGATAGGGAACCTCGGCCTCTACAGTTTTAAACCTTTGTTTTTTGGGCACTTTTTTGTGAATTTATAAATAATTATTGTCTTAGTGAATTTCTTGAGAAAAAGGTTGGATTTAGTTTTCATTCCATTCTTTCTAGTGGAAGTGTGTTTGTGTGTGTTTGTATATATATATATATATATATATATATATATATATATATATATATATATATATATATATATATATATATATATATATATATATATATATATATATATATATATATATATATATATATATATATATATATATATATATATATATATATATATGTGCATTCAATCACAGTGAAATGCAGCACAGCCCATTTCCTGTGTCAGAGGTACACTAACAGGTAAATGAACCTAATGCTGCACATATATATATGTACTCAGTATGTGACATAGGCTCTGTGGTGAGGCGCTAATGGCTCTCCTGTCCTTCGTGTGGTGGTCTCTCTTACACAAACATGACATTTTATCAGCCTGGTTACCACTGGCCTTTATGTGAGCCAACAGTGTGTTGCAGTTGTGTGCAGTAGAGGGGTTTAGGAACTGCCTGTTTACAGCGGGGGTTCTGGGGGGGTTTTGGTCTGTGTGGACTTATTGTTTTAGACATAGTGAGGTCTACAGGGCCATAGAAGATAAATGTTGTGTCATTACATCTACGTCTGTCTAAGCAAAAGAAGCATGCATTCTGTCAACTGGACTTTGTTTCACATTTCCTAACAGGAACTCTGCTAATACAAGCCCTATTATTAGCCTTAAGTCTGACAGTACTTAAGCTTTTGGTTTAATCAATCAACTTTATTTATCCAGCAGTAGTTTAAGAGCTGCCTGGGTTCTCTATTTAAAGAAAAATATATTTAAAAAAATCTTTGCTGTAATTTGGTGCAGATGGTCTCCCTCTGTAAAAATAAACTTTGTGAAGTGGCAAGTGCTATAGACCTATACATAAAGTTTACTTAAGTCTCCTTAGATCTATTAAGCTACTCACTTATGTGGTGTGGTAAAGAGACATGGGTGTAGTATAGACATATAATGGTGTGTCCTGAAGGAGGATCAGTTTCATAAGTCACAAAAAATGTAAATGTCAAAACACTGCCATCTAGTGAATTTATATTTAATTATTCATTATATGAATAAAACTAGCTTGTGTCATAAACTTATGTTGGAAGGTTCGACTTTCCCTGAAGCTGTCTTCAGTATCACAGTGACTGCTTTTAGTGCAAACCCAGTTGGAAGTTTGTGGTGGTTCATTGGTTTGACGTGATGTATCATCATTTAGAGTCTATTTAAACAGTCCTAGATCCACTGTCTAATATACTGTCCAACGTGAATCACAATAAGGCACTTTTTATCTGAACAACAGTGTTTTTGAGGATAACCTACAGGTCCTCATCACTGACTCCTCATGCTTGTGCTGGAGAGACTGTTGACCCAGAAATCACTCTGATATATTTGCCTCCTGCAGTGGTGCACCACAATGTCATAAGTGAAGAGTGCAAACTTAAGATCTAATCTAATTCATTGGTTTTGATGGTGACTAACTTCTAGACCTTCCTTCTCGTTTCAATGCATCAAAAAACAGGAGACAATGGCTGGCTGTACCACAAATGACTTGTGTATTGATATTTCACTAAAGCAATGAAAGCTCTAATGTGCTCATCTGCATATTCTATCTAGTGCAAATTTAATAGCCTGGATTTTCTACCTTGCCAAACTCTTGTTGCATGCTTATTTACCATGATAACAGGTGATCGCATTACGTAACAAACCAGCTCGTAAAGGTTTAATGAATGAATGTTTGTTTTCCTTAATAAGTGCAGTTCTTATAGTGTCCACGGGAGGGCAGCAGAGATCACGCACCGTGCTCTGAATGAATCCTCGGTATGCTCCGTGTTTGTGAACACGTCACATCAGAATACCAGCCACTTTACAAAGCATTTGCACTTCTGTGAACCACTGTGAGACCTCTCAAGGCATCTGTTTTCCAAAATAAATCTGCTCACAGTTTAAACGTTGAGAGAGTTTCCATTGCACCAGGACATTGTTTGGATGTCAGTGATTTCAGGGAAGTAATAACAGGTGCTTTGGTGCAATACATCGTCGTCCTCATTTCAAACAATGTAATTCCATTGTTAATAATAGAACATTTACGGATCCTGCTCAAAGATGTGGGAGACAGAGGGGGTCCTGTTTGGTTTACAACTCCTAGTAAACAAATATATATCTTATATATATCTTTGTAAGTAGAAAGTAGAGTTGAGCAAGGGCCATTAAAAGATTCCATTAGGGAGGCTTATTTCACAATATCAGTAGTTTTTGACATAGTCACAGACTTACCTCAGACTGTTATTGTACCCTTTGTGTAAAATAAACTCATCTGATCCAGGTCGCACAGTGACAGTGCTTCTCTTATGTATTTACTACTTTGACTTGATTGTGTTGAAGGAACGGTGAGGTGATATTTTTTAAAGGCTATATTTTCATCCTGTTTCTTTCATATTGAATAGTTGAATAGTTTATGAAAACACCGTGGCTTCAAACGAGGTCACTGTAAATCAGGGAAGTATCTGACGACAAGCGTGTTAAAACCGGGGAATGTACGTCATGAGGAAGTCCACCTCTTCCCCTGAATGCATTATGATGGTTAGGTAAGATGAATGAGGCATATTAGGGAGTTTACACGCAAGGTGAAACTCTGTGACTCCTGTTAGCGCGCACAGTGTGGAGCATTACTGCCAATGCAACTAAATGAAACTCAAATGCTGCATGGCCTATTTCTTAGGGACCATAGTTGGGCAATCAGTGACTTGACAGGGTCCCAGCAGGACACACACACACACACACACACACACACACACACACACACACACACACACACACACACACACACACACACACACACACACACACACACACACACACACACACACACACTGGCCTTTCATTTTCTGCTGTGTTTAATACTCCTTGAGTAATCATTACTTAAACACTAGGCTTTTATGTAGTCTGTGTAATGTAGAACCTACTTCTGATGGGGAAAAAATGTGAATATAATATTTTGAGTGTAGATAATTCGCAACAATGATCTGGTGCCTTTATTTGTTACTTAAAGCTTCTCTATGTAACTAGTGGATATGTTATTGGTTTGTGTGGGATCTTCCACAGAAAGGCAATACATGGATTTATCTTTTTATAAAACAGACACTCAAACTGTGAATTGGGTTACCTCTCCACAGATCTGATCAGTCACTTGCCCTGGGAGTGTTGCTTGCTTGTCTCCATGAAGAAAGGTAAGTTTAATCCAATGCCATATTGTGGAACATTCCAGCCAAGACAAAGCAATAACATGTCTATGGAAATACGCAGGGGGCAGAACCTCCACCAGAAAAGTTACATATTGCCCCTTTAATGGTCTAACAATAGATTGTCATCTCTACCAAATTATATGATCTAGAAGGCAAAAAGATATATTGTTTAAACGGGAACTGCAAATGCCCTTAGTGTACATTATGAGTATTACTTATTGCACAATACTAAGCCCCATGTTTACAAAAGAACACACATTTTCTTTGTTCTTCATAGTCTATTAGCATTAGTCTTATACAGCCATTTGAATCCTGCCCTCATTTCTATACGCACACAGTGAGGCAGGTATGTACTTCACTTACACTGGGATTACGCAAGCCCCGTCCAGTCATGCCTGTGGTAGTCATAACACGGGGAGGGTGGAGACACGCCAAGCTCTTATAGGTCCAACTATGATTCACCAGCTAACGTGGCATGTGATAAAAAACAAGAGATATTTTTTTTTCTAAACTGCGTCCAGCTTTTGATTACTTGACCTGTAGAGGTGTTTCCAGGAGGAGGCCCCGAACATCTATTGACATTTGAGTGAGGGGTAAATAGTGCACTGCGGAAAGGTCATTGTTAAGTGCAGAGATGGTGAGAGGATTTCTTACAAATGTGAAGCAATGCTAAAAATATTATGGAAAATTGAAAACTTGAATGCCACTTGGATCAAACTCCTGTTTAAAAACATTGAAGGCATGCAATGGAGCAGTAAGCGGGAGGTGTGTAAAAGAAGGGTATAAAAAAAGGCAAGGGATTATTAAAATGTGATTTTTATTCAACAGCATCACACATAAACATATGTACATATTTACAGTCTATACAATGAATATACATACAGTATGTTGTGTAACCTGTAGGACCACAAGTCTCTAGGTTGTGTCACTAATACATATGTCACAGTGCAATAAGAAGTCTGTGCACCCGTGTCAGTTCAATACACCACAGAGATGCATGTCTAACTCTATAATGTACATTTACTGAAACTACTTCAACTACAAATATATTTTCACAAGTTGGTTTCTACCTTGCGCCAAATGCAGACGAAAGCAAAGTGTTACGTATCTCATTAGAGCCATTTATGTGAGAAATTAAATAAGCGTTTCTCAGATGTGCCAGACTTGACAGTACCAAAACAAAACTGAAGCCTGTGAAGCTAGACGTCACTGAAACGCAACTTCCCCGAGTTCATGGCACGTCATTGTCACTGCGCTAATGACTATGCCCCAACAAATTAACAGCAATAAAAAGTATTATAAAAGTTCCATTTGGAGGTGAAGCGGTCAGAACAGATTCTTCCAGCCGAGGTCAAACCACAGCTCAAGTGTTGAGTCACAAGAAACATCAAATAGGGCCAGACCTGATTCAGAGTTTATACAACACAGTGATACAGGGGCCACACTCAGTACTGTTCACACAACACAGCACAACAGACCAGAACCGCTCCAATGTGCTTCTTTTGGACATTATCTAGAATCTACAATTATTCACTCATTAGTTTCATTAACCAGTGAATTTGGTTTACATTTGCCAAATACAGACTTATGGAGTTGTTTCTGGGTGCTCACATGAAACATTGATTCACTTTTAAACAGTGACACTGAACAGAATTACTCAACAGATATTTGTCCATGATCAGCAGGCCTGTTCTGGTGTGTTTACTGTGTGTGGCAGTCTCTCTATCAGAGTCTTGCACTCAGAGCCTCTGTATGAGTGTGAGGTTGTAATGCCCTGCTCTGGCTCTGGTCAAACTGCCACACTCAGAGTAACACATCCGTCTGTGTGAACAGTTCCTCTGTCACAGACACCCTGTGAGTCATACGGTAGAGCCTGCAACCCACCAGTCTGCTCCTGTCGTCTTCTCCTGTCTGCTCCTGTCGTCTGCCCCTGTCTGCCCCTATCTTCTGCTCCTGTCTGCTCTTGTGTGCCCTCGGTCCAGATCTGAAGTCATTGAAACACTTTTAGCACCAAAATATATGATAAAAATATACAATTAGAAACACAATGAAAATCATTGTGAAAATGCCCTTAGAAAGTAACACAAAGACATATACAGTACAGTGGATATTTCAAAAACGTTTGAGGATGTATTTACACCAGTACACAGACAGGGATCTGAAAAGTGCCAATGTAAAAAAACAACAATAGATCCCGGTGATTGAGTCTTTTGGTCCCTCAGTCTGATACGAGTCCATCAACAGAACAAATCCTCATCTCTCTCCACGTTAAACGTCGGCACTGTCTGCTCTGCTGACGTTACTTCCTGTTCTGTCGGCAGTACTTCCTGTAGTGATGGTGGCTGGTGAAACCAGGGGTGAGCGAGCAGCTCTGTTGCGGTCAGTCTCTCAGATGGCTCTCTCCTCAGCAGACTCTGCAGCAGACACTTGGCTTTAGGAGACAAGCCCTCAGGCACACAGCACTGGCCCCGCCGGATCTTACAGAACAGTGTGGCAGGGTCCGGGTCGTGGAAGGGGTAGCGGCCCACCAACATGGTGTAAAGCATGACCCCCAGGCTCCACATGTCCGCCATTTTACCTGAGTATGGAGCAGAGCCGCTCAGGATCTCCGGACTGACGTAAGCTGGGCACCCGTGTGTGTCTGACATGGAGTCATTCTTTGGGTTTTCCAAAACACGGCAGTCCTCGAGGCTTTCAAGTCTCACCTGAGTCCTGTAAAAACAACAGCATTCAATTTCATTTGTGTTCTGTTAAAATATAAGACACGTCTCAAAGTCCTCATGGTACAGTACAAGTAATGTGCTAATGGCATAATGTGAAACATGTCCGTGCAACTTTAATGCCATCATGGAAAAACAAACTTCCTCTGTTTAGCCCTGAGCCACACGCTGTTCAATGGACTAAACCACTCTCACCAGACTCCAGTGAACTCCAAGTAGCCTGGAGTTTGAGACGCAGAGCTGCATAAGCAGGTTTCCACATAAATACACATAAAGGCAGATTTACTAAGCCAGGTGCTAAATTACGAGTCCAAAATGAAAACTGCATGTGCTGTTTGTGGGTATGTTGCACCTTATTTACAATTAGAAATGGCACCTCTTATTCCTACTGCAGTCTACTATGTAAAAGAGAGTTAAGCACCTGCGCTAAAGGACTGCTCTTCCTCTCTCCTCCGCAGATCATTTACACTGGTCTTTCCAACCTGGTAAACCTCCACAAAGTTTTTCCTCTCGTCGTCTTGGTAAATCAAGCAGTGCCTGCTGAACTTCACCTGCGTCCGGAAAACATCTATAAGACGCTAACCTCAACTGCGTCTGCTTTATCCCGTGTCCAAAGCATTTGGCACGTATGCAAAGTTTTAGTAAATATCCCCCATACAGTACAAACACAGGACCCCCCAGCCCCTCCCCCCTCTCTCTGCTCACACACACCACTATATTTAGACATGTTAATCACCAGGAGCACATTTAGATCTGTGAGAATGTAGGGGATAGCACACAACTGTATCTTTACTACATGTGGACTATGGGAAAGTTTGCTGCAAATATAACTATTGCATAAGAGGATTTTTTTCGACACTGGACAAATTGACTTCTATAAAATGGTTGACCTTGTACAAAATAAGCAGTGAGCTGGATCGTGAATCTATTTTGAGACTTCACTCTGAGTGATTAGACATAGATGACACCAGAGTGGTTATAACAGAACATAATATTTGAACACACAGATAGTGGCACTGATAAGTGCGATAGCAACCGAAATGGAAGACGAGAAATCAAGTTGGAGGGTGGAGAGAGTGACTCATCCTGGTGTTGAGAGTACATATCTTCTCTCACTCCTCTCCAGCCCGGGCTATCTGCACCTGGGCTCCACACTCGCGGCGCCAGCCATCCCATAATTACCCTCAAATGGCTGTTGCCACATCGGTGACGCACGGGAAGGCTGGCCCGGCAGCAGTGAAGCAGCATGCCTCACACAGCTAGTCACCTTCCCTAAACTGGCCCTCTGAGTGCTGCCAATAGGGACTCATCTCTGTCAATGCGATGTGGCTTTATTTCATGATCTGACTAGAAATGTGCATCGCTGGTACAGACATTGCATCACATTATAATTGTTGGCATGAAAAGACTCTGATTGGGAGGTGGAAAAAAATCTACGACATAATATGAGGTCAGAAACAACAACACAAAATACATGCCTCATGAGTCCATTTTTATAGAAGTTATTGACAACTTTGAACTCTACAATCTTAAGCTTTTAGTGTAAGCCTTGAGCGAGTGAGTGAGTTACACGACATCACCAAGTTAGAATAAGATATATGGATAAGGCCAAAAAAATAAAACGTCCAGCCTGTAGAGGTCAGTAGCAGGTTTGCTGGTCATCTAGGCAAATCACATATTAGATAACTCATGTAATCTATTTTTATGTTGCACAATGTCTTATTTTTAATGCAGCAACAATATATGCTTTAACTTAAATGAGGTCAAAGGATCCCATAATTTCAGGGATAAGTGGGCACTGTGGTCACCTATTTACTGACATGTTGATTAATACAGAGCGTCATTTGAGAACGCATGGAAAAACTGCATCATGGCTTTGAATGTGCAATGCGGACGTAGAAACACTCATATATGGACACGCACGAGCTTGCATTACACATACACTGTGACTCATTGCTGTTGATGTGGGATAGCTGTCACAGAGGACACAAGCAACTTCAACTTTTCTCACTGGCTGTCTGCCTCCATTCATCCAATAGAGTGACCCTGCTCATCCAGAGGTCACGGCTGGGGAATGTTATAGCTGAGGGGAAAAATGCGCTAGGAAAAGTGAGGGAGGGGGAGTCTTACAGGAAGAGTATGTGACGCAAGGCCAAAGAGACGACAAATAGTTTAGCAAGCGGCGTTTTGTGAGTCCTCCTCAGCACACAGCTCTCTTGTGTCTATGTGGGAGGAACTTCAAAGTGCATATGAATAGACTCCTGTTACCAACTATTGTACTGCATATTTATGATGTCACATATGAATAAGTAATAATGACTAATGCAGACATTCAGAAGTTATAGACAACAGAAGGCCCTGATTGTCTCATTCAACAGCCTCGTCTCGCAGCTCTGCCAACAGAACACCCACTGCACGCTTGCACAAACTCGAGCTACAGACAGTGAGAAATACAGACAGACACAGAGGCACAGTTCTCCTCCATGAGAACCTCCTACATCTAAACCTGCACTACATGGCCCACGTTATCAGCTGCTGCCTTTGCATTCACTGATATACCCAACAGCAGACTATTAACCAAACCTGAAACTTTGACCAAACCTATTTTGAAAGAGCACTCTGAAAGAATATTGCAAATGTGCTGCAACTGCAAGCCCAGACTTTGAGATTCCCACTTATCCAAGATATAAAAAGAACATCTTCTTCTGATCATTTCAATACAGAAAACAATATCAAAGACACTAGCTCATTATATGTCTAATTTTAATCAGTCAAATTACATATAAAATGTAATCTGAACAGGTCCCACAGTGAGAGGGCTTCTTACTTTGGTTGATTGCACAACACTGCATTTTAGAAGGTATTTTTATTTTCTTAAGATAATTTTGTCCCTCACCTTTTCTCATCTGCAAAGACAAACTTGCGGAGCTTGAGGTCCCCCAGCACTATCCCGTTCTGATGACAGTGAGCCACAGCTAGCGCCACCTGCTGGAAGAGTTTGCAGGCCTGATCTTCATCCAGCCTACGGCAGCTCTTCACCAGAGTGTGCATGTCCCCAAAGTCTCTGTCCAGGAACACATAGGCTTTCCGCTCGCCCAGGACGATGTCCCTGACACCAGCCACATTTCTGTGAGCCGGCAGGATCCCATAGGCACGGATCTTCTCCTGGTACATCACCATGTCATACACCTGAGGACAGGACAGACACAGTGATGTGAGGTAACAGGAAGCTACTGATGACAGATCAATACAGAGCAAGAGCAGATCCATGGATTTCTACAGTGTCAAAGAGGACTGAGCTGTGCACTGGGCCAGTGTAGCCACTGTAAATGTCCATATCTACAACTGAACTGTATGTTCCATCCAGTTCAAGGATGAAATAAGAATTTGTTGCTAAGTGATTTTAGCATTACTTTTACTATTTACCTATATGTATTTGAATCTTGTATGGTACTTTTGATTTACAATAAATGTGCCCCGGATGTGACAGGACACCTTGAGGTCCTCAAGGTGGACGCGCAGTGCCCGGATCACCGCAGACATGATGCACTCACTGTCCCTTTAAGGACCATGACGTACTGCACTTTAGTGTATACAAATAAAGTTGATTGTCCCATAAGCCCACTTGATTTGTTAATAGCAGTGTAATGTGGTTATAGATAAAAATAACCCAATAGTGAAGTAACACTGCTGCATAGAGTGTGACACATTTGATGAAGAAAATGCCTCGCAGTGATGATCCACGGCAGACGGGCTGTTGAGCAACAGCGCTGTCTCGAAACACCACTCATTCAGAGAAATTGCACAATGACGATGGATTGCGCATACCTTGCACAGCAGCTCCTCTCCTGTGTCCGTGTTTATGGCGTTGTGGGTGCTCTCCCGCTCTGACAGAGGTAGAAGCAAGAAGGGTCCTATCCTGGACGGTCCCTGGTGCGGGTTGGGGGTCCTGGGGCTCGGGGTTGTTGGTGAGGTGGGAGAAGATCCATAAATAAGACTGTGCGCGTCCCCGGCTTCAGTGCTCAGTCTGGGGGATTTGGCTGGAGGCTGGTCGTCCGAGTCCAGCCGTTTGTGAGCTGCGGGTCTCCCATAACGCAGGCACGTCACCGGGCTGCTGCTCCACTGCAAGTTCATCCTGATGGAGCGGTGTGCCATGACAACACGTCGTGCGTAAAGACTTAGAAACACTTCACAACAGAGGACTCCATTCCTTTCTCTGGTTAAAATCCACAAGGTACCTGCCACTCTGAAGTGACTTAGTAGTTAAGGAGAGCTGACAGACAGGAGAGAGAAGCACAGACAGAAAGAGAGAGAGAGAGCCCCACACTCCCGGAGCGCCAGAGAGTGAGTGACTGATGTTTCGGCTTTCTCTCCGCCCTAAGCAGCCCAGTCCACTCCTCCTCCCGGTGACACAAGCGTTGAGCAATCCTCAAACAGCTCTGACTCTACTCCGCTGCTGCGCTCTGATGAAACTATTACCTCTCTGCCGCGCGCTTATTTGTGTGTCTTGTTTGTGGCGATGTTGTAACCGATCCGGCGTTTCGTGCAATGAATGGGAGATTTTGTGCTGATAGTGAAGCGGAATGAAGAAATCAGCGCGCGGCTTATCACGAGCGTCTCATCAAAAGCACGCGTTAGAAAATCATTAACCGGACTGATTCAATGTCTCCCTCTCATTACCAACAGTTACACCATGGACCTCCCGTTAAATGGCACATCTCGGGGATAGGTTGTTGTCGTACACTGCTTCACTCTGCTCAGGGACTCTTTGAGGGTTTCTAATATTGAAAAAACAGACCAATATGTTGCCCATAACAGAGCCTAAGTATAATATAATGCACTGGTTTTCCACCAAAGCATTATAGGCTTTACAAGCCAGTGTAGAGCCAGAGTCAAACCCAGAAAAAAACAAATTTGAACATCTGCTTAATTAAAACACTATATGGTAACTGTTACTGCTTCTGACAGGTTGCACAATGGGTCAAATGTAGAAAAAAGCGTTCATACAGGAATAATCTAATCTATGATGTGATGTGTGTTGCATTAGACGTGTGGTTAGTGGCAGTTTTTTCCCAAGCTTTAATTTACTGAGGGGATGTTCAGGTCCAGGTGTGTGACCATATCTGACAGAGCTGTATTTTCCCTCCCGTTGGCCTGGCTCTTTCTATGACTCACCCTCATATAAAGCCCTAGTGGAGCCATAAGCAGCATTCACATAAAATATGCCACAGCAGCGCCGGCCCCAGTAAACAACATCACACAGTGAACTGCAGCGCCTGGTGGAAGCAACAAACAGGGCCAGCAACACTGTGCAATCACTGGGAAAAGTGTGCAACATGAGTACAATGATCGGACTTACATGCAGAAATTGATGGGTGAAGAAAATAATAAAGAACTCAATAGTAAAAACTGCAGCATAGCATCAGGCAGAGCTGCGTTTGAGCTGTAAAAAGTGAAAAATTGTTATGAAAGAAAAAATGTATTGGCAGGTGATGCAACAACTATGGGGACATTTATCCACTAACCTCCGTGGTTGACCCTTTTAACTTCCTGTGCCACTTTTGCCACTTGCCACAGTTTGCAAAAGACTCACGCTTGGAGTAAAAATTGTAAAAAGTCCTCTAAAACAATGTTATCTTTTTGTTATGAAACAATTATTTGCTAACCTGGCCAGCAAGATGCATTCTTGTGATATTTCACAAACTCACGAGAACCCATCTGGCCAGACTCCCACTGCTGAAAATGTGCCCAGGCCACCAGTGGTTCAGACCAATCACAGGTCAGAATTGTGGTTTGGGCGGAAGCCAAACGTGCAGAGGGAAAAGCTTTGTGCATTTGCGGACGGGAGGGATGTCTGTGCTTTTCTCTCAACTGGACTCTCGACTTGTTCTGCTGTTGTGATGCTTCGTCATGACGTTCTGTCGTTTCCGCTCACTTTCATTGAGAGCTGTTCCAGATTGATAAATATGTAGAACTCAGAGTGCTAAATATATCAATCAGGCAGATTACATGATGTTCTTTGAAATAAATTTGAACCTTGAAATTTGAAGCACTTGATGTGGTTCATAACTTAAAAGTCCAAACTACTGAACCAAGTTTTGTGACAATATGAGGAGTGATTCAATGATTAGTTTCAATGGACGGACATTTGACACCAATCAAACCCATATCACGAGAGGCCTGAGCAAAGGTCACCCTACAGGTTCCATTGGGAAAAGGTGGCAGTTATTTTTAGGCCAGTTCTTCTTTGTGAGCGTCCCACGATAAAGTGAGTCACATCGGATTGATGTGTGAGTGTCTCTATGAACAGTGAGCTTGTCATGCAGCAGAGCAGGCCATCAAACTGGTTTCCTATGTCACGGCTGCCTCTAAAGGTGCTGCTACAAACAACATGAATTGTAGGAAGCACACAGAGAAGCACAATATGTTTTTAGATTAGTATTTGGATGTTAGATGAGACACATTAGGAATATGAATAAGATGTCTCAGACTGTGATGTTCAGATTAAGACCTTTAGATGTTTGGAAAATAAGAGCATTGCTAAGACTTTCTAAATCTGCATTTCAAAAGATTGCATTGTGACTGGGTGGGTTGCAAAATGTTTCAAACTTATCTGAGTCAGCATTTGAACTGCCCTGTTAACAAATCAGCTTTCCAAAACTAACCAACCAACTCATCATTAAGAGTGAAAAGAACATTAGGGCACACAATTCACAGTGGATGAAAAGAGACCACCACAAGGGCATTGTGCAATCACGATGTAGGCCATATACAGAGGCCATAAAGATTCATCAGCATGTGGCTTACACCCTTCAAGATGCAGGTCATACAGTGGTTCTGAAAAATATGAACAAACAAATAAATCAAATTATCTTTAAAAGACAAAAATTATATGGCAATATGTTTATTATATGTTCATCTGACATTCTAATATATAATTTCCAAGACATCCTATTCATTTGGTTTCAGTGCAAGCCATTCACTGCACAGTCACCTTCTTAAAGGAAAGTTTAAAAATACATTATGTAACTTTTCTGGTGGAGGGTCTTTGCAGTACAGGTAGTTCAAGTACTAAAATTACCTAAGCAACATGCATTTTAACACCAGAGACTAGATTGTATCATCTTCAAGTCTCCATGAAAATTGATAGGCTTAATGTCATGCTGTTGAACATTCAAGGCAAAGCAGTAACATCTCCATGGAGACAAGCAGGTGACGGATAACCTTGCACAGCAAGATATTTGTGAGTTCACAAACTCATGAGAATCCATCTTGAGAGACTCCGACTATAAGGTTAACCAATCACAGAACAGCTTTGAGGTTTGTGTGGAAGCCAAAAGGGAAGCGCCCAAATGAGCCAAAACTAACATGGGAACGCCAACAGACATATTTCAGCCTATTTTAGTGAAACATGGACTATTTTGTTTGTGTACCATGGGCAGAACGTAAGCACTTTGAGCATTTGTGGACAAGGAAGATGTCTGTGCTTTTCTCTCAAATGGATGTAACAAAAGTTTAATATTTTGCTGTTGTAACGCTTCCACCAATCACAGTCAAATAATCGTCATCACATTCCATGTTATACAATCACTTTCAGCAAGAGCCATCCCAGACTGAGTGCTACCCATGAATCTGGCATGAGCCGGGTTGTAGATGACAGAGCCTCCAGCACAAATAAAGCACGTGTTCATATTGATATGCCACATGTTTTTTCAGACTTATACAATGGCAAACAAACATGTTGAAGTATGTTTTCGCATCATTCTTAAAATATGCTAAGCAGTGGCCTATTAATAGATTAACTGCTCAAGATGATTAGAAATGCCTTATGTTTTAAAGCACCTTCGCACTTTACCTCCTGGCCCGTATCCAAGCACATTACAGCCATGACAGCCATAGGCAACATTTTATAACTGTTATTAATGTCATGTTTTACTGTATATTTCACTATCAAAAATCAAAGCCACCCACTGTGTACATCATAATCTTGTCAAGGAAAGTATTGTGAAAAATAAAGATTACTATTTAACCCAGATTTTTGGTGAATCATTTTTACAGAACCCAAAGAGTACAAAGGTTTGTGAATCACACTGAGCGTTTAATACTGATTGTAATTACAACTGAACTATGACAACTGTTGAGGAAGAACTTACTTTTGGAGAAAACTAAATAAGAAACATAAAAAACATGCAATCTTCTCCCATTGGTCAAATCTAAAACAAATATGGACAATTGACTAAAAGGATGTGGTTGGCCCCATAAATAACAAAGCTGATATGACTAAATGATTGAAATATGATAAACAGCACTTTTCTATTATCACATATACTGGGCAGTTTATAAGGACAGGGGACA
Organism: Periophthalmus modestus; assembly: GCA_019594935.1. Classification (NCBI taxonomy): domain Eukaryota; kingdom Metazoa; phylum Chordata; class Actinopteri; order Gobiiformes; family Gobiidae; genus Periophthalmus; species Periophthalmus modestus. The sequence continues at coordinate 24,847,497 of JAIEZT010001318.1, forward strand.
CAGACATAGATTATCATGTGACTTCAAATGCTTCTTACCCAGTAGTACATGTACTTAGTATTTTCACAACCTCGACTTTAAGAACGATCACTCAAGTCCAGAATAGTTTCATATGGACAGACTCCAGACTGACAATGGTGTGCCAAAACAAGCCTCCTCCTATCTGCTCATCACTGCGCCTTTGATGTCTTAGGTCAAGGCGGGGTTACAGCTATACTCCACTCCAGATTTATGAGAAATCCTTGCTTTTATAGATTCCTAAATACCAGGAAGAGGATATTTTTCAATGCATATTATGATAATTTTAGATTGGAAACACCTACACATTGTTCCCCATTATTCTCATAGTTGGGGAGTTGCCATGTTTGTTCATACTCAGCACAAAGAAGACTTCCCCAAACAATTTCTCCAAAATGTTAAAGCTGTACCAAAAAACATGGACTAGATGAACGTGATAGTGTAGTTCAGTGAGACATGGTGAGAGCAAACATGTAGTGAACCTCCATCTTGGAAACCTTAGAAAAGATATGTTGCAATAGATGTTATGATGACTCATGCTCTTTGGTATTTCTCCAAATGACAAATGATGATTGAGTAGGGGTGAGGAGATTCTAATAAAAGTGCCATTTACCAGAAAAGTGTGATGTAAAGTTGGACTGAAATAGTATGAAAAAGTATATATTTATTTTTGGCAGGATATTCTCCTGACTTGCTTTAAAGGGTTTACAGGAATATATTGTAGGAGCTGATTGTAGGACCCAAAAGTAGAATCAAAACGCAAAACAGTTTTGAACAGTTTATTTGCAGGGGTGTCTGGGGCTGGGGGTGGGTTCACAGATGCAGGAAGATACTGGAGATGCAATGATGGCCAGGCAAAAAGCATTGAAGATATATGGATAAACTGGCAGGGAACAGTGGTAAAGCTGGGGATACAGAGGTTGACCGGAGATAAACCACAGGTAGAGTATCCTTTCATTATCATAGACCCAGACTTGACAAGAACCATCCGAACTGATCAGTGAAGTTAGATTGGAGTAAGGCAAAAGAGACATTATGCTTCCCTTCATAGCGTTAGCATAGGAACTTTGGAGGAAGGAGCTATAAGGCATCTCGCAATTCACCAAGTTTCCAAATACTCATTTACAAGTTATACACTGCAGCAGATTATTCATTAAAATCTGCATAAAAAAACTCAGTCTTACAACATATGAATTCAGTGCAATTTCATTTATATAGCACATTTAAAATACAACTTTAGCTGCTGGAAGTGGTTCATATAAACAACAAAACAGATATACATATGACACATAGGTAAATATTAAGTATAACTACTGTAGATCCACATCAGCCTGTTTGATGTTATAATGTGTTTAATGCAGCTTTGCACAGATTTGTTTACGTTTTACAGAAACCAGCCTTAAAACCACATGACTCATTTGCATAAACTATAAGTGCTGAAAAAACAGCTGCTCATTGTTCCCCTGATGCATCAGCTGCTGTCGGACTAAAGGACAGGATCCAGTGTAATATATGTGTTCTTTTTGCAACAGGGGATGTGTGTAACGTATTTTTTTTTCTGTAACAGGGGACGTGTGTAACGTGTTCTTTCTGTGACAGGGGATGTGTGTAACGTGTTCTTTCTGTGACAGGGGAGTGTGTTCTTTTTGCAACACATATTTTTTCTTTCTGTGACAGGGGATGTGTGTAACATATTTGTTCTTTCTGTGACAGGGGATGTGTGTAACATATTTGTTCTTGCTGTGACAGGGGATGTGTGTATGTAACATATTTGTTCTTTCTGTGACAGGGGCTGCTGATGGGGGAGTCTGCCCTGTGCTTATATGGTTGGAGGTGGCTCATGTGTAAACTTATCAGAGATCATACATGTGCTGGTTCAGCACAGCTTTTTATTTAACCGCAGTCATTTCATTCATCAGTCACTTAAGTTATGCTGGCTACAGCTGTGAAGAAAACATGTACTATAATGACTGAAAGGTTTAAATAATTCTCATAAAACTCAGTGCAGTAGTGCAGGATGGTGTGTTTGTTGTAGTCCTTTTTTTGGGTGTTGTAGTTTTTACTCTGGTTTATTCTGGTGTCCTGCTGTTAGTAGGATTCACCAAAAGCAGCGATACCTCCTTCTCCTCACTGCTCGCTCCTTACACTTCCTTGTTCCTTATAGTTCACCTCATGACGAAGCTCTCAGAGGTCAATGAAGAGGACAAGGAACAACAGGGAACAATAGGGAAGCACAAGGAAGGATTTCAGACTGGGCCTCGGGTTGAGCCACAGACACAAGGAGGGAGGGGTAAAGGGAGAGAGGTGCAGGATCATGACAGAATAGTGGAATACACTGGTTCTATCTTCCTGGAAAAATAGGACTGAAATTAAACCACAGAATACTGAAGACTTAATATGGGAATTATAAGTAAAAAGAAAACATGTCATTTTGAACTTACAGCAGTACAGTGTAGAACCAATTGATGAAACAATATTGTGCACTAATGGACTTTCTGATGATCATTTGGGATTTTGTTGGTATTGCAATATAAAGTAATCTTAGTTTCAACTTTTAATACATCAGAAATAGGAAATGAATAGTCACAAATGAAATCAAAAGTAACATTTCTTGGGAAAAGCCCTTCTACAAACAATATCATGTCATCACCTCCTAATTTCACTTGAAAATGCTTTGTACTTCCTATTTTATCCCAAGAAGAGTGTTTAGCAACTTATTCTCATTCAGCACATGATTTCACTGAAACACTTTGGCTTACACTGTCCCATGCTTCCTGTTATGAAAAGGAAGTGCAGAGCCATTCACACACATGCACACACACACACACACACACAGACACACACACACACAGACACACACGTCACAGTTACTCTGACAGCACTGTTTCCTCATTTACACAAAGTCGTCTCTGTGCCCCATGACGTCACCCAGAGAGGAATGTGAAATCGCCCATTGAGACAAAAACTAGTGATGTGTGACATCACAGGGAAAAAACCTTTTATTTCGTTTCAAAAGCATTACAAAGTCATTTGTGACATAACAGAAAATGTTAAAATACAGCTGAATATAACTAAAGGATCAGAATGAAATATAATCTTCAGAGTCAGGTCAGTCTTAACATAAATGCCGGACTACCCTCTCCCCAGACACTCCCAGGATGCATTTGCTTTGAAGCTCAATTATTCTTCTGACATTAATATTTTTTTGCCATTCATTGCATGTTTGTTTGGTTTTCTTTTTACTTTCGGTGGCTTGAGTCATCACCTCCTGAGTACCTGTTAAATGGGCAAAAGGAGGAACACTTTAGGCCTTAAACCTTCTCCTTTCTTTTTGAATGGCAGTGGGACTTTCTGTCTCTGCATCCCTAAACCCCATTTTAGTGATAAAAGAACATAACTGCAGTTAAAAAAAAGGGACTGAGGAGAGATGCACCCTGATCAAAAGGACATGTTTTTCACCTCTTTCACAAATCCCATTATGACATTCTGAGCTGTGTAGACCTGCTTACTTTAGATACACAAGATGCATAAAAGTACCTCCAGCAAAAACAAATCCTTATTTACATTTGTGCTACAAGGCACAGTCACAGAAGAAGACTTTCCAGGTCTCCAGCTTTCCAAACACTCAGGCACTCGTGTCTTCATCAAACAGGAAGAGCAAAAGGCTTAGCTTCAGAAAAAAAGTCATTAATTGCAGGATAAAACCCCATGTAACAGGATTTCAATGAGTGTTAACGCTGCTCTGCTCCAAAAAGGAGATTTACTCTTATAATCCCGTGATGAAAGAAATGGCCAATTATTTCCATTACACTGGAATATACAGGCTCAGTCAAGGCTAGGCCAGCGGGAGGAATAGCTATAGTAAAAAAACATTAAACAAATGATAAGAAAGTCTTTTGTGTAGCCTCTGTTCAACCTGAATGCGCAGCCTGTCACTCCACGTAAACGACCTAACGCAGCTGTAATGATATGATTGCCACACAGCTCACGGGAGGGAGATGAAAGCTAACGTCGCGCCATTAGCCAAAGCGTACAATGGCTGTAGAAAATTAGGCCCAGTGTTTCTTGGCGTTTCATCAGTTTTGAAGGATGTTGAAAATATGGGTTAACGCTGGTTGAAGTTTGTGTTTGATTTTTGACGGCAGTGTGTCGTCATAAAAGAGTACACATGATGTTATTGAAACAGATGCCACATCTTTCAAAGGAATTAATTCATGTGAGCGTGTCCCTGGTGAGTGGTGATGGGACTGAGATCTCATTAAGTAGACAGTAAACCACACAGATGCGCTCCGCAACACATCTGGGAAAGCTCTCCAAAAACATTTCACATTATGGACTTGGACAATGCAATAAGTCCTGTTTTATTATTATTTAAAAGCATAATCTACTTCAGAACTATTCATGTTATTGGTTTATGAGGATAACTCATGTGGAATGGAGAACTGGACCTCTGCATTCTGACCTAAAACATCAAGAACAATTCATGTAAAAAGTAGTGACTAGAACTACAGCACCAATGAGGAGCTGCTCTCAATATGTCATATTTGACCCAGCGCTTCTAACAGTCTGATGGACAAGTCGAGAATTGGAGAGATGCCCGTCCTTTGGGGAATAACACAGTGAGGTCTGTAAAGTCAGAGCTGGAAACATAAAAAATGCAGTAGCGCTTAGAATATTATGTAGACTCTTGCCAAAATCTCCATTATAGTGAGTACACAGTTCACAAATTGTAATGACAAAATTCTATAAAATTTGTGAAAAAGCTGTGTTAAAATAAAGCGGATGGATTGTAATTATAAGTGATTTAAAGGGTACATATTGCACTATTTTCTGATCTATGTTGTAATGTTGTTTCCTTATCACAAACATACCTTGGTTTTTGTTTTGTTTTATTCACACATGTTTAACACACAAACCCTGCATGTTAAGGCTGAGTTCTTCTCTCAAACCAAAAACACTCTGTTCCACCTTGTGATGTCATGAGGTAATACAGGAAGTGCTCCGCTGTATTTTTAAACTCCGTGCACCTTCACTAGAGTAATTTTGATGATTTCAGCCCTGAAATTGCCAATCTCTACTGAACAGAAGGTTAAAGGAGCTGTTAACATGAAAACTACCACTTCATGACATCACAAGGTGGAACGGAGCATTTTGAGCTTTGGAGATGTAGATAGACTAATAATAAAGAGTTACTCAAACATGTGTGAATGAAACAAAACATAACTCCAGGCATGTTTTTGAGGAAGTAACAGCATTATAACATGGCTTAGAGTTCACAAGAATTCAGCTTGTGTAATATAGGCCCTTTAACTGTAACGAACTGTGAATCAAAGCTGCCAGTGTTTTACTGTATATTTTGCCAAATGACCAGCTGCTGGATATAAATATGTGTTTGTGTTAAAATAAAACACAATATGGCCATGCTCTTTACTGTATGATATGTTTACATTTACAAATGTAAACATATTTTTTCAAATTCAAATACACAATGTAAACTGGGGCCCTGTATTAAAATAGTCAGCTTGTCAGTGCTCTTCTAAATGACTATTGAATAATATTTACAAAATGTTCTGAGAATATATTTGGCAATTGCAGTTTTGTTCCACGGTGAATCATTTCTCTAAAATAAACCCAGTCAGTGTGAATCGCAGGAAGAGTTTTTTTTTTGTCAGTTCTGTGGCACTTTTGAGTGAGAGCTGAGTCAGTGTGTCAGTGTGTATGAATGGTAGACAGGAGAGAACAGCACGTTCAGCCGTGTTCAGGGAAGCACAAAGGCACAAATACTTTTCATAGACTATACGTTGACATAGCTTTCACTGGTGATGGGCATGTGATAGTGTGCACACACAAGGTGTGTGGGGAGGTAATTAGAGGGAAGGGAAACACACATTTTAATAGTGACATGTTGTAATAATGGAGAAGCAGCGTGATCTGTCATGTTCTCAACTGCCTGGAGATGTACGTGAAAGTTTACCACTCAATTCACTTCTGGTTTGGATGAAAAAAAATCATTCTTGTAAGCTTTTAGTCACATTAGAATGTTGTTACCTCCTCAAAAACTCACCTGGAGATGTGTTTTGTTTCATTCACACATGTTTGAGTGCCACTGAATTATTGAGTCTGCCTCCCCAAAGCTGAAAATGCTCTGTTCCACCTTGTGATGTCATGAAGTGGTAGTTTTTACGTTAACAGCTACCTTTTAGCTTTTGTTCAGTAGAGATTGGCAATTTCAGGGCTGAAATCATCGAAATTACTCTAGTGAAGGTGCACGGAGTTTAAAAACACAGTGGAGCACTTCCTGTATTGCCACATGATGACATCACAAGGTGGAATAGAATTTTTTCCATTTGTGACAGAAACTCAGCCTAAATATGCAAGGTCATGTGTTATAAATGAGTAAATGAATCAAAACACAACCCCAGGTATGTTTTTGATGAGGAAACATTATAAAAGTGCACTATGTCACCACTTGCTTGTCACTAGGAGGATGTTACTGCATTGCCTGGAAAGTTCCACAGTATGTCATTTATCATAAGAAGAAAAACACGCAATACCACCAGGCCAATTCTACAAGTCAAATATGAAGAGACGGGAGTCTGCACACGGTAAGAATGCATAATTTTCAAGTATATTTTCTTGCAAAAAACCCCCATCTGTAAATGACAAAATGCAAACTACAAAAGTTAAAACCAGACAGTGGATTTCAAGCAAAGCAAAATCTCTATGGAGACAAGCAGGTGGTAGACCCTCCACCAAGAAAATTACAGCCTGAAATCATCTTTTGAAATCACCCAAACTAACATTGATTTGCAGACTTCAGTAAAATGCTTATGAATAAAACATTTGTCATCAGTTCCCACATTTGTTTAACTCAGATCCAGTATTTTTTTGCTCATGAACCACATAGGTGAGTGTAGCATTTTGCACTAGTGTGGTAAAAATATGTGGGAGTAATGGAACGAGATGGTGCTTCATTGACAAATATAAAATGTGGCTCAAGCGAGTGTTCTGAACAGTACATGCCCTACTTCTGACAGCTCTGTGCTTTTGGGCATGAGGTCATTTTCTCATTCACGCCTCAACAGAAACAAGCTGCAGTGGCCGTCTGTTGAATGCAGTCGTGACTCCTGCAGCTCAAATGGTCTATTTAAAGCTTAACTGAAGACGAGATGGCTCTGTTTGGGCTCTGCTAGAGACAGTGTTGAGGTTTAGGTGTCGGGCGCATTACCAGGCCGTGACTCAATGTTTAGAGCTGGTTTTCCCGTACAGTTTAAAGTTATGTCACTTCCCCTAAGGGTGAATTCTCAAGAGGTTAGGCTAATCCGGTGTCTTAATTCCACAGCAAATAGAAACAAAACACGCAAAAGGCTAAAGAAAGAGTTGTTTTCCGAGATGGTAATGCCAGCAGATATCTTAAGTGAGTGGTTATTGACAGGTCAATAAGGGCTCAGTCATACTGTGATCTGAGTACTGCATTTGTGGACAAGGTACAATGCGTTTTCTTCAGGTGTAAGCATCACACTCCAGCCTGATGTGGGAAAAAGGGAGAACACTGCATTCTTTGAGTGAAATATCAGGTTTGTGTCTGCAACTCCTGCACATCAGTGTTACCAAACAGTGATTCTTGCACAGCATCGTGAGAGTACTTCCAGTCTCACGGTCCACTTCTCCGGTCTGTGCAGTTGGAAGCCATTTTGTCATCTTAAACCTGTCAAAGCATTTGGAAGCTATAAATATGTAGATGTTTAATGTATTTGTCTCATGTGTATAATCTATTTTTAATATAATGCATTTTCTTGTCTCTTTATTCAACAACTCAACTCCTGCACGTTCACACTTTTTACATTTATTGTGTGCTCCCCAAATGTGCTGTACCGCAACAATAATAGGAACCAATATTATTATTAAAGTAAATGTTATTTATCCAAACATAATATAATAAATAATATTCATTGTTAATAAAATAAGTACAAAGTAACAAAATACTAATAACCCAAATTAATGTTAATACATAAAATAGTCTAAGTCAAATAAAGCAAGTTACATATTTGTAGATGTGTGGTCATTGCTTTCAATACACACAAAAAATACACAACAACTGTATAAGATTGGTTAAAGACTGTGGTCACAAGGCTTCAAAATATCTTCTTTTATTTCCATATCTTTAAGAAGTTTGAAACCAGCTTTCATTCTATGTAATAAATGTGTAAGTGTGTGAAGTTTGGTGTGAACCTCTCCTTGCTTTGATATCATTTAGTCAGTAGTCCAGCACTTGGCATCCTGTGCTGGCATGGGCCGTCTGTGGTTGTGGTTGCCTGCAGTTGGAATCCAGAAGCCTTTTATGTTCTTTAAGTAATGACACTCTTGCACAGATACACTACACTTATCAATATGATTATTGACGGATGAGTAACACTTAAGTATTTAGGTGGCACTGGCTCAACTACAGCTGCTGCATTATGTCTTTGGGTGTGAATTGGCTATGGAATTATGAAGTCATTACAAAGTGTTATATAAGATTTTAAGTGTTTCAACAAAAGCACAGGGAATTTCTTCAAGAGCATGCAATATTTAGCCTGTAAAGATTCCTAGTTCGACTCCAGAAATTAATTAACTAAGTAACGGTCAGTTCTTGTTTTGTTTCTCTGTAGGCCCTATATGTACTCTTTGAATACCATCGGCATTGTATCTGGGCTTTCGCATGTCTATTTATACAGTGCACACACAAGGAGCTGGCCTGTAGAGTGTCTCTTTTGTTGCTAGGCTGGTAATAGACAATCTAATAGCGCTAACTCCACTGTAACTGAAACACAGACTCTGGAACTATACACTTCTGTCATTAGCATCTGTCACTGCAGTTACACATAAGACACAGGGGCTACGCTAACAAAACGCAGATGTCCTCCTGAACAGTGGAAAAAACATCTTCATTTCGGGGTAAATATTTGTGAGCAGTGAAAAGGTAACTGGAAACAGCAGCCGCAGCCGAAGCAAAAGATAAAATGTTGGAAAGCATGGACCTCTTCCAAGGCACTTTTCCAATCTTGCAACATTGTAGTAGATGTGCCCAATTTTTATCTATGTAAGGGAGCAAAATTTGTTTTACCCCAGTACAGATATATTGTAAAAACAGCTGTCATGAGTCAAAATGACCAGTGAGTGCTGCTACATCTAATTATAATAGTATTAATATCATACAACTGGAAGTGTGTGGTTAGCATGCTAGTTGTTAGCTTAAAAAAAAGTAATAATATTTTTTATTGCATTTTAACATTTTACAAACCCCCGACACCCCTCCCTCCCCTACAGATGAGCAAGCACAAGAACTGAACACAACTGTGACACATGTTACATGCACCAGTGATGTGCGGTCAGGTGAGGCAGGTGAGGCAGTGCCTCACCTGTCATCACAGAGAAAAATACATGAAATTGTTATATTTATCCAATAATTTGTACTATAAAGTTATTTTCTATTTAACTTTGCAATTTTATTCTTTTTTTTACTCGAAATCGCTGAATTTTTACGTTTACCATTAAAATCCTGACGCGAAGAGATGCGAGATGCCACGGACTGACAGTGCTAAGCTGCTGCTTTAACTCTTTAAGGGCTGAGCACATTATAGCGGCTGTGAAAAGGCGCCGGGTGAGGCACGCAGTTACCCTGCCTCATATTAGGGGGCGCTCTTGAGCCTAGGGATTCTTGCAACTCCCACAGAATAGGGGCCGCAAACTACAATTTAGAGTTAATAAGTCAACTTTAGCCATTCACTTTTTTCTTCCTGTCTGGCCCTACTTATTGAATGGAGGAAGATACATATTAAAGCTCAAGCAGTTTTCTAAACTGGACTTTGGATTGAAGCAGGAGGTTATAATTAAAGGACCAAGACCAACGCTTAAGGAGCTAAATGGTTTGCTCCAGACGACGGGACAAAAGACTCGCTCTTTTTAAACAGAGATGTACAAAATGGTAAGAAATTTAATTACTTCAATTTGCTGAAAATTGGGGAACCAGAATATGGATAAAAAACAATACCAAACCAGCTTTTTAGTTCATACTATTAGAGCTATTTCATATGGACTTTGGAACTTTTAATTTGAAATTATTTTTTATTCTGGCCCCAAGTCACTGGGAGAGAAATTGACTCGGGGCCAAATGTACTGACACCTGGTTTACATGTTTGTAAATCTGACTGTGACGATATCAGTGCCTCACCAGCCATGAACCTCACCATATGTCACTGATACACACATACATTAAACTAACACACTCCATACATGCATATATCCTTGTTGCTGGTAGCTTTACTGTAACTGCAAAACTTCTGAAAGTTTCTGAAAGTTGTGAAAAGTGCTTATAAACTCATCATTGTGAATAATTAGGATGCAAGGAATCCATTAGAAAAGTGAGGAATAACTTTAAAAATGAATTAGTTTTGTTTTTCATGTTTAGAAGATAGTAAAAATCAGGTACACTGCCTTTAAAGTGCCAAAAGCTACACCAGAGATATAGTAGACCCCCTTTCACTGCCACCTTGTCCCATAACTCACAGCTGAAAATGTAAAGCGATTGGCAAACAGCATCTTCACACCTCAATAAAGCTCCTTCACTTTCTCACCTGCTCACATCTCAATAAAGACAGAGAGTGAAACAGGACCACCGTGATCGCCTACACACCCTGATTTTCCCAAACTTTTACAAGCTTTTTGACACGTCTAATCCTGCGCAAGTGAACTCAACCTAAGAGGAAAGTATTCTGGAGCTCTGCAGGGGTAGCTCTGGTTTCACTAATGCAATCAAGGTTCTTTTCCCCTCACCTTGGTTACTGTCAATCAAAAAAAGTGCTTAGATGTACAAAAACTGAGTATCAGATTTTCCCCTCTTTCCCCTTCAGTTATCAGCATCTTATTTATCAGGCTTGGAGCCAGCACTTACAATGGGTTTGGGTTTTGTCTGCATATAAATGTTGGAGGTCATGCTACTTTATAGATAAACCAATGGCAGAGTATTGATCTTATTCTGCTCGCACACTTTTGCTGTTGTGCTTTCTTGTTGTGGCAGATTTTTGCAGCTGAGATATGATAGAGTAGGTTGATTTATCTAAAATGTTCTATGTTCATGTGACCAACAACTGAACATTTCCCGATTCTCTGAGAGGCTTTAGTAGTAGTCCATAGAAGTGTCAAGATTGGCAGTCCTATGCAAAATAATACAACCTGAATGACCATGGCGGTGCCCACTGCAACTTCCGAAATAATGTGAATATCAAGTTCCTCTACTACTCTTTTGCAACTCATTTGGGAATTATTTTTACGATTGTTTTCCTCTTAGAACAGGTGTTTTCAATTGTAAACATTTTATGACTCTAAGGAATAATCCAAACAGTTGCCATGGCGATGATTAAAAAACAAATGTAATGTTTTCGAATGGCCAAATGTCCTCAAAATGCCACCTATAAACAGGAAGCACATGAAACACATGAATAACTATCTCGAGCTGTAATGGGGCTGGGAGATGACCCTCACGTGGGTGGTACCACAAAGCCGCATTGTGCTTGGACCTGTTGAGCTAATTTATGACCACTTGATGTAAGGCCAGTTTGTTTCATTATACAATCGTCTGAAATACTTAAAGCAGTTTCTACCAGGTCCACTGTCCCTAAAGGAAGGAACTCCTTGTCTTCAGGAAGAGATCTCCCCCTTACCCCCTCCGCCCGCCCATCCTGTATCCGCTCACGTCCAAACAAATCCTCTTTATTTCACAGTGCGGACAGGATATAAGGCCTATCTGTGTATACTGCAGAATCCTACAGTCTGCCTCAATGTCTCTGTGATTTATTTCCTCCACCCTCTATCTCTCCTCCATCCGTCTGTAAAGTCAGTGGCATCTGACAAAACATTATACGCCAGGGAAGTTGCATATGAAGTTTGGTGATTGATGAGGAGTAATGAAACTCACGGCTGTAACCTTGAGTAGACGTGGTTTGCTCCAAGTAGTAGTAGATCAAGCACACATCTCCCTTAGAGGCTGCAGATATGGTTACATTTAGAAGGAAACGCAGACAGATGAAGTAATGCTACAATTGATCCAAGGTGAAGGGAATTTAAACTAACACAGACTGACAAAACAGCAGCCAAGAATTCAATTGTTTTGCTCACTGTGGAGTTGAGAGGCACTTAAAGCTCAAGGTTTTGAAAGACTTTATTATGACGATAACATTGTACACAAACAAACGCTGAAATACTTGGACCAGGAGGTTTTTAATGTTGACTTGTGTTGGCTGTGAACAGCATGTTGCCACATGTTGGACTCATGAACACTCTATATCACCTGCCACTTTAAACAACTGTAAAAACCTTATTTTAATGCATGCTTTTTTCCATCTTAAAGACACAAATCACTTAACATCAAGGAAGCCCTCACCCATTCACACACACATTCATACACCAGTGTACACAGACACTGGGAGCAAAGTGGTTTAAGTGTCTTGCCCAAGGACACAATGACAGCATTCATCTGTGGGGGCTGGAATTGTAGATCTGACCACTCCACTAATGATGTTTATGTCGAGAGCGGCCCCAATAGACCTTTGAGATTGCCGTGTGCTGTTGTTTTTATGACGTGGCCAAATACAAGAATTCCAGGGATAGACCGTGTGTATATTGTTTTGTAGTAAATACAAATGGGAGCAGTAACCTTTTCATTATTTATTGCCTGTGTAGCTCCGACTCTGTGACATTTGTGTAGAAATATGCAGATATTCCAGCAGTGGATGAATTCAAGCTTTGTTAAATCATTCTGGATTCACCACTGAACAGAAGGCAGCATACCAGGCCTAGTATGGGCTGGAAAAGCACTGTGTATTTGTCCAGATGAGATGAAACGGCTGCAGTGTCAAATGCAAGCAATGAGCATATTTTCCATTTATTCTTATTGTCATAGGAAACTTTGATCTGCAATCTCTTTTTATTCTTTTACAACAAAAAGTATGTATCTTTCATGAGTATTGTTAATTTAAAGTGTTATTGTGGCTTTTATTACAGTTTTGATGTGTGCTTAAAAGAAAAAAATTAATGAACCCATGCTATCCCGAAACCCTCTGTAATGAATATAATTTTCGGTGAGTTTGATGTCTTTCTGACTTTGAAGTACCATCTCTGCACCCTCCTCCTTCATGATACGCTGCCACGGTTGAGACATGCTTCTGTGTGACATTAATATGAATGACAAGCTTGCCTCAACCTGAAACCTGATTATTAATCTCAAATCCCCACTCCTCCTGTGTGGTCTGCCTCACTCATCCTCAACCCACCCTCAAAAACGGGGAACATTTTTACATTTCAAATTTTCAGCATTTCAAAAGCGGCTCTGTGTGACTTGTGTTTTGTATTGGGTTATGAGACAAAGGGTATGCACAGGGCCAGATGAGTCAAGTGACAAACTGCTGGTGTGGAATCTGCCTGGCTCGGAAACCCATCATTACTGGGAATACGAGCTCATCACGGACACATCCAGCCAATTAAAATGTGACCCAGTATCAGTGCAGTGTGTTAGCGCATGTTGTGGTTCATCCAGACATGGTTTACATCATGTGTTGAATAATTTAAAGTGTGGTATGTGTGACCCAGAGCAAATGGGGAAAAGGGGTTTTAAAGTTCATCATAGGGTTAGTTATTAGTTTGTTAGACAGTAGTCAGACAAAGGATTAGTGAGAGAAACAGGACTTTTTGATCTCGAGAAAATTGGTCACATCAAGTGTCAGCATCTCCATTAAGAGTTAAAAAGTCCACTGTAAATTGGTATCTCCATGAACAATAATAGCCATAAAACCAGAAGACAGACAAAATGTCACAAAAAACAAACAAAAAAGTTTCTCCTTAAGCTAGGTACCATTTTTGGAGCCATCCAAGCTTGTCCTGCCATTCCCAGTGTAAGTATATGTAGGAATACATTTGTGTGGTAGCGTGGGTAAATGTCCTTTCTATTAGTCGTATGAAATGATGAATCTTGCCAACATGATTTCATCTGAGAGCTAATTGTTCCCAGTGTATTTAAGTGCAAACAAGGTTGTGAACAGGTCTCTATCCATAACCTGTCTTTGAACCTTACATATGGGGTTTGTCATGTAAAATATGTCTATAGTACATAAGACAAATGTGTTGCGTAATCTTTCTATCACAAACTCATTGTTCCAGTCTCAGGCTAAGTTAAACTGATATAGGATTACATTAGAAGGCATTTGACATAAAACATGCCAAATAAATATGCAAAGTGCTGTACATCAGAAGACAGAGACTTTGCTGGGACAAGCTCAGAAACAAAACTCCCACAGACATATCCCAATGCAGCCTTACAAAAGCCTCTAATATGCATTAATCATAGAGTAAACACGGTTTGTTTTTGTTACACCCCTGCTCAAAGGACGAAGTACTCATACTTTACTCATAATGAAGAGTATTGGTCACATTCTGAAGAAATCTGTCTGTGGAGGTTAATAAATTTGACCAAAACCTGTGATTTCTTTCCTCTCTTGAGCACACTGAAGTGACTGGTGTGTGTGGAGAGATGTGGATGTGAGCTGGTGGAGGTGAAGACAGGAGCAGAGGTGCACTTGTGTCTACTCTGCTCTGACTAACCCCGTCATATGTGGGAGCTCAGGGCTGTCACTGTGAACTCAGCAAACACCCCGGTCCACTGACACGGGAAAGAGCTGTTACAATCACTACACACTGCACATATCAGGAAAATCTAATTATTGCTGGTTATTGGTTGGACTGTTGTGTGGAATGTTGGCCTGCTGTGGTACAAATATAGAGCAAGTTTAAAATCAGGTCTCCATGAGGTAAATCTTTCACTATAATTTTGAGTAGACAGTAGCAATAGTTTATGACAAAATATTTTATGAATGAAGTCTTAGCTTTAAGCTAATTAAGATGCACTTATTATGAAGTGTTACTGTAGCTGTAGTGGATCACAACACAGTCTTAGGAGCCTTCATAATATTTAGATTTCTAACATCTGACCTGAATGATTGTTATTCCCAATACTCCCAGACCTTTACCTTTCACATTTTTGAGCAATGACAACAAACAGAGTGTTACTGAGAAGTCTGAGAGGATATTAGCCTGGCTCTCTCTCACACACACATGTGCACACAAACACACACTCACACACGTGTGCACGCACACACGCACACACACACACTCTGTCAGAGCAGCGTGCATAGTTCATTGCTGACAGGGTTACTGTGTTACTGAAACATCTGTTTCATCATCTTCAATATTTGTCTTTCAACACAGGTGTTCTGCTTTCCTGTTTGTTGGGCTGCACAGGTTTTACTGCCACTCGCAATAAACTTCACCTGATCTGAGTCTTCATTACATACATGTAGGTCTCTAAGACAAGACTGACATGTGAAACAAAGGACCACCCCTGCACAACAAACACACGGCTGCTGTTGGATGGTGCTTAGCAGGGAATTCTAGTTCATTTGAAGTAATTAACTCATTTGAGGATATCACAGTCTCTGGTTTCAACAGTTACCTTTAGACTGAATAGTTCCTTATCGTCGACAATACAACTCAGACCAAATGACCCATAACAAATGTGTTAAGTGTTGCAACATGACTCTATATGGGGATTTGTGGTTCATATGTGATGCTTAGTAACTGTCATTATTAGACTTATGTGGAAGTGAATACTGGTTAAAGTTGAGCTCTTCTTTTTGTTGAGTGTTGTAGCTCATATTGAGAGTGTGTTACTCACGGTTACTGAGGCCGGGACGTTCTGTCTACAGGAGCTAAAAATGAAACTCTCTCCAACAGAACGACCAGTTTGCTAGGGCCGGCAGACGGGAGGCCTGTGGGTGTACAGCATAAAATGTTTTAAAATATATTTCACACAGTTATTGCATCTAGTTTTGACAGAGCGGTTGTGTATTGTGATTGTATTATTCATATTCTCACTTCATTACGGAGCCAGGATTTCTCCAGTTTAACTTTTTATGGTCAGTAAAGCCCATTCTTGTTCAGTGAGTGCAGTAGTTAGATATATTCTGTAATTACTGGTGCTTTGACCAATGAAGTCGCACACACTCTTATTGTATATGTCCTATAGCTGGATGTAGCACCTGAAATGTACACTTCAGTCAGTGTTATGTGGCTGGTTGGTACAGGGTGGGCATCTGGTTTAAAAATCTACTACCATGTGACTGGTTTGCTGTGGTGACCTCAGGATGGAGAAATGCATAAACATTAAGCAATAAATAGAGTAGCTGTTTTCATATAAATTTGGGATCAGTTTGGTGATGTGAGCCAGTGTCACAACACAATAATAAGATGCCACTTGCACTTACTTCAATCATATTCTAATTTCCCAAGTAAACTGCCTATTGTTTTATTCTAAGTGTGAGAATGATTTATTTTGTCTCCCGTAATGTTTTTTGTAAGCCATTATTTCACACAAAACACCTGTCAGCTTGTTCCATACTTGACATTTTTCAGCAGACAGCACAAGGAGGACCGCCGGCTCTGACCTGGAGTCTTGGCCCTGGGGGTTATGGTTAGACAGGAATGTGCACAGACACACACGCTCTTACAAGTTCAGCCAATGACATTCACCTCCTAAACCAGGTGACCTTTACAAATACCCAACAACCACCACGGGCAACTTGTCAAATCTGCTCCCTTCAACTCAAATACTTTTATAATGCCTCCTGATTCAAAGATGTTTTAAAACCGACTTGCTCTGACCTTTATCAGCTTGTTGCTCAATATGAAAATGCAACCAGCGCTTGTGCAACCCTTACAGACGTGAATGACACCAGTGGAGAGCGGAAAGGAAAAATCATGTGAAAATCTACTGCAGTATTTCTAAGAACATATCAGTTTGCCTTGGACCAATGCACTCCTGCATAATCAAAACACTACCAGCAATGACACTTTATGGTATTGGTAAGTATTAGTGAGAAACCTGCAAGATATATTCATTGGAAAACAAGGTAGTATAAAATGTTTTACGGCAACGTATTGTCCCATTCATCCATTCTCATGCTCACTGACCTTCAGCACGTGGCAAAGTGCGCATGTGTCGCTGTCTTTTTGTTACTAGTGAAACCAAACTCCAACAAAGTTTTTTTTCTGATTCTAAGGACACTTTTTATATCTATGTTCTCTCTGGATCTATCTCTGGATTTTTATTATTTTAACCACCCAGATTTTAACATTTTAACCCACAAAAGACTTTACATTGGCAAACTGGTCATGACCTTTAGCCATGCCTCCACTAACCTCAACATCAACATCCATATGTGACAGTTGAGCTGGTCTTAGCCAAAAGGTGGCCGAGCTGGAAAAACAGATGTCCTACTTAAATGTGCTCAGTGTTCATATGTGATTCTTAGTAACTGTCATTATTACACTTATGTGGAAGTGAATATTGGTTAAGGTTGAGCACTTCTTTTTGTCAAGTGTTGTAGCTCATATTGAGTGTGTTACTCACGGTTACTGAGGCCGGGACGTTCTGTCTACAGGAGCTAAAAATGAAACTCTCTCCAACAGAACGACCAGTTTGCTAGGGCAGGCAGACGGGAGGCCTGTGGGTGTACAGCATAAAATGTTTTAAAAATATATTTCACACAATGGTTACATCTAACTTTGAAAGAGCGGTTGTGTATTGTGTATTATTCATATTCTCCCCTCATTACGGAGCCAGGATTTCTTCTGTTTAAATATTTATAGTCAGTAAAGCCCATTCCTGTTCAGTTAGTGCAGTAGTTAGATATACACTCACCTAAAGGATTATTAGGAACGCCTGTTCAAGGCTGCTAGAGGTCAGAGGAGAATGGGCCAAGTGATTCAAGCTGATAGAATAGCAACGTTGACTGAAATAACCACTCATTACAACCGAAGAATGCAGCAAAGCATTTGTGAAGCCACAACACGCACAACCTTGAGGCGGTTGGGCTACAACAGCAGAAGAACCCACCAGGTACCACTCATCTCTCTACTACAAATAGGAAAAGAGGCTACAATTTGCCCGAGCTCACCAAAATTGGACAGTTGAAGACTGGAAAAATGTTGCCTGGTCTGTTGAGTCTCGATTTCTGTTGAGACATTCAAATGGTAGAGTCAGAATTTGGTGTAAACAGAATGAGAATATGGATCCATCATGCCTTGTTACCACTGTGCAGGCTGCTGGTGGTGGTGTAATGGTGTGGGGGATGTTTTCTTGGCACACTTTAGGTCCCTTAGTGCCAATTGAGCATCGTTTAAATGCCACGGGCTACCTGAACATTGTTTCTGACCATGTCCATCCCTTCATGACCACCATGTACCCATCCTCTGATGGCTACTTCCAACAGGATAATGCACCATGTCATAAAGCTCGAATCATTTCAAATTGGTTTCTTGAACATGACAATGAGTTCACTGTACTACAATGGCCCCCACAGTCACCAGATCTCAACCCGATAGAGCATCTTTGGGATGTGGTGGAACGAGAGCTTCGTGCCCTGGATGTGCATCCCACAAATCTCCATCAACTGCAAGAGGCTCCTATCAATATGGGTCAAGATTTCTAAAGAAAGCTTTCAGCACCTCGTTGAATCAATGCCATGTAGAATTAAGGCAGTTGTGAAGGTAAAAGGGGGTCAAACACCGTGTTAGTATGGTGTTCCTAATAATCCTTCAGGTGAGTGTATTCTGTAATTATTTGTGTTTGTTTGGCCGAGCTGGAAAAACAGATGTCCAGTCTCCTTGAATTCCAGGAGGAATGTGATCTGGATGTAATCCTGGGCAGGTTCTCTCCAGCTTGTGGAGTTGAGGGAGAAAACATGGCTGTTAAACCTCACCATGCAAAGCTGTATTTCACTCCGGCTCCTAACAATCTGGTTTTAGGGCGAATCACAACATCGAGTCTGCTTTGTCAAAAATCTGAAATTATTTTAGGGTAAATTATGATTTACAAAAGGTCACAGTGTTGGTGACAATGCTAGATTTAAGCCACACTATTCTTTTAATTCTCCTGAAACACCTTGGCCTCTTTGGTGCTGTTCACAAATGGTTCACATCCTACCTCACAGATTTATGGTGAGTGTAGACACGTGCTTCTCTCAGGTCCAAAAAATCACATGTGGTATGTCTCAGGGTTCCATTTTAGCTCCTGCCTTTTCAACCCGTATATGCTCCCTCCTGGTTGCAATTAATTTCCACACAGGACTGGGTGCAGACCAAACTGACTGAGGGGGCATTCGAGTTTCAAAGTGGAGCAAACATAATACGCAAACATTAAGTGGCCTTTTAGGCACCTGAAATTAGGGTGCAATAATTTTTAACTGAGTTTGCAATGCACCCTTTTGCACCCCTGGAGACCTGGGCTTTCATCCACAGTTATGCAGATGATACTCAGCTTAGCCGTGTCTGCTGATGACACCAGGCCAATGGAGGCTCTTTTAAACTGCATTTTAGATATCAAATCCTGGATGGCAGAAAACTTTCTCAAGTTTAACCAAGACAAAACTTAAGATTTATCATCGGTCCTGAAGCTTAGAAAGAGAAACTTTTACCCAAACTCCAAGCGCAGTCTTTTAACCCATCTCCATCAGTAAAAAACCTGGGCATCATTTCTGACTCTGAGCTCACTTTCATCCGTACATTAAGGACATCACCAAAATAGGTTTTATCACCTAAAAAATATAGCCAGAGTCTGTCCCGTTCTCTCTCAGACCAACACGGAGACGATGATGCATGTTTTTATAACCAGTCAGACTGACTACTGTAATTCCCTGGTCTCTGGTCGTCCCAAAAAGAGTATTTCAGGTTTAGAATTATTACAAAATTCTGCAGCATGTGTCCTGACTAAGACCAGGGGGCGAAACAACATTACACTTGTTTTAAAATCACTGCATTGTGTCAGGATCAATTTTAAAGTTCTTTTACTTTTTAAATGTCTTAATGGTCCTGGGTCTTTCAGAACTGCTTTTTCCCCTACGAATCCTCATGGACCCTGCGCTCCTCTGGCAGCAGGCTCCTAGTCATTATATTTTTAAGAGCAGGCTCAAGACCAACCTTTTTATTTTAGCTTTTGATTAATATTTATAGTTTTATTTGTTTATTATATGTGTTTAGTGTTTTATTTTATGTTCTTGATGCTATTTTATATTCTAGTTGATGTTTCGGCCTCCTCTCCCCCCTGGACCCTGTGTCAGTGGCGCAGACGGCTTCTCTGATGAACCTTCCTCAATCAGTTCATTAGTACTCAGCCTCAGCCTCCGGTGTGTGTGTGTGTGTGTGTGTGTGTGTGTGTGTGTGTGTGTGTGTGTGTGTGTGCGTGTGTGTGTGTGTGTGTGTGTGTGTGTGTGTGTGTGTGCGTGTGTGTATGTGACTGTGACTTGTATGATTGTGTGGGGTTGGGCAGTTGTGGGGGTTGGTTGGGTGGAAGGACATGACAGACTGATATTTAATGACTAAAGCACTTTGTGTTACATTTTGTACGCTTTATAAATAAAGTCTGACTGATTGAAATTGTGTAACATCAGAAAAGTTATGCGCTGTTTTAATTCTTTTGTGGTTTACATCACAGAAATACTCTCAGGAACATAATCTGCCTCAGAGCTGCACTGTTTATTTACACTTATGAAAGGCTGGCAAGATTAGCAGGTCTTATATCCCATAGTGTAAAACTGCTAGGGCTTAAGATATTACTGTTGTGGTAATCAAGAACAAGGACATGTTTCGAAACACATCTGAGCTTTTCTGTCATCTAACTTGTGATTTTAAAACATGCTCACAAATACAGACTATTTCATTCACACACACTTCTGTTGCCAAAACACACTACCAAGGGCATATCCGAAAGATTTGCACTAGTAACAGGGAGATGTCAAAATCCTGTGCAATTTAAAATGCCAAAAGCCCAATTTAAGAAACTATGTACAGGCGACTCTTATAATAGATTTATTTATTTGTTTATTTGGTTTATTTGACAGGGACAGTGCACATCAATGAACATTTCTGTAAATGTACCAGATTTAGCCAGATAAGGAAACAAATGACATGATGCATTACTCAGTATGCAGAGTTATTGTTAGTAATATTTCATTACTGAGTATGGAGCTCATGTAAATCAGTGTATTTGTTAATATTTTGTTACTGCTTACTATTGTAAACTACTTAAGTCTTCTAATGTACATAAAAATTAGGCCTACAGTCTTCATTTTCACTGGCAATACTGGTTATGTTATAAAAGTGTCCTATGATTGCACTCATGTACTCTGAGTTCAAAGAACAAGAAGAGTGGAAGTCCCCACGGATCACTACAGTTCATGGTACTTGGCCTCACTCTCTTTCACAAGTATCAGTGTAATACACACACTCAGCAGCCTGGAGCATGAGAAATATACTTTAACTTAAAACAATTGAGCCGCTTCCATCTTAGCGTGCTTTCGGAGCTTACAGTGTGTTGCAATAGTGTGTCTTTGTCATAACTCCGGGCAGTTCTCTCCTGGGTTTGCTCGTCCTTTTGTGAATGTCCCATGTGAAGGTCAGTGTTGGACATGTGAGCAGCCCTGAGCTCTGCTGCAGGACTAATTCACTTTAAACCAAACAGCATGACCATAGAGGACGCATGGACTGACAGTGTCCCCTGCATGACTTCTGAGCTTGTGGGTGCAAACCACTAACAGACAAGACTAGACATTAGGCAACTTGTCTCACGCATTCTTATTCTGTCAATTAGGTATCATATTTTTTAATATATATCTGTACTTTATGCAATGAAAAAATATTTCCATATTCTTTCAATTTGCAGCGACATAGTGGTTAAATTACTTGAACTTAATCAAAATAGATTCAGTTTTACACACAACGTTGGTTTACATCTAACAGCAGCTACATGATGGCAACTGATGGTAAAAGATTCTCTGTAATATTTTATATACAAATGGAATTTCCTTTCATGCGCAACTTGTTTTTCTTGGTGTCTGGACCAAAACAAGTTGACCAAAACCAGCTCATGCTGTGTGCTCTTTGGCTGTGCTCCTGCTGACACTTGAGGTTTTGGCCTTGGGATTGCACTGTGTTGCAGCAAGTACACTCTGAAAACTTCTCACATATACAGTACATAGCACTGAGCTCTATGGAGCAGCCATTGTTAACACAGGCTTTTCACATGTAATGCTGCGAGCCATTCTGCGGGCATAGTAATCATCAAGCTTATCAGACGGCTCACAATCAAATCCCTTTTCAATTTGTAAACTTTATCTCGGTTAAACCCTATCTGCCTCCTTTCCTTTCACCCGCTCTCGGCCATGTAAGGACAAGGCATTGTGGGTAACTGCGGGTTAACTGTGTGTTTGATGAGATGTCCAGTCACTGCTGCCGGCTCACATTGTGCAATCAATGGGCTTCACTTAATTACCGCAGATCAAACAGGAGCTCCATGGCAACAACAGCCACTTTTTCCAAAACACGGCAGTGAGGTGACACACAGTTCCTCCCAGCCAACACACGGGGCAGGAGAGTGTGTAATTTTAAGAGCAGCTGTAAGAGTGCACCGGTCAAACCTGTCCCACCTAAGAATTCTCACTGCAACCTTTTATGTACTTAATGTAATCTGTAGTGACTGGATATAGAACGTGGTATATTAGTCAGTATACAGTGAGATCCTGAGGCAAAACAAAAAGGCACTTTTTTACAATGATATATCTCATGTACTTCATTGGTTAATTATATATAGAGAAAAAAAGTTTGTTGTACATTATTACAACACCAATCCTAGCACTGCAGAAACTCTAAACCTCTTTTCCAGCATGTCCAGCTTTAGTTACTATCAACGAGATGGCTGCTCATGTCTCCATGCGTGAAAGCTTATACATGTGAAAGCTTGTACATTCAGTAATACACACTGGAGGGTAGAGTTAAGTAAATATGTTGCTACTGTAAGCCTATAAAACTGACATCTGTTTTAGTATTCATTCAGGCCAAGCATTCATGAACCTTTGCCTTTTGAAGTACAATGTGTTAAATATGTGGACAATATCAAAGACATTTCAGAAATACCAGTTTTAGAGAGAGGAAATTAGAGATTCGCAAAACAATTTTCTGATCCAAACTGCTCCAAGCCTAGATTCCACCCCTGTAGAAACATATTATTTACTTCAACCTTTTACGCACCAGCTATCCCAGGCAAGAAAACAATAGCTGTTCAGATGTTTTTGTTTTTGATGAAAAAGTGGAACACACCTCTTCCTTTTATGAACAATCAATCAATGTTTTATTGTAAACATTAACACAACTCAAACGCACAATGTTGTTACTCTAATAAAACTTGATAAACTTGTGTGGTGCGTGCTTTGGTAATGAAGTCGTGACAGAGCCGGACACCCAAGCTGTGCGTCTCTCGGAGCAGCCGGCCCCTGTCCCCCCTGTGTCTGCTTCACACCAGTCACTCTAGTAAACTCACCAGCGCTTGGTTCTCACACTCCAACTTTGAGCCAACTTCCAAGAACAAATATGAAGTGTTAATACAAGTCCCATATCATCGTAACAGTCTTCCATCTGTCCAGTCCTGCTCTGACCTCGCTAACTTACTGTTTACACAATCGGCCGTAATATTATGACCACTGACGGCTCTCTCTGCCATGACAAATTTCAAAGGTGAGGTTAGCGTGTCCAAAGATTCAACACAAAAACAGTGAGGATTGGTGATTTTTAAAGGTCCTATATTACACAAAATTGACTCTTGTGAGCTTTAAGCCATGTTAGAACATTGTTACCTCCTCAAAAACGTACCTGAAGCTGTGTTTAGTTTCATTCACATATGTTTGAGTCTTGCTTTATTAGTCTTTCTACATCTCCAAAGCTCAAAACGCTCTGTGTGCTCACCTTGTGATGTCACAATGTGGTTGTTTTCAAGTTAACAGCTACTTATTACATTTTGTCCAGTGGAGTTGGCACTTCCAGGGATGATGTAATCCAAATGATTCTAGTGAAGGTGTATGGAATTTAAAACACAGTGGAGCACTTCCTGTATGAAAGTACGTGACATCACAAGGTGGAACAGAATGCTTTTGGCTTGAGAGAAGAACTCAGCCAAACAAAACACAACTCCAGCTATGTTTTTGATGAGGAAACAAGATTATAAAATAGATCAGGAAATAGCTTAATATGGGTGTTTAAGGTTTGAGTCAAGTGCAGTTCTGGGGTAAATGCCTTTTTCATTGGGCCATAAAGCAATGAATCAGCCCTCTATGGACTTCCTAGTGTGACCAAACTACATAATATTTTGACCACATTACGGTCA
The DNA here is from genome assembly GCA_019594935.1 of Periophthalmus modestus. Lineage (NCBI taxonomy): Eukaryota > Metazoa > Chordata > Actinopteri > Gobiiformes > Gobiidae > Periophthalmus > Periophthalmus modestus. The sequence continues at coordinate 24,871,813 of JAIEZT010001318.1, forward strand.
TGTCCGAGTGGCCATATTTTTTCTTATTTGAATACCACTTTTACACTTTCATTCTTTCGCTGAAATCTCTTCCACTGTCTCAAATGAGTGTCAAATTCCCCAGTGGTCTCATTATGTTCTTCTCTTTTGCAGTAGCGAGCGAATGACCAGTGCTCCTATTGGTGGGCACCTCCTCTCAGTTCTCATGCATGTGCCAGAGAGGGGAGGGGAAGGGAAGGGGTGGGGGTCGTGTTGTGGTGGGACAGGCCCGTCATGGGAGTCCACATTCCTTTGGGCAGCTCTAAATCCTCACGGGATAGACCTCATTAGTGCACTGGCTGTTCCCAGGCTGTGTCCCCAAACAAGCTGCTCTGTTCTAACATTTTTGTCCTATGAGGAGGTGATGCGCCTATTGTCATTTCCTGGGTCTATATAAAAGAAATTGTCCGCTTGTGATGGATAGAAAGGCTGAAATCTGGCATGTTTGTGTTGACTAGAGTTTCACTTCTACAAGATATTATGGTATATACTGATCAAAGTATACGCAAAGTGAAATTTGGCTATTAGGGAGTTGCACCATTGCATTCTTTTAAGATGGATTGTTTGCAAATCATGACTTCCAGTAAGTGCTATGTAACCAGTTTCAAATTTAGCTCAAAAACCTTGCAGTTTATGAGCTGTGACATATTGGCTCTTGTAATAATATCTCATTAAAACGAAATCCCCCCCAACACACACACGCACACACACACACACACACACACACACACATACACACACACATTTTTCTCATTATTTAATCATTTATAAGTTTCTCTGTTTAAAAAAATAAATAAACACCACCTCACTATGTGAATAAAAATAGCCAAAGCAGGCCCAGTTCTCAAACCCTTCCCTTTTATAATCTCATCTAAAATTAGACGCAAATGCCAAGGACCCTGTTATGTTCAAGTGCACTATTCTGGTATTTCTCATTAGTGTCCCACAGTGAAGTAGCACGAGTGTTTTTTGAGTATACAATCTCAAGGCACGACACAGGGCTTGACTTTCCTTCACTTTCAACCTACTTCTTTCGTCCTGCCCTGCTTGTGTTTGTGGATTATTTTTGCTCCCAGACTTGGCAGTGCTCCTCACAGTTGACCCAGGACAGAGCTGACAGCGCCTCACGTCACATCCCTTCTTTAGTTTCATGTGAGACATCTCTCCACAGTCCAGGGCATGTGTGGGAAATGCTGACTTCTGTGTGTGTTTTTAAATGTGGAAGAATATAGAGCCGCTTTTGTCATTGCGCAAGAGCTGCAAACCAACAGTTTCCCTGCTCCTCATGACCCCGAGCGCCCAGTCAGCTGCTTCACACGTTCTGTTGAAATATGGCTCACCTGGGACTTCTGTGGTACTTCAAAACACTAAAAGATGTAAAAAGCACTTAGTGTAATATTACCTGAGCTAATTAAATGTTTACTGATTATTACTTTACATATGACTTTGCACTGATGCAGTTAAGGTTTCATTTTTAACCCATTTTCTCTAGAATGTCCAATTATATTTTCTGTTACACTTCTGCTTCTACTAGTTAACTGTAACTACTAGAGCAGACTATTATTACAGTTATATCAGTTTCCACTACTCCTGTTCATTTTAGAGATACACTTGAATAGTTTCTCTGTGTAAAAGTGATCATTTTACAAAGATATATTCACATAACATTTTCTTCAAAACATGTACTCTAGAATATTCATATATTATAATGTGTTTGAATCACCAGGTGCTTTACTCACTTTTTAAATATACTTCCACCTTTGTAGAGCATGTGGTAAGTACCTACCAAGACAGTTTCCTCTTGTTTATTACATCTGAGATTCATAGCCATAAAACAACTCATTTGATACTGTACAAAAATAACCAGTGGCCAAGGTCCACTCTCTGTTTAGGTCATTGGAGTTTATAAAAGCAGTGATAATGTTAATAGCAGATAGGCTAATGTGTTACAGGTGATGAAGTGAGCTATACCAGGAAGTGCAGTCACCTGGATATTTTTGAAAATAATGACCCATTTTACAGAAGTCACGGGATATCAGAGCACCAACTGAAGGCACAGTCAGGCCTACAGGCCCACAGCAGCTCAGAGCAGTAAGCAGGTTGCGCAATTCAGATGCACATATGCATACAATCTGGCTATTACATTTGAAATCATTAACAGCTGCCATAGGGTGGAATAGACTGACAAAGCTACTCAGCAAAACATGCAGCGCAAGACAGGACGCGAGACAGGAGCTGAGCCTCATGCAGTCATGAGCAGACTAATCTGCATTTGTATATATATGAAAGATTATTAAATATTCACTTTCCAGTGTAGTGACTGCCACCTGCTTGTCTCCATGGAGATGTCATTGCTTGGCCAAAAATGTTCGCACTATGACATTAAACCCATTTATCTCTGTGTTGAAAAGGATTGCACCAAGACAAATTACAGTTGAGTGCATTATTTTTTTCAACACCTGTAATTGAATAAATCATAATTAAAGAATATTTTAACGCCATAATGTGGAACAACTCCACAGATAAACACGTAAAAGACTCTCACCAGAAAAGTGACTTAGTGCACTTTTAACCAACAAAAAGTGGCAGCATTTACCTTCCAACGTCTATGTGGTCCTAAAGACACGTTCTGTCCATTCAAGGTCAAACCTTTGGGACGCACAGAAGGTGAGTATGAGCACATCTTACTCAATATAGAGCGCGTTTTTGTACATGTATATCTCCGGGATGTTCATTCATTTTGACTCCAGTCACATGGCACATACCCTGGGAGCACGCTGTCCGGATGCCCTCCCAGGCGCTCGCTCTGCTCAGTCCTCCCCTTCCCTCCTGCGCCCTGTATCGGCTCAGTCTCTACCACAGTTTGGACAGATCTGCACTGCTGTAAAAGCCTCTCATTCACACACTGCTGTTCACAGTGCGCTCAGTCTGACGGATGCCCTCCCACGCGCGCGCTCCGCGTATCGGCTCAGTCTGGCTCTCATCTACAATAACTGGAACAAAGTAGTACAAAAGCTGCTCATTCACGAGAATGTTGACAGCAAAGCCTAAAGTGTGGGACTTCACCTGTATTTAGTCCTAATGCCTCTGGATTTGCTCTCATCCTCTTCTGTTCTCTCTGCGTCAAAGTGCATTTAACATCTCCACAAACTCATCACATTTCTGTATCTTTAGCTCGTTAAAAAGTGAGCTGCTTGTCATTTAGTTCAGAAGACCTGATGTGCACAGGGGGCTCGGGTGTGCTGAACCAATGTCACAGAAGGGAACAGTTTAACCTTTAATTAAACATAAATATATAATTATAGTCACCAGATCAAAGAAAATTGTTGCCGGATCCTGTTCCTGCTCACATTAAGCCCCACCTTTATTACATGCATCATTTCTCAACACTGTGTAAAACCATAAAATTACAAATAACACAACCTTCATCTGATAGAACTACTGTACTAGGTTTTATAACGCCATTCCCACACGCTCACTTCCCCCTTCTTCACACATTTTGCTGAGAGGAGATATCCAATGGTGCCACTCCCTGACTCCAAACACAGTAAATAAATAACAAGTTCCTTTTTGCTTTATCATCGTCACATGACAAAGAATTTAAGCTGACACCTGAAAAGTACCCACGGCTAGGAGCTTATGTGGCTGATTTATGCCTTTTCTCTGAACAAGGAATGTGTAGTTACAGTAGATGCTGCAGAATGGCTAGGTTACATATATATGCACTGTCAGGCTGTGTGCTGCCTTTCAATCAGTGAAAAGAGGACTGCATGATTAAGGCTTTTGACTTAAATCTGTGACGGAAACACACATTAAACTGAGGGTCACTGTAAAAATAAGCGAGTAAAAGTATTCAGTGTATTTTGTATGTTCTGGGATGTGATAACAGGATGCTTACAATGATCCAAGGCTGAAACAAGCAGATGGTGTGAAATGATGGTAGAAAAATAGAATCAGAATAAGTATTATCATTACAAGGACTATTCACAATCTCCAAAAAACATGCCCTGTGCTGTGAGAAGGGATTTAATGACAAAGCAAGAGTTTCCTCAAGTCACGTGGTCACATTTGGTCACATTTAAAATTTTTATATAGCACTTTTCCACCTTCAAGTCACTCAAAGCTCTTTACTTCAAGGAACCACTCACCCATTCACACACACGTTCACACACCAGTGTACGCAGACACTGGGAGCGAGGTGGGTTAAGTGTCTTGCCCAAGGACACAGTGACAGCATGGGACCGCCAATCTGTGTGTAAGTGGATCCGATCACTCAAGCAATGTATATGTCGAGAGCAGGATCACATCACTTTAGCTTCATTTTAGTCAAACTTAGTAACAAGCTTATATTTACAGACCTTTCACAATCTAAAAACGAAATGATTAATGAAATGAAAAGTAGCTTTAGATGAATCATTTAGCAAAGTGACTGTTAACTGCACACATTTCAGTTTTAGTTTAGTTAGTAAAGTGTTGCACTGCCGAACAAAATACAATATTCAGACAAACGTTTAAAGAAATATAGGGCTATAGTAAAAGCTGAAATTAAATCTGTCAGCTGGACAAAAAGTTGGAGTGAAGATGTTTCGCTGCTCATCCAAGCCGCTCCTTCACTTCTGCTCAGATTCCTGGTGGGCAGTGCCTTATATCTATCTGAAGGGAGGAGCTACATAGATAGATATAAGGCAGTGTCCACCAGGAATCTGACCAGAACTAAGAAGCGGCTTGGATGATAAGCGTAACATCTTCACTCTTACAACTTTTTGTCCATTTGACAGATTTAACTTTGACTTTTACTATGGGTCAGACCTGGAAGACTGAGGGATTGCACAGACAGTATTAGGCCTATGTATTTCCAGTTTCCAGTGCTGTTTAGATTGCCAACCCCTGTGTGCCAGTTTTGGAAGTTCACAACACCATGGTATGAAAACGTACACATTATCAGACCTACACTGTTTTCCTCACTCATACTAGACTCACGTTGAACCATAACATGAGTCTGCAGCAGTGACCTCACAAACTCTTTCTGTCTTTTGACTCTTTCTGCAAATCCTAAAAACTTACACCTTACTATCCTGTCCCCTCCACTCCACTCACTTACTGAGCATGTTCTTGTGACACAGGGGGGACAATCCAGAGTTCCCAGAAGGCCCTGCAGCACATTGCACACACAGCAGGTAGAGGTCCGGCTCTCACACACATGCAAACAACATACACACGCTAAGGCAGCACTGTCAGTGACTCAGGCTGTGACTCAGACCCGGGCTATGCGGACTCACTTTTACAGCTGCAGCACCACATTCACTAAAACTAAAGCTCACATTACAAACAAACCTAGTGAACTCAGATTAAGACATAAAGGAAAAGTAGTTCTGATAATGTATATGTTGAGCTTAACTTAATCAAAAACATAAGCATTTGTGTTGTTGCACCAGCATTGCGTGGGAAGGCTACAGATGAGTCAGTCCAGGAAAACATCACTTCTTTGTGTGCCAAATCATATAAGAGGCTGTGTGAGATTGCATTGCATTGCGTTACAATGTAAATTACCTACAGTTGCGTTAATGAAGCTTTAAATAATACAATTTTATGTGCTATTGTGCATTGTGGTGTAGCCTCTATCGCAGTCTCAAATGCATACCAATCTGTGGAAATGCCAAGCAGTAAACAATATTGAGGCTATCTATTATGTTTGTTTACACTCAATGAATCGTCCAAAGTGTGGAAAGAACACGGTGTCTCCATATCAGTGCCTCTTCAATTACACAGGTCTGGTGGAAGGACATTAAAATACCTCCCTCTAGTGGCGTTACTGGCAATAGCACTTGAGACAGAACAATAGGCTGAGGATGCACCAATTGAGAAATTCAGTTTTAGCTGTGAATAGGGCGTATGTATCTCTTATATGTTTACTGTTTTGAGCTGTCAGATATAATTTTATGATAGACTTGCAGACTTATTTCATTTCAGCTACTGGTTGCTGCAGCAAAATATTTGTTATTCATGGGTTTCAGCCTCCTTTACACAGAACATTATCATAACTGTACAGTATTGTTTTAAATTGTTAATGGCTATTTAAATTTTTCTCTATAACCCATGGATATAGTGGATTGCATCTTGCATCTTATATATGTGTGTTTGACATTGACATCTATTTTTTTTTTTTTTCATGTATGTGTCCTGAAAAAAAAAAACAAAAAACATCTTGCAGCTTTGTTTGCATCCTTATCATGTGACCAGATTTACATGAACAGTTTCATATTGCAAAAACATCATATGCATGTTTAAGTTTGTATTCAGTGTATGTTGGTTGTGTATTTTATATTGAAACCATTTACAGTTGACATGCTACAGGGCTTTATAATTCTGGTGTGCTCTAAGGACCTGTGAGTCATAGTCAGTGATAAAGGCAGGAGGATATGACTGACCTCTTTCATTCCTCCCTCCCTCTCTCTCTCTTCTTTCTCTCTCTTCTCTCTCTCTCTCTGCCTCTCTTCACATCTGGTTCTTGGCAACAAGGATCTCCCTGTTTGTTTTTTACAATCAGTGACTCACCGGAGCTCTTTTGCTGTTTTAGCCTTTGTTGCTTAGTCTTTCTGCCACCACTCTCGGCCTATTTATTCCCTCCTTCGTGACAGGTCAGCGGCCATTGTCCACTCTGGGAATGAGGAGTGGAGCTTTCAGGTTAACATGCTATTGAAAAGCTTGCTCTGAGTCACTCAAACACACAAACACACTTTACAGGGATGAGTCACCTCTGTGTTGCCATTGAAATTCACAAAGTCAAGCTTAGGGGGGCACTGGGCAGGATGCTAGGACTGATTGTACACACTGCATCCTTCTGTCAAATAGAAGCCACAGTTTCTACCAGTTGCAGGTCCACATTGTTATGAGCTGCATTAGATCCTTTGACAAATTACTATGCACTGAATGAACACTATAAGCAATACCATTAACTGACCAACAACCTCAGAAGGAAAATGAAAAATGAAGCTGACATGGTACAGAGTGGATTAAACGATAGCACATATTTTTTTTATCTAAGACACTGTAATAATCACCATGGGGTAGGTCAGGGGTTTCAGATTTAAAAACAGTGTAGTATTTGAAGATAAAATGTCCTTTGTGCTAAATTTCATATCCTTACTCCATGGGGTGCAGATACACATTTTATCTACTAGTTTTATGCAAAATACAGGTGTCTATGAATATGTGAGTTTGAGGCTCGTAGAACAGTGTAGCTGGAGCCTGTAATTTAAATATATGTCTTCACAAATTGCTGTCTAAATGTTCCTATAATGGGGATGTGTCCTATGGGAGATCAACAGTGACACACGCCGCTCAATGATAAACGCAGAGTGACTCATGTGGGCCAGACAGAGACAGACCACACAGACACCATCAGTCTCAAGTGATATATGCAAATAAACACAAGCTGCATTTACATGAACACATAATGCATTCACGGCCTTTCTATTGTGCTGAAAGCCCTTTGTTTCACAGTGGCAATTGGTAGCAATCATTTTAAATTCAAAGCGCAAATTGGTTTGTTTTTTTTAATAAATGAATTTAATAGTAAAGAAGACTATAAAGACAAATAAACAATTCAACGGCAGACAAACATTTGACATATATTAAGACGAGGGTCACAATGTTATAAAAGAAACAGACTGGCATTGTGTAAAACATAACAATTTATAGTACTAAATAATAAAATACTGACGACTTTGGCAACGAGTATTGAGTTATATGAAGTTGATTCAAATGCACAACATAAGTATTAACTGTCCTCTGACTCCTCCTCTGACTCGTCCTCAGAATCCTCCTCATCGTCCTCTTCCTCTTTCCTCATCTGTCGAAGACTAGCACGATGTTGCTGCAAGATAAATGGAAAAGGGAAGTTTTAGAAAATATTTGGCTGATCTGGAAATTAAAACATTTCCAAAATCATGTCATGTCTATTTGTGATATGATTTTGTGCAAACAAATGTTTGTTGTTTTTTGCATATAGTCAAGAAAGAAAAATGCAATATTACATTATATTTTGCACAACATATTTTAATTAAATGTTAAACCATTTGAAAATGATGGTAAAACAGGTGTGTTTTGTCACTGAGACCTGCCTCTCGGTTAAATTAACAAGTGTGTTGATGTTCAGGAACAGCTGATTATCAAAGACAAGACTCAGTCAGAAGTCGGTCAGTGTGTTCCTCGTGTTCATTAGGCAGCAGGCTTTTGATGCACATTCAGACAGTGTCAGCTGCAGTCTGTGTCTGGAACACAATCTGCCACCCTCAAAACACTAAAGGAACCAACTGATTTGTATAAAAACAGGTTCAGTAAAGTACAGGGGTACAAAAAAAAAAACAGTCTATATTACAAGCAAGACTTATGAAATATGAATATTTTGAATGAAAGTAGGTAATGCAGTTGACACGGGCATGCAATGAAAAAACAGACTCATTAAAAATAATGCAAGTGATGTTAATAAGTGTTAATAATGTACTTCATTTTTCTAGAGACATTTAAATATGCATGTTTGAATAAGTTTTAGAGAATTTACACTGTCTGTGTGAAGAGTCTGTGCCATCTCTGTCTTACCTGTGTGGACCCTGAGGTTCCCATGAAGGACTCAGTGCGATTGAGAGACATTTGAGAATGAGCTCGCACTATGTCTAAACGGGACTGGTATTCTGGTGGGTGCAGTGTGGTCCTGAACACCTGTCAAGACAGTAGCAAGCACTGTACTTTTCTTCAATGGAAACAAAATACACTGGTCGTGTCCATTCACTGGTAGTATGTAAGTAAATGTAAGTAAGGTACAGTGTGTTCTTGCAGTGTGAAACTGCTTAGATACAAAAAGCTCAGAAGAATCAGCAGAAAAAACCACAACTGTTTTTGTCATGACAACCAATGAGCCCACCTAAGCCCTTTGTCAGGATGATCCCCATGCCTCTCATTGTTTAGTTTTCTGATGAATCTATCCTTTGAACCATGAGTCACTGAAAACTGCCTTATGTGGGAGAGGAGTTTCACTAAAGCATGAATGAAGTGTGCGTCATTCAAAATAAAAATACAGATGAGATGTGATGAGTGATAAAGCCAAAAGAAGACAATAGAGTTTGTTTTGATTCATTTAACTTCCCAAATGCAAATAGTCCTTTAAACCTCCCTTTGTTCAGCAGCAGAAAGTAGCCTGCATAATTCCTGTGGTGAGTTGTTGCCACATCAGTTTGAGGGTGTGTACAGTGTGCGTATGAGCAATGATTCATGTTTATCAGCTCGTCTGTGGAGGCTGGATATACCACATTTTGGAAGTGATACTCACTCTCTGGACCAATCAGCAAATCTATATAGGTAGGCCCCAATCAAAACATACACTATAATTAACAACAACAACTGTATGAAAAATGCATGGAATGTAGAATGTCTTTATGAATCAGAAACATAAAGGTCAAACCTACCTCCAGGTCTGCCTCCTCATCCACACTCTGAATACTCTGGTAGGCCAAAGTGCACAGCTCCAAGGCCTTAGCATGAAACGCCATCTCGATGACCACAAACTCGCCAAAGATCTTCTACAAAAGGACAGTACACAATGGTTTTACAATACCCACAAAACTGATCCCATAAAATTAAGAGACTTTGAAGTGCACCTTAATATCTCTAATTTTCTGCTTCTCAAAATCATCTATAGTTTCTTCCAAGAGCCTGGTGATCCTGGTGGCGTCCATTGTAGCTCTCTGCAGCTCACTTTCAGCCTGAAGGTAAAAGAACACATAAAAGTCTTTAATCCAGATTTTATAAAAGGTATCTCTGTGTCATTTACTGAAGACAGTTTTGTAGGGTAGTAAACATCTCCCCCTTGTGGTAATGCTTATGATTACATTAGTCACTGTGTGAGTTACTGTTACATTGTATGGATATAATTGTACTGTACATCCAGTAGACTGTGTTTGAGTATGTATACATTACCACGGTTGCATATTTAAGACACGTACATGTGACTGAAAAGTTTGTCAAGGTATATTCTGCCAGGTTTAGTAACTCAAAACAATACCAACCAATAATCAAAGCATTACAGTTACAATCCAACAAGAACAAGCAAAAATGAAGCTGAGGATACAATGATCTGTCTGTCGGAGGGGTTTCTCTGTCTGGCCTTCTCAAGCTGAGCCATTAGTTTGGACTCTCGCTCTCTGGCATTCTGTGTTGATTTCAGATCTTCCTACAAAGACACGCAATGCATTATTTTTATCATTGTAGAAAAAAAGTTATAAATAAACACATAACATATACTTATGTAATACAAAACATAATCTGTTTGAGAGCCCTACCCTGTGTCTTCGCACCACAGCACCATAACTTTTTAGTGGCTCGATGACTTTGGCCTCCAGTCTTTCCACCTGTAATGCAGAGTTTTAAAATACATTATTCATGTTTGTATTTCAAGGATGTGTACGAATGAATGAAATGTACCTCAGCATTGCGATAGTCTTGAACCTTGGCCAAGTTGTCAGTAAACTGCTTCATGCCCCTTTTCAGGTTTGGCGTTTCAGTGTCTGCATACTGGCCAATCAGTCTCACCAAAAGATCTCCCTTGTCTCGCAATCTTGCGGCTTTACGTCCATAGCCAGCAAACAGTTGGCACATTTCTCCAAAGTATTTTTCTACATTGGTGATGCTCTCTTGAATTTTACGAGTCTCAACATCTCTGCAGAAAAGATTCATCACAAGTTAGTATCAGTTAAACATACCATTGTAACACTGATGGCTAATCTAGTCTTATGGAAATAACCAACAAGCCACCAAGATACTCATCACAAACATATGTATGAGCTACTAGAGGTACATTCATCAGAAACATAAGGCCAGAGCACAGAGTTACCTGAGCAGTCTGAGTGTAACACAGCTAACGTTCTTCTCAGCTATGATCTGTCCACTACAGATAACTATATGTATAATATACTAACTAAAACTGTTGTCGCATAAGGCTGTGGTCGCATAAGGTTGCCAAAAGCTGAAGTAACGGTCCAGTTACGTGTTATGCTATTATAAATCACACTCTATGCTGTGATAGTGTGTCAGAGGTTTATGTGTAAGACTCACCGCGCCCGAGCGTCCGGAGTCCGGCTCATGATCATATGACAAAAACGATAACACCAAAAACACCCAAAATACTGCAGAGCTGTTAGCTTTACTCAGTCGGTCCCTCGGTGCTAGCTGTAGCATGTAGCACGCCAGGCTGCCGTTTCCATGGAGCCCTTCGAAATTCCGCCAAAGCAAAGCATTCTGGGATATTGAGTCAAATAAACTCAAACCGTCTCCTACGTGGTCAAGAGCCCGCCGCTGTTGTGTCCTCTTCACAGGTAGGATCACAGGTAGATCTCATCCTTCAGCACTTTGTTGTCCTCTTTTACTCAGTAGTTTGGAGTGTAGTCTTGTCACAGATTCACACTGTGTGCGCTCTCACGCTTCACACACGGTTACTCGCTCTATAGTCGAAAGTAGGACTGGGCGAGTTTACCTGAAAATGAAATATTCGATTTTTTCCCCCAAAAAGTCGATTTTCGATTAGATTGAAAAGATTGTATTTGGTGATCATATGTAATCCACTGTCTATGGAGGAAGTGGTTTAGGAATGAGATAAAACTAACTATTTCATTAAACATGTGATCCCACATTTCATTTGACGTCACTAGTGAGCTGCATGACCCTGTGCTGAACTTTGGTCCCTGTGATTAACTTCAAATTCGATTAATCGATTTAACCGTTTTTTTTTTTTTTTTTTTTTTTACCCAGCCCTAATAGAAAGTGAAATAGTTTATACAAAAACTGTCCTAAACCTTATGTCAGAGGCCTACAAAAGTCTGTCAGTTCTTTATTTAGTGTACATGTGGACATGAGGTACCAGGTATCATCTCTGTATTTGTATTGTATTTGTATTTGTTTTGTCTGAGCAGCTGTGAGATAAGAGCGACTTTATTTGTCCCACAGTGGGGAGACTCCAGTCCCTTCTACAATGTAAAGTTTTGTCAGTGTGTGGGGTTCTGGCTGGCCAGGTAAGTATTTTTAGAGGCCTAGTAAATAATTTAGCACAAAAACCAAACATTTGGCTGTTTTTTGTGGGTTAAATTACTCCCCAAATAGATCAAGGTACATTGGCTACATTGCAACAAAGAGGGACAAATAGTCCTTTTCAACAACAGCTTGAGTGTTTTTGAACTGATGCCAGGAGCCAGATTTTGTTCTCACTGAAATGAATGGAGTCTCCATTGTAATTCCCTTCTCTGTGTTTGGGAATGCATGAATGTCACCAGCTGCCTCATCTGCTCCTCTGTGGAAAATGTCCAAAAACCTTAATTATCATGCTTAATCATCCATGGGATTGAAGCAGGGGAGACCCCACTGTAACAGATTGGCGATGTAAAACACGGTCATTGCAGTGAGTGTGTGTGCCTGTGGTCCCCAGAGTGCTACAGCTGATGCCTCTGGATTCATTTCTCTGTTAAACGCTTCTGATATAATGTGGCTGTGTGAGCGATGGATCATTACACACGGACTTCATTCATTTCATTTATATAACTCATTAAACCAGGATTCATGACAACAACATTGGGCTTTGTATGTGCCTATGTCTGTGCACTATTGTTAACCACTGTTATCATAGGCTTGATGTTTTTCATTGTTTGATGCCACACTGTTACGTTAGTACAGTGATTCTCAAACATAAGGCTTGTTTTGGTGGAATCGTAGTGTTATTCAACATACTCTTTAACAAAACAGCTACACCAATTTTACTGGCAGGCTATTCAAAGGAAAGTACAAAAGTTGAAATATTTTAATTCTTATCTGAACCACTAAACTTTTATTTTGACTTTGACCACAGTATGTTCCATATTAACATTTTTAATGAAGCTGCACTTTAATGTATTCCTTGCTAATGAAAATTAAAGTGATCAAAGAATATAGCACTAATGGTCATGTTTGACATTGTAACGGTTGTGTGTGTGTGTGTGTGGAGGGGTAATACAGTAACATGTCATATGTTCCACTGGAAATGGGAGAGAAAGAGGCTTAAGTCTCTTCATACTATGTACTGTAAACTCAAAGGCCTAACATTCAGTAGCATTACTCTGCCACATGATGGCAATCTTCACCCACCTTTCCATCCTCAGAATGTCTCCACATATGCCCAGGTAACAGGTAGGTTTAAACATAGTTTTTGTTGGTTATTTTGTCATGTGCATCAGTAATCCTTCATTATAGTTATTAAGTAGGTTACATCTTTAGACACAAGTCTTCGTTACAGTATTGGTTTCCTATTTCTTTTGCCTCCTTCAGAATTGTGGTATTTCTATTGTGTCTCTGACTTTCTTCTTGCACAGATGGTGTTTCCATACTGATAATTAGCATTGTGGAGGTAGCATAGCTCGCCTCTGCCTTCTCTACTCATCTTTGTGCCTTTCTTCTCCAGCTCACGTCTTTCTGTCCGTCCTCCTGACATTTCCTGGAGCTGTGTGCTGCTGGTGCAGTGCTGGAAAGATGGGCGGCCCGCTGAACAGATCGAGAAAGCCATATGCCAGGCGTCAGCGGTCATAGTGGGGTAAGTATGAAGCCCTCCCAGCATGCTCCTGTCTATGTGTGTGTTATAAGGCCGAACATATGTTGTCCCCTCTTTAAAACATAAGAAAGCAGTGAAGAAATGTCAACAACAGGTGCTTTTAATATTTGTATTTTTCATGTGCATGTTTCAGGTTTCTATTTATTCTGTCTATTTATAGGAGCGGGGATATGAACAAGACATAACTCAGCAGATATAACATATGCACGGGTATACTAACTTGAGAGTAGCTACCTGATCTTCCAATTTCAGAGGCTATGCAGCTTTGGGCCTGTTTAGTGCTTGCTGTGTCCTTAGGGAAAAAAAAATTCTCCCGCCTTGCTTATGTATGAATGTGTGTGCATGAGATTTTTGATGATAATCTTTACCTAATTTTTCTTATAACCTAAAATTAACTATGAGTCCAGATGCCCTTAGTTCAAAATGCATTTTCTGAAATCAACTGTCCACCACAACTCACTTTCAAAGTTTACCTTCAGGGACGGTTCAGCCACATGGACCGGATCACAACCAGTCAAACTACTTTTGGAGTTGGTCCCAAGCCTGGATAATGCAATAGAACAATAAAAGAAGATGTCAGCTCGTGTTTCCAGTGCAGTAGACAGCTGCACTTGTGAATAATACACATCAGATAAGAAATTCAGTCTTGTCCCTTTTTTAACTTGGACAACCTTGAGCAGCAGTCCTCCCGGTGCAGTTAAGCAGGTGCTGAAGGGCAGGCCGATGCAGACACGCTCCGGTGGTTTTATTGACCCTATGAAAAAGCCGGGTGCGTCTCCGGGGAACTGCTCAGGTTAGAGCCTTTGTTGTCTGCGTTCATTAGTGTCTCCTTCAGCAGTGCTCCCTCCCTCACACCTACACCTCTGTCTCCCCCGCCCCACTCCCTCTCCCAAGATCTGCTGCTCTTTTACTCCAAGGATTCAGCCAAGAAAATGCCACTATGTCAGTTTAGTAGAGCTAGGTCTGCTAGGTCGGCGGTGATATCAGTTGACGTAAATAGGACTGGGCGAAATCGTGACATACATTTTTTATCATATCACCCATCCCTAAACATAAAGTTTATAATATACAGAAAACTAGGTTGTAACTTTGTATTTCCTTCTGCTATGATAAGACAAACAAACAACTGTAAAACTGTGACCAATATTGAATCAACAGCCAAGATACAGCGTAAAAAACAGCTTATGCTCATGGTCAATAATATTTAACATTTTCAAAATAATTATAGAGTCTTAAGCTTTCACAACCCAAGCCTTGCTGAATTGTAGCCCCATATGACTTATTCATTGCTGATTTCATATTCATAGTCTTTTATGGCCTGCCGAGATACATCGGACACAGTGATTTCCCTCTCGGTCTGAGCGATATTTACCTTAATGCGTTTTAGTGGACTGTTGCCAGACATCCATCTATGCAAACAGATGTCGTTAATGCATGTTAACCTTGACAATAATAAAAGTCTTTGTCATTATTCTGCTTAAACCATGTAGTGTCTCTCTGATAGGCCGTACATTCTGCTACTGAGCTCTTAGCTAGATTTTACTGTCTCAAAAAATCAAACCATCCCAATGAGCAAATCATGTGATGTCATAGTTGTATTCATGTTGGTAATAGGGGTTAAAGGTGTACTAGTAACATATTTAACCTGTCGTGCTGTTTTTTGTTTGTGTATGTAACATGAATTCTTACTGTAAGAGTGCTCGCCTCTCTACAGATCCGCCCTGTAACTCGGCATGGTAGTGCACTACCTTGTCTCCATGGAGACAGGCAAATTTAATATAAGTTAGGACTCCTTAATGGACCCTCCAGAAAAGTTTGTGCACCTTTAAGAGTTAGAGAAACCTGCGCTATGGGCCATAGGTGGGGTTTTCAAAGATGAACGCTGAAAGGTTCTTTGAGAAACATTGGACTAAATTTTAATTCTAAAAATACAATAAAAAAAAAGGCTTGACAATTCCAGTCTGCTTTCTCCAGCAGTGCTATGCAGTTTCTCCTATCAATATGCAAAAATGGAAATATCTGGAGAGTGTGGCACCAAGTGTATTCATTAGCTACACTTAGCATAATTGATTCCCCAGGCTGCCATAATGCTGGTCAGTCCCTCTGCCTGTCGCTGTGGGGGTTCCTGCTGAGACGTTATGGCCCAACTTCAATCATAAATCATTAAAAGACTGCACCGGTCAATAGACAGTGAGCCCTGGAGAGGAGAGCCAAGTATTACAGGCTGTGACGTCTAGAACATCAGACTCACATGAGCAGGGATACAGGGACACATGACACCTAAATCTCTAATGCTTTCACCAAAAATGCATGACAGACAGGCAAAGGAATAGAGTTGAAGTTAAGAAATATTTCATTACACCATGTACCCACAAACATGTTAAATGTACTCTACTACAGGTGTTTTTATTGTATTGCATACATTCGCACTGATCTGATCTGACCTGACATGTAACATGGCCTGGTAGTGTCTCCTTATTTTCTGCATGAAGATAGATAAGTTAAATGTCATTCTCTGGAAATTTCCAGAGCCATGGATAAAAGCAGGTGGTGTACCCTCCACCAGAGCAGTTACTGTGCACCTTTAAAGTGACCTGAAACGTCTATAAAGAAACAGCTCATTCTTTTTGTGAAATGGTCATATTACTTTCCTCAACATAGTAAAATGAAAGTTGTTGCAAGCCCTTACATTTATGACCCTATAAACTGGATGAAATTTGGTTTGCAGATGTTTCTGTTTTGGAACCTAAAAAGTGTCTCAGAAGGATTCACTCATAACTTTGCCCATATAAGTGAACATCATCAGTGGAGACTAGTGACGACTCAAGTCACTATTAGCATTAGCCGTACTTATCTGCGCATCATAACAGTTTGGAGCAGGTGTGTGGCTTATTACAGCTTCTATTAGTAAAAGAGAGATGCTACAAGATCGTTTTCTCCTGTGCTGCCTCCATCTGTCCATCCATCCCTCCTGTTTATAGTGCCATTAAAATCATCAGGTTGGTTCCCTACACCTGAGTGAGAGGCGCCCAGTCAGACAGAGTAATGCCGCCGCGCCCGTGATGTATCGCCAGCGCGCACAATAAAACATATTCATAAAGATTATTCATTACTTCCAACAGCCATACCCCAGATGGCCAGAAAATTGGCTTTGTGTTGAGATGTGGATTCAGGCATGCATATTAATGGAAGACAGATGTAAACGCATATTCATATTCTTTGGCTTTTTTTTTTCTGACAGACAAAATGATAATGCATCCACTTAGGAGAGTGGGAGAGGGGGCAGCAGCATCCGGGAAGCAATTCACCTCTAATGTGCCTCTGCTGCGGTTCACGCTTAGTGAGACCGTACATAAACGTGGCTCTTCCAACCTCACGTTAAGTGCTTCTATTCTTCATTTATAACATGCATTTTGTGCCTTCAAGGTCTTCAAAAGCATTTCTCCAGTGTGAAATATTAATTTAATTTAAAATATTTCCATGATTTTTATTATATTTCGTTTTAGTTTTTGTCTTGAATACAAGTGAGAGACCAGAAGTAACCTTGGCTTGAACTTGGTTGATTATTGACCTTGGCATAACTATTGTAGAAGCAGAAGGAGCTCGAGGCAATGAAAGACAAAGCCATTATGTCTTAGATTGGATTGAAGGAATTTGTCTTTGCTCTTCTATGACTTTTTAAGCCATTCCATTAGTTTTTCTCTGTGTGCCTACGTTTAGCCAGCATGCTCCCAATTCAATTCAATTTGACTTATATAGCACGTTTAAAAACAACTTCAGCTTCACATAAAATGCCAACAAAAAACAACTATACAGATAATAGAGAACATAGGGAAAGAATAATAAAACACCAAGATATCCTGTTTAGCCAGAATTAAATGCCAGGGAGAAGAGGAGTGTTTTCAGTCTAGTCTTAAACTGCGTTATAATATATAACTCTTTATTTTGATTTGATCTATAGGAGAGATACCAGATTCGATAAAGTACATTACATAATTTCTAATATCAAAGGTGCACTATGTAACTTATTTGGTGAAGGAGAAAAAACCTGCATGTCTCCTTTACTTGGAATCTTCTACAGTAAAGGTATAAGAGTTTCTGTCTAATGTTTATTTAATTGCATGGACTTTTAATTGTTCAAAAATACCCTGAAAAACATCAATTCTACACGGATATGATCTGTAACTTGGCCTGGTGACAGCATAGCAATAGATAAGTTTAATGGTACTGTGCAAGGCAATAATATCTCCATGGAGACAAGTAAGTGGTGTAATCTCAGAAAAGTTACATGCTTTACAATTATTTTAAAATATGCCGAGCCTATGAAAGTGTTGTAATAACTTCTCCTGTAATTATTCAACACAGAGTACTTTTACGACCCCTGCCTCCTCATAAGGCTAAACAGAAAGGAGCCATCACCAGATCTCCACATGTATTTACTCCTTGCTTGTTTTATAGTCTGCTGCATAATTAAACCCTTGTATTCAACCAAAGTCAATGGCCTTACATATGAGATCACATACAGGTTACAGCCTATATCTGTCACACTTGGAATCGGGGAGGTTTTCAATATAAACAGCCTCATAAAGTCCCCAATGCACTGCTCCACTGGAATAAAACCCACTTTGTGTGAGTGTCTCCCAATATGGAAAATTAAAGGCAGTTAATAAAAAGAAGTGCTAAATCAATTTGAGCTATAAAAGTTACAGGGCTGTACTAAATGCGTGGGGCACGGAGGGGGCGTTAAAACTCTGAATTATCATGTTAATTTAATATCCAGTCCTCAAATGAAGCAGAAAGCCCAATAAAGGTCAATTAAGCAACTAGCCTCCCGTTTCCATTTAGACTTTTATGGGCATATGTAAATCACGGAGCTGCTGGAGTGTCTATGGGCCAGGCTAGATTAAGGGATTGTGAAAGGGATGTTTCTAATTTAGGATAATCTAGTGGTTGCATGGATTTATGTGTGCCTGCTAACTAATTTGAATTATGATTGTTATCGTTGTTGTAAGATTTAAACACGGAAATTCCATTCTGTTGTAGACTGGGAGAAGTGTTTGAGAAGGGTGACTGTCACAAGTAGCTGGTGGAATGCCTTGTTCTCCTTAGATTAAACTGATCCATTAAAAAGTATTACAGTATTAGAGCAGTTGTCCCTAACCAGAGGGTTGTTGGTTGATCTCCCTTTAGTATATTCAGGGATGTTTCCTGAGATACCTCTTTTGTCATAGTGCCTGTTACAGTATGCTTGAAATCAAGAGTAAAGATGTGCATTAGACTTGGACCCGTAGCTAGCCCGTCCATTTTGAGTTTTTCCTTGCCAAGACAGGGGGCGCTCTGGGACAGTTCTCCATTTGCTTGTTTTCTATGAATGTTGGTTAATGGGTCTGTTATTGACCAGTGTCTGCTTCACTGTTGATTTTCTAACTTTCTGTTGCTTAAATCAATGATCCTGTTAAGCCCTAAGAGGCCTCTGCTGTTGTGAGTTTGGGTTTTACAAAAATAAATTGAATTGAATAAATAAAATTTTTTAAACCCATAATAACATTTAATAATTCAAATTGAGGCTTTTCTTGGTACCAACTGGTAACAGACTTACTAACACCTTACTAAAAGTATCTTTAGAATGGAGATACATATTTCTGTCCCATAGGATTTACAACTTTTGACACTGGCTCTACTAAACATGAAAGTCAGACAAAAATATATTTTAATCACTGTACAAACATATTACTTCTTACAAGAGACTGAAACTTTAAGTGTGGCCTTTTTGCCTCTTCTGCTGCTGCCAAAGGAAAAAGAATCCCCTTAGTATTGATCTCATTTCTCTTTTATTCAAATCACTGCTTTAGACTTTTCTAATCACTGAAGTGTGGCTCGGCACTTTACGGTCCTTAAGGATATAGCCATTGATTAGACTAACCTCCTATCCCCATAACATGTGCATTTATCATACAAAAGAGACAAAATAATGACATTTTACTCTCCCTCTCCATTATAATTTGACTGGTGGGCCAAGTTAAATATTGGCTGGTGTTGTCTGAATGGTCAAAAGAATGATAAATAACTCCCAGTATGCGAAAAATGTATTGACCAGTTATTGACCTTCCTGAGCTCCGCTGCTGCATCAATGGCTTATGCAAATCTTATAACTTATGAATAAATCATAACACACCAGTTTGAGCCAGTCTTCCAAGGTCCACAGTTAATAAACAAAAGAAGGCGCGCTGCCGCTGTGCTGTGTGACCTGAAAGAAAACACACATTTAATTGGCTCTGAAGCTGTGACAGGAAAAGACATTGTTATTCTTGAAAACACTCATTATGATTGTCTGTGTTTTGGCATTTGGATTTTTTAGTCTGACTGTGGGTGATCCCAATAATGAGGATTACTCCATTTGAATGGCTTCAAAACAGACAAACATTTAATGAGAAAAGTTGTGCAAAGAAGTTTGGTACATTTTACTAATACTACAAGATCACAATGAAACAAGTAGACCTCTCAAAAAATACCCAAGCTGATCATTAGCAAGTCTGGCAAGTAGAAATGACTGACTCTTAATCTTAAAGAAGACCTATTGTGCTTGTGTCTGCTATGTGGTTATAATCTATGACACCCGTGGATCATGTTATTATGTTATGTTATCACATTTTAATTTCACAATGTTAATCTAAAATTAAGTAATAAAAGAAGCATGTCTGCTGACTTCCGCGTTAGACACCTGCAGTGCCCAATGGGAGCTAACGTCGCCATAAATGCCAGCACAACAAAGAGCCGTGGAGCTGTCGGTCCCCTCCGATGGATAGTTGCAGACAGGGCCGGCCTTAGCCTTTAGGGGGCCCTAAGCTGAGTTTGAGAGGAACTTGTTTAACAGTACAAAATCATCTCACATCCAGATTGTAACCTTTGTTTAACTTGAGTAACAGAGCTTCAGACAGAGCAGTGTCTCTAGTTAGCTTCACCCCAACAGAACGCTGACACCATCAGCTGCAACGTACCAGTATCGTTTCTGAGGGTCCGCCAGTGCATAGTAAGGAAGTTGAAACGTTGCTTCTGGATGGGTTCTTCATAATGGAGGCTGCTCTGCTGAGATGACTGAAGGAAATGCCGCTGGAAACATTGTTGATCTGTTAAATGGTACTCTATGCCAGAGAAATTTTAAAATTCGGGACATTTTTAAAATGCAATAATTTTATGACATAAAGAAGCCAAACAATGTACTTAAACAAGGGTACACTTATTTCAAAATCATATCACTCAAGAAGTACAAAGTAGAGATCCAAGTTAAGAGTTGCATGAGAGAAACATCCTGGACATAACATCAGATTTATAATCCTCTTATTTAATTCGGTTTAGTTCGGTCCAAATGATCTGATGATTTTAGGATCACATTATTTTTAAGTTTATTGTCAGGCTTTGGATGCTGTGATTTAACATAAATGCACATATTAATGAGTAGGGATGCAGAGATACCATACCCGTATCGGGTGCCAGTACTCGTACTCATCAATGGGCTGCCGATACCAAGAGCCGATATCACTGTATCTGTGCTGCCTCTTGTTTGAGGCTCACAGCTCATCTCTCCACAGAGCAGAGAGATCTGAGCATAAAGCTGCACATTCACTGTTCTGTACATAAGCCCAGCTGTAATCACATGTGACAGTCACAATATACAGATATTTAAGACTCTAAAGGTGGCTAAAATTCACAGAGGAGACCAGCAGTGCTTGTGTTTACAATAGTACCATGCTAATGCTGCTAAGTGGCGCTGTTTATTTGCTTGTTCTGCATTGTCACTTATTATAGTTGACAAACACATTTAGAGCGGGTTCAGAGCTTTTAAAATAGGTACAGCATGTCCATATTGGTGGAAGTGTGGCCCTGGTAAAAGTAACACATCAGTCACTGTTATGCTAACAGTGGCTCATTAGCAGTTAGCTTGTTAGCAGTTAGCACGGAGCGCAGTCTGCAAAGAGAAAGTGTTGTAAATATTAAAGCCAGATACTAACTACAATGATTTCAGTTGAATAAGATAAGAATTCTAAGATGAAAAAGTGGATATACTATAAAAATCCTATGAAATGAATTACATTAACCACTGTTATCAAACACTAGTAAAAATAAGGTCTGGAAACGGTATTTTTACTCAGTATTGGCGAATACTCCAAATGAAGAACTCGTTTTGCTAAACGTGTGTCATGATCCCTGTTCTGTCCCTGCCTCCTGTGTGTGCTCTGCCCCTCCCTCACCTGTCTGAGCCTGGAGCTGGGAGGAGTCCTGGCTCCTCCTACGCGCACCTAGACTCTATCAGTGTAATTTACACCACCTGCAGTGAATAAGAGGAGCCAGGACCCAACACTCTGGGCCAGATCGTCTGCTTGTTCACTGCTTGTCTCACTGTTTGTCTTCGTCCTGTTCGTGTCCCAGCTCGACCTGCACTCCTACACCCAGCTTCCTCGTGTATCTACTGTCATTTGTCTGTTTTGTCAATAAACACCCTTAAACTTGCCCCGAATCCCACACCCTTTGGTCCATCTCACCTACATCTCACGACAGAACGATCTGGCCATACATGGACCAAGCAGACTCGGGGCCGACAAAACACATCATGACAGAAAATCTGGAACGCCTTGCTCACTCTCCCGCCTGCCTGCCCTGTGTACCTGCCTGCCTGCCCTGCTTACCTGCCTGTTTTCTGTTGCCCGTCTGGTCCTGTCTTGTCCTGTCCCGACCTGTCCGCTCCAGCCCCGGACTGTTGTGGCTCCGCTGGACACCGTCTTCCATCCAGGGACCCCCTCATGTCTGCTACCCCTCATACGGACTTTTGTTGCTCCGCTGGACATTGTCTTCCATCCTGGGATCGCCTCATGTCTGCTACCCCTCATACGGACTGTTGTAACTTTTTTGTATTTCATGTGTTAGCTTCTGATTGACACCAGTGTTGTCCAATAAGGTGGGGGATGTGGGTCACTGGAGCCGCAAACAGCGAATCAGTGCTACAGATGACTGAAAGTTTACGCCCCACTCTCCCTCGTGTAGAATCAACCAATCACATAACACATGTTTAGTGACGCTTTCTCCTTACAGCCAATGAGCAGCGGAGCATGTGTGTGACATGCCGAGATTTTCCGTAGACGGACCTTACCGAGCGTGTGTAATGCGCTGTTGTTTTGCTTCTAAACATGATGAAACGGACAAAACAAGGTAGTATGTGATCGAGAACACTGTGGATGTTTGTACAAGTTAAACTAGAGGCATCTCTGACCCGGAGCGGTTCGTGTCAAAGAGTGAAGACGGCCGTGGACTCAGGAGTAGAGGAGCTTATTTTTTGATGGATTGGATGCTGTTCGGTAAGCGTCGTTTATTCTGCTATTGACATGATTGTAGGTAAATATATTTTGTGTTTTGTCTGTAAAATGCTGTTTAGCTAGTGCTACCCACAACACAATCTACATTCAATAGCTTATGTCACTTACGGTGAATATTTTCAGCTCAAGTTTGTCAAACAATGCAGGATGGTTGTCTCGTAAATGCGCGTGCAAAATGCTCATGTTTTGCCCTCGGACCCGCAACTTTTTTTCTGCAGACTCTGCCACCAGAACAGGCACAGACACAACAAGTTTCATTGCTGTAACAGAGGCCCCCCCTTGTGAGCAAACACCAAAACTAGCATCTAAACGTTGTATTGAAACCAGAAACATGAGGCAGTCTGGTGCCGTAAAGACGACTATAATCGTGCGCAATGATCACGATTATTAAAAATTACCACGAATGATTAATCGAGGACCCTTTTTCTCGCGATTAACGATATTATCGAATATCGTCCCATCCCTAGTCCCAATTCGTCACATGCACCGTTCGATGTACTGTTCGAAGTGCAGGTCAAAGGGCACTTTGGTGAATTTTTGGTGAATTGAGACATGGCCCCAGAGTGCACCTGGAGGGAGGGGTCCTTCACACAGGTGTAAACATGTAACTGTCCACACCAATGCCTGACTCAAAAAATGTAGGCAGCACATATCTAGCTACTGTAAATAGAACACATATAATCATTTAAGAGGGATATGTAGACTAGTATAAACACCTAATGCAATTTTTTTTAATAATTTTTTTAAATATAAAAATATGGGCTCTTGGGGGCCCTCTGGTGGCCTCGGGGCTTAAGCAGCTGCTTAGTTCTTAGATCTGTTTATAGGCTGGCCCGGCCCTGGGTGCAGATCACACTAGTGAGTAGCAAACTTTTTTTCATTTGTACCAAAGTGACTATGCGACGCTGCCGAGTCTTACATGTACCATTGACCAAGAAAATAAAATTGCAAAATGAAGAAAGTACAGAGCAGTGGGCATATGCTGGTGGTGGTTAAAACGGGGTTTATATAAGTGATTTAAAGACTGCTCAAACATGCATGAATCACTCAAAAAAAAAAAAAAAATGCTTCAAGAAGGTAAATGAGAAGGGGAAACAACCATAACATGATTAAAGGTCTGAAAAGTCGATTTTGCAGAATAGACCTATAGCTTTAAACTTCACACAATGCTCTATAACTACAATCAAATGTTATCAGATATGTGTAATAGATTTTGCATTTTGCTATATAGCTGTGGCATTTGGTGATATGGCAAAAACACTACATATAATATAATACAACACAGCATAACATTAAAAACAAAACATTATTGAAGTGAATGTACTGCTGGGGTGAGTTGTTGTGGGTTCATTTGTGAAGCAGCAGATGAATGAACACATGGCTTGTGCATCTTTAAACACACTCTGAAGGGCTCCATACAAAATGCAACAATTTAGCAAAATGTTGTGAAGAAGTCAGCAGCGCTCTAGTCTCCACATGTTCCACATCTGGATACTGTCTGCGCTCATCACACCAGGCCATGCTCACTGACCCACATTCTCACCAGGGACATTCAGGAGACACAAGTCCAGCATTTATTCAGAGGCTTTCAAACATATTTCTCTGCTTCTAGATGGAAATTGAAGACAGAAAGCTGAGAGAGATGGGGAACAGCAAGGAGTAAATGCAACTGCAATGAATTTTGTATACTTTCTACCAGGTGAGCCACGGGAACACTGTGGAGTCTAGGGCTGTGTAATGCCAATATTATTTACTGGTGTTTCTCGATTAGTGTAGCTTCTGGACTGAAAAAAACACACATAATTTGCATAGTGTTACAACAGTATTTCTTCACAGATTTGATGATTCAAGACTGAATTACAGGAAGTTTCACAAACCAAACTGTTAATCGACACATTGAAAATAGCCCTGCGGCCCACTTGAGAACATGTTATAATTCTTACGCCAAGCCATGTTGTGCCACTCTTGTACACATACACCAGAGATTCTATAAATGTCTTTATATTTCTCTAAATTTTCAATGAGACAAATATAATGAATTCTAATTTAAAAACTAAGCAAAAAATAGTACCATGCTTTTGAAATGTGAGGAAAGAGGTGCTCAGCTGATAAGGAGAATTCACTGTTTGTGCCTGTGTGAACGCTGAAGGCAGTCCCCCTCCACTCCTCCCCCCAAGCGCCATCTGTCATTAGCACAGATCAATGCAGATGATAGATGAGGAGAGCTGCTGTTCTGACAGACACAAATATCACCCACTGTTACGGCAGCTATCCTGATGATACTGGGCTCTTCTTTGCATGGACATTATGACTGGCAGCTCAAGTCAATGGTTTCTTCCCCATGATACCTGTTAGTGGATGGCATATACAAAACAACTAGGGAGTGCATCTGCTCGATTTGAAGCAGGAAAAATGGTTAGCGACAACGTTGTGATTAGGCCTGTCACATAAATGACTATATCGAGTTATCGTTCAATATATGTTAGATGGAACAGGAATTTTTGAGGGTCAGTATTTATTGTGGAGACCTTTTCTTTGTACTAGAGGGGAACATTTAGTTATTTTTCTGGTCTATGATAAGATTTGAGCTTT
The DNA here is from genome assembly GCA_019594935.1 of Periophthalmus modestus. NCBI lineage: Eukaryota > Metazoa > Chordata > Actinopteri > Gobiiformes > Gobiidae > Periophthalmus > Periophthalmus modestus. Next base: position 24,897,415 of record JAIEZT010001318.1, read on the forward strand.
ACAGGGTTGAATAAATAACTAATTATAGATACAGACTTATTACTGTTATTTATTTTATTGCAGCTCATGTTTTTTAACCGTATTGTAGGTTTAGAATATTTTTGGTTTATAATCCTACTTTACTTTTTGTTTGTGGCATTAGTTTCAGTATTATCATTTATTGTCTATATTTTCTTCAGCAATACATCACACTTCAAAATATGTTTTTGTGACAGGCCTAGTTGTGATGGTCAGACGATGGTCAGTGCTTGATTAGTGGAGTGTTCTTGGTTTGAACAGTATCTTATCAAAAGTGGTCGAGTAGAGAAACAATAATTGACAAGAGGTGCACTTTTCTTGCGCTTGTCTCCATGGAGATGCTATACTTTGTCGGGAGTATTCCACAGTATGACATTAAACTTCTATTTTTCTTTTATTTAATCCAGGTGTTTAAATATATCTTATATATAGAAAATATGCTGTAAGTGGGCCTGTGCTTAGACCTGACCTGTAACTTGGTCTGGTAGTATTTTATTTTTTTTGACTACATTTTTGTCTTCATTATACATTTGTCTATGCGCGCACTTACTGGAACCATATCCTATGTATTTGGGGTAAAACAAGGCAACACAAGCAGGCAGAAAGGATTGGTCTCGAGTCGCACCCATTTTAAAGCATGGCCCTTCTGTAGCCAGCACAAACCAGTCTGGTCTAGTGGTAGAAAATCACAAGGAGTGGAGATAATTTGATAAAGTCATTTCACACTGACTGAGAGAGTGGACAGTCCAGGCTCCAGGCAAATCCCAGAGGGCGAGCATGAGAGCATCTGAGGATTTTCAGCTCAAATCTTTTCTAACACCAGCACAAGACTAAACCTGAAGGGCTCATCTCCAATTTGAACAGCACAATTGAATTCTGGTAACAGAATCTGCACCATGGGATCCACCCTTAGTCCATATTTCCTTACTACTGGCTACATTTCAAATACAAATTTTAAATGTCATAGTTAATTGGATTTATGATTGGACAATTTAAAGGGTGTATAATAGGGACTAAATCCTACTGAACCAAAGAGGAATTGTTTGTTTTGCAAGCATCTAGTTTGTTAACTTCTGAAATGTATAGTTTGAATCACCTGGGCTATTTGTGAGTACAATGGAAACATACCATTGATACATATATAGCATTTCTGATTACACTCCCTTTTATTACTTGGATAAAAGGATCTTCTAACACAAATCTCCCTGTCACCTGGACACAGCTTTGTGCAGCAGCTTCCATGTTCTCTCTCGCTCACTCTCATGCACACTACACTGCTCTGTGCTGAGGGGATTGCTTGGGAAAAACAGCACCTGCTCCTCCATTTGAAAACTATTTAGGGAGGCATCAAACTCTATCAGGGCAGGTCTGATTGCGGTCGCCTCTTCACAGTCCCCCAATCACTCAGTGAGTCAATTAGCCCCCCCAACTCTACAAGCGCACACACTCACAACAACATACAATATTCACACATGCACAACACACTGCTATTTCCCCTGGTGTGCTGTGGCTACTGACTGGGGAATGAGAGTCCATCGGCGGGCTGCTTGGAACACCTGAGACCCCCCCCATCACCGCCCTCCTCCATCTACCAGCAGTCAGCTAATAGCAGCGCTCCAAGGGCACCCACACCACAATGGCATTCAATTCCACCCCATTGTACCCCTTTTACCAAGCCCCATACCGGAGACTCAACAGCTATTTAGCAGATGATAGGAAGAGAAAGAGCGCAGATGCAGAGAGAGAGAGAGGGAGAAACGGAGATTTGCAGAGCTACAACACAAGGCGACCTTTCACATCATTTGCTTTCTTGAATTTGATTGTGCCGTTAGCAATAGCATGTGCTTCCGTCGAGGAAACATTGGACTATTTCTCATGTGTGTGTTTGTGTGGATGTTTTGCGGACTCCAGGTTAGCGGCTCCTCTCTGCTCTCTCACAATCGCTTATTTATTCAGGGCCTTTTGAAATAATCGAGTTGACACATCTGTCAGATGGTGAGAGGCGGAATGCTAAAAGGTCACCGGGCGCCGTACCAGCTGCTCCCGCACCAAACCTTTCCTGCCTCCAAATAGCACAGTCATTACACCACAGCAGATGGGACTCCTGCCTTTCATTTCAGCCGCACGCACACACCGCTAACATCACAGACATCCACATAAACACTACACTGGACATTTGTCACAAACAAGTGGAGCAAACAGGCAAAGACATGTGCGCTTCAGGTCTGCAAACGCCAACACAAACTTATAGCATCCTGCGCTGTCAGTGTCGCCGCTGCCACCTGCTCACTCTGTACACTTGGCATTTCATCCACAAGGTCAGCTCTGATGTACAAGTGCAGAGTTGGACTGAGGACGAAGGAAACCAACACGTACCTCACTTTTGTACTTCTTTTAGCATTGACCGCTCTGTAAGAGTGAGTAATACCAGTGAGAAGCCTATTTATGGTTTTCAGCTTCCTGTTTATAGGTGATTTTTGAGGACATTTGCTCATTCAAAAGTTGTAATGTTTAGTTTTGAATGAGAACATTTGCTCATTCAAAAGTTATAACATTTTATTTTGAATTGTTAATTGCTATGGCTATGTTGCTAGATTTTTTTCCACTTTGCAACCCACAGGTATTTGAACAGAGGAAGAAAGGAAACCAAATTGTACCTCACTTTTATAGTTCCTTTAGCATTAGCTAGTGAGTAATATCAATGACAATCCTATTTATGGTTTTCAGCTTCCTGTTCATTGGTGATTTTTTGAGGACATTTGCTCATTCATATAATATTTCATTTTGAATTATTAATTGCTATGGCAACAGGGCATCTGTGCTAGATTTTCACTCTGCCACTCATGGATATTTGAACACATTAACTGGAAGTGAGATGAATCGCTTTGGCTAATCACACTGGGTATTCTTAATAGTCCTCGCTTAAAACCAGCCCATAAAAACAACAAAAAGTACAAAACATACAGCTAATACTTTTCCCACACTTTTCAGACAGATCTGCAAGGCTTTACTTTGTTTACAGGTTGCCTATTAGCGTAAAAATAAACCAAGCAAATCTTATAAGCTCATTTATTGTACCTTTTCTGTTATTTCGCGTAATGACATATAGAGATCTATGAACACGCCGAGGTGAAATAAAAAAACACATTGAAATGCTTAAGTACGTTGCATTCCTAGTTATATGCAAATGTGTAGAGGAAAATTCCTGGATATTTCTTTAGTAATTTATGATATCACTTTGTTTAGTATAGGTCATATAGCAAACATATTATGTATTATACAAGCAACTTTTATGTGAGTAGTACGCAAAAGTGCAGTGCGTAGTTTGCACTTTCCTTTACATAATAACTGAATCTGACAATACAGCACTTCAGAGGTGTGGCTGGATATAGAGCAGTGGGCAGCCGCATACATTAGCACAGCAATATTGCATAAATCATGTAAATGTACTGCAAGGCTATAGCACTGGTTTTATAGTGCGCTATATGAGCAACATTATTTAGAGGTGACAGTTACTGCGCTTTAAACTTTTCTGTTGTGGAAAACACTGAATTGCGCGCAGCCTTATTAGACCTTTGTGCTTTTCTGAACTCTAAACTAATAAACCTTTTCTAGTCTTTATAATATTCTGAAAGTAAAAAGCTTCCCAAAACCTATTGACACATCATAATATTGTCTTGGGTTTTGCCTTTCTGAAATTGTTACAACCAATCTTCTGGACTATTGGGATCAAAAACTTTTACCAAAAAGGCTGTAGATAAAATCATTAGTTCACACATTTTTACCTGCCAAAAGTGAAATATATGTGTTTTGTTTTGATTTGTAGATTTGTTTTTACACTTTACAGTAACTAATGGACTTTACTGATACCAGACACATGTCAGAGTGACACCCCAAGCCACCACGGAGTTCACTTCCCATATGTGGCCCATTATCATAACTAGGAGGAAGTTTCTCGGTAGGAGACGTGCAGATGCCCCGGAGCTCCTGTCTGCCCGTCTGTCCGCTCTAACATGTCACTAGTGTTTGTGTGAGAACTAATGGCTGTCAGGGTGCTACTTTTATCTGGGTGCTCAATTTGGACCAATATCTTAATGGGCAGCTGTCATTTTTAATTAGCTTTAATGCTACAATCATGTGCGTAATTGTGTCCTGTAAGCGTGCGGACATTTACATACATGGAGTGATTGATGCCCAAAGCGTTTCAGTCCCTCTTTGCACACGGCTTGATTTAGGGTCTGCAAGCACCCAAGGGCCCCTCACCTCCAGCGCAGTACACATAAAGAAGCCGTTTTATTTTATAGCTCCCGAGGTTCAGACCTGAGCAGATTTACGGCCATTTTTATGTATTAGCTGGTACAGGAATGTGTTGGTGATAATGTCAGACGGAGGGACAGAGGGAGCGCAGCATCAGCACATTTTAATGGAAGTAACAGGACAGTGAAGGGGTCAATTAAAAGCAGTGATGTTTGGTTCAATTGAATGGGTACGCAGAGGCTTATGTGGAAATGCGGAAGGCCATTTCAAGGATGAAAGACTCTTTAAATTAGATCCTCTTAGTCGTTAGATTTTCGCCTTATTTAGGAAGTTGCCATGGTCGCCGCCATTATCTGTGGCCCTTTTTGCAGTTGTGTGATTTTGCATAGCGCTGCTGATCTCACCAGCACGAGCCACACAGTGAAAGAGTGCAGTGCTGACTTGTTGAACGCTGAATAGTTTGCACAACTCAACTATTTCATATTTTAATTGCACGACTCTTCTTTAGTTGTGTGAATGAACGCTGTTTTTGATGTTGTCAAATGAGCTACTGCAACAAAACAGTTTCTGAAAAGGATTAATATTCGGTTCTTCATTGAAGTGAATGAAATATCTGCTTAACCAGAAATACAATCACAACAGATGAATTAAAAGTGGGTGGTGTGGAATAAGGTTAATTGCTGGGTTTCAGATGAGATCACAACATTCTATAGTCCAATAATATTTAATACGGAAGGGGGACAGCTCATACATATTGTTAAAATGCAGATTTTTTTTGTAATACAGTGATCTCTTGAATTTAGTCACTAATAGAAATGATCAGTTTCAACATTTGTGAATTTACCTTTTGGATATTTCATGGTAAAGTACAATGTAACTAATAGGAAACACTGGTTCTCCCCCTCCATCTGGGAGTATGACATCATCACATCCTATAGTCTGAAAACCACCAATGTAGCATAGGTTTTCATTTACTCAATTTCAGTGCCAATTTTTGTCCTATCTTCAGCATAATTCCCCGTCAGTTCTTTTTTGCTTCACTGCCAGTTCTTTTTCTGCTACTTTGTTGTTCGACTAACTAAAATATGTAGCATCTATCCACTTGTAACCTCGAATGTAATGAAATGAAGATTGAGGGCAGAATTATAATAGATTTTGACATGCTGCACATTGTATTAGGTCTGCAAAAACCCTCAACCAACCTGTAGAAACAGACATGTATTTGAAAAGGGGATGTGGTAAAGTTCTTGTTGATGTTTTCAGACTTAAGACATTTTTTTTCATAATTGTTCTACTGTTAAATTCATAAGATAATAAGGCCATGATATGGTTGCCTCAGTGCTGTGTTTATTGTGTTGTCAGAGCCCACACATTAGGACCTAAGGATGTTGTCAGGGATGATCAGTTAGTTCAGCTCTGATCCTCGCTGACACTTATTAAGAGCTCAGAAGTACAGCAGCCTTGGGTCTGTGTCCACTGGAGGAGATGCAGTTTAAATGTCTTCTAGTTTCCTGTCAGATAGAAAGTACAGATGGAAAGGGCTTATCACTCTGTCTCTGTCTTGTAAGTCACCATCACCTCTCCTCCATTCACTTTCAGTCTCTCTCTTTGGACAAAATGGTGGCAATAATATGACACCTGACAAGTCCACATAACTCCTGACATCAGCCTTTAGCCCACATGTTTTTACCCTTCTCTACAGCACAGGCAGCCATTCCCTCTATAGCTTCAATGGCAAAGCAAGGCAAGGCAAGCACAGCTCTCACACAAATCAATTCAAAGTACTTTACAGAATAAGAAAGACATTAAAATCACAATACAACAAATCAAAACATAAATAATCATGATAAAATTTACATTAAAAGAGAAGAGTGCAGAAAGAAAAACAAACTTGCAGTCACATACACAGCTTATCAGAACCGTTTAGAGCCTGGTTTTAAACATTGTCAAAGTAGAGGCCTGTCTCACATCATAGACTGTCCCAGATTTTAGTTGCTTAAAACTGAAACGCTGATTCCCAATGTTTAGTCCTGACTCTGGGCACCGGCAGGAGGCTGGTCCCTGAAGTCTTCAGAGTGCGAGATCGTTCATACGCCACTAACATGTTGGAGATGTACTTTGGTGTTAGGCCATGGAGAGACTTGTACACAAACAGAGCTGGTTTAAAGTCTATTCTCTGAACCACAGGAAGCCAGAAACCTGAGCACAGGGCTTATGTGCTCATACTGTCTCGTTCTAGTCAGAACCCGAGCAGCAGCGTTCTGAATGTACTGTGTTACCGCTTGCTTGGAGAGGTCAGTGAGCAGGCTGTTACAGTAGTCTAACCTACTAGAGACAAATGCATATATAAATCTTTCCAAGCCTGGTGCAGACAGTATACCTTTTGTAATGGTTGTTACATGGTAAAATCAATGAATCAATCAATGAAAACCATATCCCATGTATTTGTTACTGATAATACTGTAATTTCATCATCCTTCGTTGACCATCTATGTATGCATTATTTATTTCATAATTCTTTGCCTATAAATTATTGTTAAATTTTACTTAAAAAAGCTTTACTATCAACACATTGTATCACTTGTAAGACACAAGTACAATTTACATATGCTTAAAATGGATGGATGACATTCTGAATGAAACCTTTATCACTCCTTATCAGAGAAGATGTTTATTTCAAATTCTCCATTATCTTTACTTATCTAATAAAGAAATTGTAGACAGGATAGTATGTGGTGCTTGTGGAGGGTGTAGCCATATGGCAGATGACAAGGACAGGAGGCAAATCTGACAGGACCGAAGGGAATGAGAGGTACAAGAGGATCACACTGGAAGGACAACTTTATGTCTGTACATCCAGACCCAGTGTTTGAATGACATTAGCAGTGATTGGATCTAACACAGGAGCTAGCAGCCTGACAGCCCTGACGGCACCGTCCCGGACACGGCCTCAAGTCTGCGTCTGAGAGTGTATGTGTGGTGTATGCATGTGTGTCATGTGTGCTGTGTGTGCTGTGTGTGCTGTGTGTGCGTGGTGTGTGTCCATGGTGAGTGGAGGGAGAGTCTTTCCACAGCAGCTGGGGGAGGCAGGTGCAGGGTCGCCCCCATGTGCCCCCTGGACCTCCCATTACAGCTGCCCTCCAGGCCTGCTCAGTCAACTGCCACTTACTACAGGATCAATATTAGCTCACACCGAGGACATATCATTCCAGCAGTCAGGGACACACAGTCTGCTGTTAGACCTGAGCAGGTATGGGGCTAGAGCTAATGTGCTGAAGTAGTTTTATATAGTAATAATTGCATTATAAAATAATTCAAGCACACAGAACAGACATGTACAATACGCTATTGTCTGGGACTTTTGATTTATATTTTTTTACTTTCAAACTTGCACATTTAATCTGCAGCTCTCAGTCGATGGTGGTCTTGAAAAAAATGTAAAGACACATGGATTTTTATTGTCTTTAAAAATATAACAAACTACACCAGGCAAGTTCAGTGTACACTGTTGTCATGTCAGTGATCCAAACACATTTGACTTTATTACATGAAACAAACCAGGTCCTGCCCTGGTCTGTCATGTGTCCCTCCACACACATGACAGACCAAGGGACGAGAGTTTGATTTGGAATTGAAAATTCCCATGAACGTTCTGAAATGCACCTATCTGTACCAACCAGAAAGAGCAAACTTCTCTCCCATCACAAACAATTCTAAAATATGTTTTGTTTTAATGGAAGTTTTACCACCAGGACAGCAGTACTCAACAAGCCTTATATGGCCAGAATTATAATTTCGAGGCAGGGTCAACATCGTAGTGGAGGTCTATGTTTCTTCGTTCCTTTGTTTTGTTTACAGTGTTGCTATAAATGTAACATTACTAATATTTAATAAAAAACCATAGCTTCACATTGTTTTTTGTGCTTTGATGTACAAACCTTGGACTCTATACAAGTTGCTGCTTAGTTGGACACAATGAATGCTGACCTGACAAGGATGTACATTATAGCTGCTCTTTCTACATGGGTTTATTAGCTCTTCACACACACGCACTGCCAAATGCACCTCTTTCTATAATAATAGGCACTATAGTATCTTATTGCAAGCATCTTGGCTGCAGAATCACTTTTGCTGACAAAGCGCCAAGGACAGCGTCAAGCTGAGGAGCTGCTGAGAGTGCACAATCTACCGCTTGGCCTTTGTATGCCACCATCAAGATTGTTTTCCCTCCTCCTTGAGCAAAAAAAGGAAGGAAGAAAAGTGATATAATGACTTGTAATTAGCAGTGTCCCCCAAACATATCAGCAATAATCAACGACATCCCATAATGTTAGAGCAACATCTGTGTCATAAATGATAGGCCCATTTTAATGCAGCATCAAACTCGTAATGGCTTCTTTGTACCTCTTCACATGCTGGTTCACTTTAGAGGCGTCTAATTCAAAACAGGGATTCTCAATTATGCAACGTGCCATTTACATATGCTAATTAGAATCATATTAATTATGTTGAAATTGGGTAATTAGCCATTCTCAATTAAGGCATTGTTCATTACATTAAATGCACAGGAAAGGTGTTTGAAGTTTCGCCTTTATTCACTACTACAGTTGTGTGTGTGTGTGTGGTGGAGTGGGCCGTCTGCCACATCTGAATCAAATCTCGCCGGTGTAGTTAATAATTTAAGCATCCCAGTTCATACAAGGAGCGCACCCACAGCTTTCATCATTACCAAGCATATGGTAGTGTAATGAGCCTGCCTGCTTGTAAAACAGTAATGCTATAGCTGGAGTAAGGCAGAAGAGCCGGGACAACACTATAGCTTTTCCTGTCTCTTTAGCCACTCAAATTAACCACACAGGAAGCTTTGGGCATGTGGAGTTAAGCTTGGGTTGTTCATTGTACGTTGTGTCTCTATATTGACGTGTGACTCTAAGTGAAACTGTGTCTGGTTTGACAATAGCGATAATGGGACAGAGAACTTTCAGCTTCTAGACATCATTCATTACTCTTTGACTTTAAAACAGTACGTGGTACTACTAATGCTAAGTACTAATACATGTGACAAATATGAACTAAAAATACAGCAGGTCTTAACTCAGCCTAAGTGTCTTTGGTGAGTGTCATACAAATAAGGACTAGGTATTAAAGGTTATAAGTCTTCTTGAATGGGTTCAGATATCACCACTAAACTCTCCATTAGGAAACAATATCATTCAGTTCAAGTCTTTATTATCACTAGATGGGTTTCATACTGTGTTATAATACTTACAATAGAATACAATAAAGAGATAGCAAATATACTCAATATAAGCCACAATATGTAAGATCCATTTGGAGACTTCCATTTGCAAAGAAGCAGAATATATTTTTACTTAAAATACCCCACACATGCACGCAGTCAGGCTGTATATATGATGTTGCCTTTAAACAGGATGGTTGATCCGGTTGACAGTTAAACTCTGCTGGTTCCTCCCAGCTGAGCCTGATGTTGTTTTATTGAAGATGGTGGTGATCAGATGAGTGCCCCTCTCTCAGTCTGAGTGAGTGTGATTGGCCTGAGGGTCCTCAGGTCCAGTCTCTGCTGTAGTTCAAGCAGTTATCTGCAGAGCGCTGTGGGACAGACCCAAACTCAGCCCTAACACAGAAGAGGCTACATCTGAGTCACACTCATCATCTACAACAGCCTGTCTGTCATACATTATAATCTCATTTGCTCATAAAAGATTTGTGACTTTGTTCACGAGCACAAATGATTAGAGTCATAATATGTAGGCTGTCAGACTTCCAGATTCTTCAAGAACATTCTTGCAGAACAAGTTATTGATAAAAAAAAAATGTTTTTATTAAATTAATCTTTAGAACCTGGTAAACAAGCAAACAAACTCAAAACATTCCTGTAATTTTCATGCACAGCAAGAATGTAAATAGGCTTTTCCAAAATAAGTCATTGAGAATATATAATTATGGCCTGTAAAAACATAAACATGCCTAATAAAAAGAAAAATGCAGAAAAAATACAACTGTGTAACATCCGTATAGAATTTAGCTTAGAATCAGTGATGTTTATTATGTTTAAAAACTGAAAGTCTGAGCTGAACTGAACCCACTATACTGCCAAGTGCAACCACTGTGAGCTCAGCTTTGTGACTGGTGATCTGCTGGTTATATCTCCTGCACTAGGGGGAGCTGTGGTATACCATTACGGGCACTGAAACTAAAGCAGAAGAATCTCATAATAACCCCACATGTAAATCAAGCATGTGAGATATGCATAAAAGACGGAGCAGATAAAAGATCTTCTGAAGGACACTTTGTATGTCTGTGCTGTGTTGCTTTGTTTACCGCTATCTTAGAACAGCCACTCATGCGAGCCCGACCCCCTGCTCTCTGGTCTTAACAATAGAGAGGGCACATCCTGACAGACAACTAAAAGGTAGTGTTTTTAGTGTTTGCTTGATTGACTTTATAGATGCTTCAGTGCTCCTCGTGTCCATTTTGCGCCACCATCGCTGATATTTTTTTCCTTTTCTTCTTCCACGCATCTCCTTGCCGGTGTTGTTTGTCTCTCCATGGCTGTAACCTTCCATTAAGGCACAAGACAAAGCTTTAATCTCTCACGAACAATTTCCTCGTGTGACAGGGCGAGTGAGCGCTGACAACCGCGGCGTAAGGAGGAGTGTGCAAATGCTACAGGTAGAGGGCCACCAAACAGACTGTAGGCAAACTGCGATGGATGAGGACACAAAAGGACCTGGCGTTTTTGATCATAGTTGGATGTTAAATATCCAAATTATCCCATATAAATAACAGTAAATCGTATAGTGAATAAGAACCTCTAGAAATGTGCTCCCAAGTTCCCAAAGAATCGGTGCATTGTTGACTTGCTGGCCCACATGAACATACAACATTTTACAAAAAGCAGTCTACTTTTTTATCAGATTTTCGTAGAGAAACTTCTCCAAATCCTCCATTTAAATGAATGGGATTCCCACTTAAATGGAAGTGCTGCCACAAAAAAATGGTTTGGAGCATTTAGAGGAAAAAGTGAGAATACACCTTGGTAAATTGACAATCGTATGCCTGAATCTACTTTGGTTTGTAACTTTATCTATTAAAAAAATACCAGACATTCAGATAAACAAGACTTTTTATGCATTCCACATATTGATACTTGGAAATGCACATTTGACGCAGATTTTCAAGTTAGTGCCACATCTCATAACATTGACCAGCAGAGTAAATGCATTTCGGTTGGTGTTACGTAATATGCATATTCATTTAACAGGCCGGTCACCTCACACACTAAACCCAGTCCTTGTCTTTTGCTATACTTGGATGGCGTTAACATCTCCATTGACCCTTACCAGCGCTCGTATAGACTAGCACTTATTATTATCTGATGGAACAGTTGCTCGTATCTGTGTGATTCGGGAACAATCAGCGGTCATCCCGACAGTGCACCTTGTCCCCTCGCGCGCTGCCCCCCCCTTCCCCCTCGCCCCCCCACCAGAGCCACACTTCACAGGGACTTCATAATCACGCCCCCCGCTGAGGTGACAGCCTGATTGGATATCTGAGGGTGGCAGCCGCATCCATTTGCATACTAATTAACAAATATGCTCGCCTTTTTTCTTTGCTTTTGTTCACACACATTTAGTCTTTTGTCTCTACATCCCCAACGCTACTGGTATCGCGCACTGCTATGGCGCTCGTTGTGTTCTACTATCACTACTATTTTCAGCGTCATCGTCATCAAAATCAAATGACCTATAAAATTATTATTATTTTCATAGTATTTATCCAAATGTAGTTTACACAAAACCACTACAATAAATAAACAGGCCTGGAAAAATATTGATAGAAAAATCATCGTCAAATGTTGTTAATCTGGCTAGAAAGCTTCTCAATTTGGTGTTAATCAATAATTTGCAGTTTACCGCCGGTGCCTTGTTACAGCCGTGTTCATCATGTCATTAAGCACACAAATTGTTGCTCCTCTCTTGTTCAAATGCCAACACAACATGCAAATGGCCGACAGTGACAAGACAAACAGAGCCTTTCTGGGCCTGCTGCCAATATCTTTTTACTTCGATTATGCAACAAAGCGCTGGAAAGGTGTGCGGGCTAAAAGAGGCTACGAGCTCAAACTTGTGGAGATTTAATTATTTTTGCTGCTGGAGAGAAAGGCCAGACTTAATGACTTCATTTAGACACTTAATTAGCTGAGGACGTATCTGTCTGGCCCAAATAGTATGATGAAGTTTGGTGAATCGTGTGTCTTTGTCCCCCTCTCTCTCTCCTCTCGACTCGGGCCGTATAAATAATTCCCATTGCTTCTCAGAGCACGCACAGGCCAATAGAGATGAAATATGTATGGATACACGCCGTGGTGCTTCTGAAAAGAACTATTTCAAAGGTGCGGAGTCTCCTGAAATCTTCATGAGGGTCTCTTTTTTTCCTGCTACATAGAACCAGTGCCAGTGCAGCAATTCAGAGATATTTCCGTTAATCAATACCATGAATTTATTATCAAGTGATTATGGTGAACTGCTAAATATATCTCTAAATTAAAAAGAGTCTTGAAGATAATTGGAGGCTGTCACGGGCACAGATAAAGTCTCAGTTGTCAAGGGAACAATCCTGTCTGAAGTTTACTTGCAGCGGTCCATTGTGCAGTATTTTCATTAAATCAATCATACTTTGTTTTGCTCACTTCTTATTGTTTCTTCCCTCGTTTTAAAAGACAATAAACGCTTTGAGGATTTTTATTTTATAACAGAAATAAAACAACATTGACATAGCAGGTCCAGTGATTAAAAAAGATGAAAAGGATTATATGTAAGTAACTGTACAGAATGGATCAGGTAACCTCTTAGTATGTCTTATGAACGTAGGATTTTTTATCAGTATTATGATTCATTTTCTGGATATGCTAACCTTAACCATAGTTCCATAACCTTAACCTATTTTAACCCATATTGAAACTTTAAACCATGTTGTTGACTTCTTAATAAACAATTTGCATCATGTTGACCTGATTCTTGTCCCCATAAGTGAAGCATGTCCCTATAAATTACTGCCCGCACACACAATTATTATGTTATTATGTTCAATCTAATATATCAAAATCCCTTATCAGACACCTGGACATATTATTGCAGTGGTCTCTGTTGAATAAAAGCTTAGCACACTTTCACAGCCCAGAGTGAATCGTGCATCCCTTCTTAATGCCTCTGTCCTCATCCCTCTCACGTCTCCTTTATAACCTCCATTCTTCCCTCCATCTCCAGGGAACAGCGAGAACCAACCTGAACTCATCTACCACGTCTCTCCTAGGCTTTTTTCCTGTCGTCTTTTCTATTTTCTCCCCTTTGTCACAAGAATATGTTTTTTATGGCTATGGCTAATGGAGACAAAGTTTGTGGATGTTGAAGTAATTGTGTCTTACCTGAGTGCACTGTCCTTGAACCTCTAAAGAACTCCACAGAAGAATACGCAGTAGAAGCAGTTGTGTAGGACGTGAATGGCCAGGCCTAATGTATTTTCTGAGCTAAAAGCAGGTTGAGGATGTCTGCGGAGGAATGTGTGCAGAATGATGACGACTTCCTGGGTCGCGCGAGGTCGGATTGGTTTGGTGAATTTTAATAGAGGCCTCTGACTTGGCTGCAGGTGATGCTACAGGGGGCACATATCCTCTCAGAATATCCACTGTGAGGGAAGAGACTGAACTGTAGTGAAAAGTGCTGACTTACAATGTTTCTCTAACGCTGTATGCCTCGCAATTGATTCAATTTCACTCTTTAATAATACATATACAGAACTGAATCATTATGAAGAATTGATTTGGTACATAAGTGAGTTAGAAACGTCAATATTAATATCTAAATGACTGGAACTTCTATAAAACATGGGATTCTGTGGGACTTCGTCTTGCCCCTACCATCTCAGCACTTTATATTCTTGTCTTACGTCCCATGACTCTTAGCTTTAACTTTCTTGCTTCTACATATTTAACACTCTTCTCCACTGCAGTAATTCTCAAAAAGCTAATCGCCTGCATTTTCAAAAGACGCAGTGGTCCTGTAGCACTTTGTCTCCCAGAGCAGCAGTAGCACTTCTGTTTTTCTACAAACTACTTCTTTTATTACTAGTATGCACTGTAGATCAAAAAAATTCCAGGCTGAGATTTGCAAGCCCGATTCCTTTCACATATTTAACATGTATCTGTGATTTAAATGGCATTTACGGCTGTGGATTTCAACAAGGTAGACTATATAAAAGAGAAGAAAAAGTTCTCCCGCACAATTGAAGCCATGTGTTCAATCGATATGAGCAACTTTTCCAACAGCTTTTTTCGCCTGTGCCATTATCCCTCCCTGCAGACTGGATCTCTGCAGTTTGGCTTCAATCCATACTTTACCTGCAAACTTGCTCCAAGTGTCTACCTCTCTGTGCATCTCCTACTTCCACATTAAAATGTACTGCCTTCGTGGTATTGTTTCTCGCAGCAGCTCTGGGCTTTGGGGAAAGGGGAGGTTTGTGTGTGCGTGTGTGCGTCTGTGTGTGTGTGTCTGTGTGTCGAAGCTGTATTCTTGACTGCTGTAGCCTCCGTAGGGGCTTCCTTTGACACTGCCAGGTCTTGGAACCCTGCTCGACATCAAGCATCAGGTCAGCGGTGTATAGTGTCGCTGCACAAAGAGGAGATGCACTAATTGGCCCTCGTGTACCTGACAGACAGGGGCCATCAAAGCCGTCCCCCAGCTCCTGCTCACAGCTTTGATGGGGTGACTTTGAGAGCATTGATTCACATTAGCTGTCTGTGTGATGTCAAATGTTAGTGGCTGTAGTCTTTGCCAGCATAACAGTCTTGGCCAATGACACAGCCACATCAACTCACCTGCCAGTCTTGTGAGTTGGATGTGAAAGAGTCTTCCTCCAGCCTAAATGGACTGTTATAGATCCCGACAACGCAATAGACAAACCCCAAAGCTTGCAAACCCATTTGTTTAATAGAAATGATCATTATTGTCTAAATGGGTTTAGTTTGGGTCCCCAGGCGATTTGACTCAGACTAAGGATCTGCTGTGCGGTTGACCCCTCATGCTCAGAGTGGACAGGTGGTGACGCATTGGGCCTGGAGGCTGCTGTTTCCCCTCTAGTTCACTGTAATCAAGCACAAGGACGGGGCTTTACTGTAGGAAAATAGAGAAGAAAAGTGAAAGTTCACGACTGAATAACCCATGCTGTCTGATGTGAGCTCTGTCACGGCTTTAACAGGGGGCTACGTCCCCTTGACTTCAACAGGCATAGCAAAACGATTGGTCGCGCTGCTGTATAATGACCGGCGATGAATGTTGAGTGCAACTGCAGGGGACCATTAGAGCCACAATGGCTGACAAGACACTAAGCACTCCCTAGAGGTCGCAGAGGCCCTTTCATGGCTGTCCCGGAGCAGGAGGAGGAGAGCTGGGAGCGGGTGGCCAGCTGGTCCTCTGGCCCCTGAGTCCACTCATGCCAGCAGCAGTGTGCTTTCAGGCCCTTCAGGGAGCAGTAGTCTATTGGGGGGGTCCTGCCTTCAGTGCTGTCCTGGAAACTGCTCAAGCTATAGATAAACAATCTAAAATCTATTTGCTTTAGTAGATCTGTGTCCCCGCTAAAAGCAGACATTAGCCCTTGCTGAGACGATGCCTTTTGGGAATTAGTGGTAGAAGTGTGTGAATTACAAAATACTTAATACGTGTGACTTCCTTCCAGGGTCCCTGCAGCAAACTGTCTCGTTCTAAGTGTGCGGAGATTTGCATATTTTATTGTTGCATATTGTGTTGTACAACTCAATAGCGCTATTGAACACACTATTCCTCTGTGGCTAAAATCACTTTTAAAGGACTGCTGTCACCTCATGTGGCAGAGGTCTCAGTTCAGTGTTTTTGGCACCATATTGCTGGCTCTGTATCTTCCATCCTCCCGCCTCTTAAAGAGCTGGAAAACTTGTTTTGTCGCCGTCTGTCTGAAAGGCAAGCGTAACAAAAGGCTTTTCTCTTTGTGCGGGTGGTGGCAATTTCACTGAGTCTTTTCAGTGCTGAACGAGGGAGAGAGACGGCCAGAGAGAGAAGAAAAGTTTTACTAATTGATGCGGTTGCACAAATTCCGAATGCATTTGAGTTCAGCGACAATAGCAAGCCTATTATGACGCGTTTTGTCAATTACTTCTGCTAGCATCCATACGCCGAAGCTCCTTTTCGAAGGAACTCATTTGTGTCTTATTTATTCTCTTTGCTGGCATGTTTTGCTGGCACGATGTACTATAATAAATTAAGGCTTTAGTTTTGTGGCAAAGACATAGAAGGTCTTGGGCTTTATTATTGACTGCTTTGAAAGAGAGCCAGCCGAGTCAACCTTTGATAGCTTGTCCTTGCTTCGCTAACTCAATTTAGATTCAGTGCATTAAAACCTCCCCAGTCTAGTCAAGGCTCCGGCATTAGCTCAGTCTTTATTAAAACACATATTTAATCAAACACAGGCAAAAGTACAGCGGCGCAACTCAGGGTCAGCGCCATTCATCTTGTTTACAGGGAGCTTTAATCAGAACTAGTAATCACTGCAGAAAAATAGACCTATTCAGAAGCAATAAAAGCTGTTTTTGTACAATGGGGCTTTGGAAAATGGTATGCAAATACAAAAAGCTTATGTGAAATAGTCCTTTTCCTGTAGCTATGTCAGGATAAGCTTGATGAAATAGGATCTCAAATTCACCCCTTGTTGAATTCTGGCAAGTATCATTTAGTCAAACCATGGAAACATTTTTTTTTTCTTCACAGGCTTTTATGGGAGACTTTCTTTATGCGTTTTTGACAATACCACAAAGTCAACTACTAAAAAAACACCCCAAATCTCTGCATTCAAATTATTACTTTAAACATATGATAAGGTTGATCTAAACGGTTGTATTGAATGAACAAAATGGCCTCTTGAGTATAAAAGGTTTTGGGAGACGTAAATGCATTTGTGAGGATGTTACAGAATACTTGAGGAGCTTGAACTTGTACCAAAAGATGGAGCAGCCGGCTGTGCAAAGGGCCAGAGCTCAAATGAAGTTGAGGTACATCAGATTTATGAACTCTTGCCCCCCCTCCCCGCCCCCCTCTGCCACTCATGTGTTAAAGGGCTCTTGTCGACAGAAGAAACTACCTTTGTGCTCAAATAAATGGAGGAGAAAGAATGGAGTTAAAAGGCTTATATTTTGGAGCACTGGACTATGCCTGTATGCTCTTTGTCTGTTATTACATTACATTTAATCAGCAGATAATGACACAATATACATATTTTACTTAAATATTGGTAACGCTTTATAATAACCACATTTTGAATAGCCTTGTTAGAGTGTGAAGTAAGTCTTTGTTCAGGCTATATCAAGGTCAATTAAGATGTAGTTATTATAAAGTGGTACCTAACTATTTATTTGAAGGACAAACACAAATTTTAAATGAATTATTCTTGGCAAATTGTAAAGATTATAGTTTTAAGAGAAGTAGCCAGCTCCACATTCACAGTGATATTCAGCAAAAGGGTAGATTCCTGTCTTTGTTTAATATTGTCATTCACTTTAATGATGATGTTCTATGGGCACAATTATTTTATGTTGATCCAAAGCCAATCATTTGCATTTTAAATTAACTTAAAAGGCATGTGTTCATTCAACATACATACAGTATACTATTTATTATTTAAAAATAATAACCATAATAACTTTGCAAGTCAGGAATGCTAACTTCTCGTCTGTTGTTTATTATAATGTCAGCGCGTCTGCTTAACCATAACACTGTGAAACATATAAAATACTGATCAGATTGATAGTATATTGTTTGTTCTTACATTTCACAGATCAGCCAACTACTACCAACTTAGAAAATATGTGTTTTCTTTTGAGCAGAGCCTTGCAGACCTGTGAGCAGACTGTTGTGACAGATGGGCTCTGGGCTAAACAGGAGCTGTAATAACACACATATATACAGTCAGGTGTATGGAGAGGAACAGACAGGAGGGAGTGTGGTAAAAGCTGGCACACACACTCTCATACACACACAAACACACTCAGAAATGACTTTGACTCTGTGTCAGGAGGCGTGAATGCAGCTGCAGCGCGGGGTCATGGAGCTCTTTGAGAGGTGAGATGGGGTCCGGCCCTGTGCTGTCCGCCTGATGTACTGATGGGCGCTCAGGCGGGAGGAGAGGGTGGAGGAGAGGGGTGTACACTTATAAGGAGGTCTTTGTTATAGATGGCACTCACTCACTGCAAAATGTACTGATGCTGTTTCAGAAGTCTTCCTCTCAGCTCATAGTCTCAAATGAAATCCAGGGGTTGATTCACGCTTGGACTTGTTTTGGTCCCGGTTTGCAACAAGTTTCATGCATATGTGTTGCTTGAGCAAGTGTGAATTCACCCTTAAACACTGGACAAAGTAGACCAAATTGTTGCCTTATATACCAGCCCACTGTTGTAAATTATGTTTTACAGTAGAGTTAGTTTTTGTGATTTATATACTTAAATATATACTTAAAATGGCATCTGATATGTTTTAATAGGGATTTCTTTGAGTAAAAGGTTTAAAGCCATCAAAGCTGTGACCTTGTGTGTATAGTATTATATTGCTATCTGCCTATGTATACTGCTGCATATGTGGTTTTCATTTGTTGGAGTAAACATAATTTTTACACCTAGGTTGTCATAATAGTTAACATTTTTCTACACATTTCAGTGGAAAATGGAAGAGACAGAACAACATGGTGCTACCCCTATTTACGTTCCCATTTGAAGCTCAGTTGGAACTGCTGCCAAAACGTTTAATCTCATTTTGTAAATTGCAGAAGACAAGTCTGTATCAAATCTATTAATACCCACATCATTACATTGATTCACTGCTGGAGCGCAGCCAATCGTAAACCTCAAACTCAACTTAGCCAAAACCAATCAAATGGCCTTATCGCATACAGTATTATGTTAGGGGGAAGGAATATTATTAAACCCCAGTTCCCCATTATAACGAATGAATTGAGTTCTGTTTATGCATATGCAAAAGTGTAGGCATGCAAACAACTGATTTCATAGAACAATGTTGTCGAATAGAAACACAAGGCTGGAGATTAGCAAGGGCAAAACAAAGGAAGCGTCAATAAAACTGGGCACAAGCGCTCATCTGCCAACCCTAACACACACACACACATATACAAGCCTTAACACACACACACACACACACACACACACACACACACACACACACACACACACACACGCACTTCCTGATTAATTGTGTTCTTTATTCATTGTGAGGCGGCCTGCTGCTAATTAGCTTAGGCATGGTTTTGCATATTGTATTTATTCAATTTCTTTATGGGCTGCTCCGAAGAAGGTGTAATTTAAATTAAGAAAAGGGGCTGTTTTATGCTGTGGTTTAACGCACAAAGAGTTGGAGGCACTAATGTTGTTTTACTCGAGTGTTAGTGCAAGTTACAATACCCCCCAGGTTTTTACAAAGTATGCATTTAAATATTGCCAATTTACTTAAACCTATGGATTTGCCATTTTGACTGTGAATTCTGAACACAGAAGATTATGTGGAAAATCCTAACCCCGCATACTCAGAATCTATGGTCTTTTGAGACTGCGATGCCGACTTCTTGTAAATAAGCTAATTTAGTTTTTCTCCCATAGGGTACATTATATATATGACTGCTGCGTGCTGTCGGCATCTAATAATGAAGTATTTTATCAGTCGTAAACCTGGAAAAAAGAGCAGAAAGCATTTTATGGTTCAAAGTAGAGTACTGCAGCTTTAAATGGCCCATATTATGCTGTTTTCTGATCTGGAGTTGTGTTTTATTTCATTCACACATGTTTAACACACAAATCCGGCATACTTAGGCTGAGTTCTTCCTGAGTGATACAGGAAGTGCTCCACTGTGTTTTTAAACTCCATACACCAAGAGTCAAAAGCAAGAGTCAAATTAGCGTAATATAGAACCTTTAGTATAATGTTTTATTTCTAAAAGTAAAAAGACTTCTTCCACCTGTGTGTAGCATTATGGTATTAAAGGTTTGGACTGTAGAAATAGTCTAATATAGCCGACTCTTGAGATGCCTATGATTGAAGAAAAATCGTTTAATTAAAACTGAATTGAGGCTGGTTTTATTTTTCATTCATTTTCATTTCATCCAATTTGATCCATAATTATGCATCATTATCAATAGATACAGTTTCTGCCAATTCACTGAAATGCCAAATCCCTAAAATCACACTGAAGTAAATCCATGAAAACAAAATTCCTGTTGGTTTTAAAATAGAAATAGGCCCACATACTTCATTTAAAAAGTTGGAGTTGTGGCACTGTACTTTTTGCAACTTTTTGCAACTTTTTGCTGCAGATGCATCTGACAGTTTTGAGCTACTTCTACAAACTGGAACAGTCTGTAGTGCACGAAACATTTATCTTTTACCAGAGCTTAAACTTATATATTTTATTGTTACAAGTGTTGTCACGATACTAAAATGTTAAACTTGATTTTGATACTAAAGGATAGATTAGATACGCGATCCCGATTTTGATATCAAAATCTTTTAAAAGCTTTTTTATGAACAATATTGTAATTTTTTTATTCAAAATAATCATATTGTTCATTATACTATATGATCTTACACTAGATCAAGCTCAAGACGAACTGTTCAGGAAATGACACATTTTATTCAGTTATGAGATTTTTTTTCAGCATCGATACTTGTTTAAATGAGTATCTTGTTTCAGTACTAGTCTTAGTTAATTACTAAATCGGTGCATCGTTCAATATATGAAAGATGGAACAATATATTTTGCGGCTCTGTATTTTCTTTGCAATAATGGGAGATTTTCCTGTCATACGATAAGATCTGAGCTGTAGAGTGAATAACTTCTATGGCTAATTATTGGTTTATTCTGCTGTTTACTTGCTGCAGCTCATGGCTTTTAATGATACCGTCGTTTTAAAAATTGTTTATCTGGGATTTTCTTGCTTTGTCTCAGTAGTTTCAATATTATCATTTACCACAATATTTCTCTGTACCAATATACCATGCTTCAAAATGTGCCCGGTATAGATTAGTATCTCTTTTTTGATACTTTTGACAAGCCTAATTGTTAGTACATATCATATATATCAGTGGTGATGGAGATATTACTGTAACATACATTGGTTGGCTGGGCTAATCTGGTCACTCTGCGCAGTTACGCTCACATCCTGCACAAGCAAAGAGCAGCAGATGGCAGGGCAGGTCTCGTGCTCGATTTCATTCGCTCCTGTTTGTGAGGAAGTAATTGTGTTTTAACATAGAGAGCAGCCCAATATTATGGCACTCAGGCAAACAAATTATGGTCACTTTGTTGGCCGACAGATGACTCTGTTTGTCTCATGTCCAGATGGAGTTTAAAATGGCCACTCTGTTGTTGACCTGGATGGAACAGTTATGATATGGTGTTGGCTGAATGTCTGTGTGTCTGTTCTGTTCATAGCACCATTTCACCTAAGGAACATCATCATACAGTTTGTTTAATCTAGCGCAAAAAACATTGAGTTAGGCAGAACTTTTATTGGACAAGTTTTTCATCTCCTGCCACAGAACAATTTTGGCAGGTTTGGGACATTTTCAATTTAAACACTTCCTATTTTGTTCTTTGTACTTGGATAACAGTGTCATGTTCATTCTTATTTGATTAACTTTTTTTCAGTGGAGTGTATGTGACACCACTGGCAATTTTGCAACATTATTATATTTGTAATATAAACTCACCAACTCACTCCAGATGAAAACAAGAATAAACTGGCTCTTTAAGTTGGTTCACTGATCTATTTTGTTTTTATACAATGATTGGCTTGGTTGTAGTGTAATGCCCCAGTCTAAATTGCTTCTGTTCCATGTATTTTTTGTTATGAGGTGTGCCAGCGATTACCCAGAGTGGCTGCTCCGGGTGCACACAGCGGGATGTGCAGAGTGGTGACAGTGTGGTGGGCTGTGGTTCTTGGTTCTGATGGGTCTTTTACAGTAACAGATGGCTCTACCACTCACCATCGAGACACATGAGGTCTGTGTGGGCTGAGAGGACAAATCCACTGACAGACAGGAAAAAAACAAGGTTGGACAATGGGAACCTACTTTCTGAAAGAATACTATTTGTTACGACACTAGCTTACTTCTAACGGAGGCATCTGTTAAAGAAGACAAATTGTGCTTGTGGAGGCTACTGTATATAGTTATAATCTGTGACACCTGAATCATTTTGTTATAATCTGCACATTTTAAATCACAATATCAATCTAAAATGACTTAATAAAAGAAACAAGTCTGCTGCAGTGCCTAATGCTGAGCTGGACCTGACATTGTCGTAAACGTCATCATATCAAAGAGCCGTATGGCTGTTGGCCTATGGAGAGCTGCTTTTTTTCATTTGTTCCAGAAAGACTACGCAACGCTGATGAATCCTATGCGTATCATCGATTTAGAAAGTAAAACTGAAGAACGAAGTAAGTTTAGAGCAGTGGGCATATACCGGTGGCAGTGAAAACAGGGGTTGATCAGCAATATGGCGTCTTGAAAATAAGCGATTAAAGATGGTTCAAACATGCACGAATCACTCCAAAAACAGCTTTGAGAGGGTAAATGAGTAAGAAACAACTTTAACATAGGCAAATACTCTGAAAAGTCAAATTTGTATTAAATTGGAGATTGAAGGAAACTTGATCTCATTACAGAAAGAGTATTGTGGGAAGTCAGTGTCTGTAAAGTATGTAACCGAAAGCTTGTTCAGGAGGACTATTGTGATGTGTTGAAATGACAGCATGAAGTGAAGCATATGACTACACAGATTTGATGGGGAGTAATTTCCATGTGTATTGTAATGAATGATCACACAGCATAGACTCTGTTACAGTGGTACAGCCTCTACCAAGTGAGCCACTGAGATTTTATTTTATTCACTTAATAATAGAGGACAGGAGTTAGGAACGAGGACGGGCTCGGCAGTACTCCAAAGTGAATCATCTATGGAGAAAGTTTTAATATTAATGTGGGTAAAATGAGTATAAATCATAGCGACTTCCTAAACTAACCTTATAGCTGCTCGGGAAAATCAGAGGGGTCCTGGGGGTCATAGCTTTGTGATGTACTTAGATGATATTATAGACAGATCCAGAATGCTTTTTTGGAGACATATTTGCACACACACAGCTATCACAGCGCAGCAGAGAGGATGGATAAAATAAGACCAGATAAATAAACTGAACAGATGGATGAGTAGTGGCGGTCAACAAAAAACACTCCCCAGTCTTGTCTCCTACACTTTATATTATTCATTTGTATGATTTTAATGAGAACGAAAATATCAACAACCTCTTCAAATCTTCACGCCTAAAAATAACCAAAGTTTGACCATAATTCCATATTCCATTGTTTTCCATCTTTTGTCTGTGTCACTAGGGTGGGCCTCACGTCACGTCTATTGGAGCACACAGGTAATGATGCAGTGTGCTGGAGAGGTGACAGGCTGAATGTCCACTTACCTGCCCACACAAAGCCCTCGTCCCTGGGGCACTTTTTCACACTGCGCTGGCGTCTTTCTCCGGAGCCACTGGAGCGTGCTGGTGTGACTGCTGCCGCTGTGGACGACACATTGAATGAACAGAGCGAGGGAGTGCAGGGGGCTGCTGGAGAAAAGGTCAACCACTGCACACATGTTTTCTTGTTCCCTGTGTATTTATTTTTAATTTTATGTATAATATATGAGTGCATTATCAGAGTAACATCATGTAGGCCTGAACCGTTTTGGACATAATTTTTTTTTTCTTTTTACGATTTTACTTTTTAAGGGTTTTGTTCAGTGTGCACATTTTAATTAACTTTTGAGGCAACACTGAGGCCACTAAATTATAATATAAAAATTCCATGCATTTCAGAACAGTTTGTAAGTCCAAACTTTAGGGTTAGCAGATTTTATAACACAAGATATTTTTATTATTTGCAGATTAAATTATGTTATTTCAATTAAATAATTCCAGTATTGCTATTTGCTAAATGTGACCTTTCAAAATGGTGATTAAACTTCCCACCCTTTTGAATAAAGCAGTTTTGCATAGTTGGAGTATTGTTATGATTCAACATCCCAGCCCAAAGATCTGAGCTCAAATTCTCTCAAGTTAAATGCATATCTTTGTACATGTTGTAAGTGTTTTTTTTTCCTATTCATTCAATCATTTTTACAGACTCCTTCCCACAACTAAGCATTTATATAATTTCTCATTCTTTTTTAAATAGAATTTCTCATTTTTAGAACACAGCAGACTTCTGAGAATGTTGAACACATGCCTCTATACATAATTCATTTATTCTGGACTCCCATGATCCTTTAGCATTATGGGATATAGCCTACAGGGATTAGTGGCTGCTCTTATTCTACATCCACCTATAACACACATCACCATGGTTACCTGTTTCCTCTTTGGTGAACAGAAATACTATTCATAGGCCTTCTGCTACTACTATAAACCTCCTTTGTCTTTGTTTGTACACCTTCTGCGCTTTTGAGCCAAAAAGTACAAATAAATATAATTCAAATTTGCCTTATAAAATCTTTCAATAGTTCAGTCATATTATGAATAGGTCTGTCAATGAGATCAGCTTTAAAAGTTTGTCTTTGAGGGAAAAAAATACACCCAGAAATATATTTGTGCGCTTGTAGGTATTCACGCACCACAGGTTGAGAAACACTGGCGTCCTATTAGAATGCACGAGGAATGTAATCAAAATTCAAGCAGTTCACCTGGTAATTGCCGATCTAGTGAAAATTGCAGTCTAACTCTGGCTCCACAATGCATTTTGCACCTTTTATCACAAAAAGCACACGCTGGATGCTTCAGAGTTATTACAGAAGCAGACTGTGTGAAAAAATGATGAAATATGAGCGCTCTAATAGGCAGCGACGTCTCAAACAGTGCACTTATTTTCCAAAGAGGGAAGTATTTTACCATGCATCTCATCCATCTCTCTTATGCAAATGAGGCTCTTAATTTGGTTAGGGGCACAGTCACCGGGGAGATAGGAGAAACTACAATCTTGTTTACCATAATGGAGAATGTTTTCAGGCCAGTTAACCAAGGCACATGCTTATTTAGCCATGCAACATACCAAATACAGCAATATATAAGAGGAATGAAGCATGCCTTCATCTTAATATTGCTTTCAGTATTTTAGTTCAAACCTAAATCTCTTGTGTTGAAATCAATGATTACATTTACTGTCAATCTGTGACTGGAATTATGACTGTTTGAACTAGAGGAGATTACCTATTGTCATATTCATTTTATCTCAAATATTCAGTTTAAGTTAGCGTTCTATCTGTACTCTCTTTATTTACACCTGATAAATGAATACATGTGGGACAATTTAGTTTTGTGTTGTTGTGATCTCTTTGTTTTAATCAATGACTTGCACGTTTTGTGCTGTATATCACTTTTGCTACTCATACTGCATTAGGTTCACAAATAGATGGTGACAATAGCTGACTTCAGTAGACTCATGGTCCTATTCTCCCTCCCAGGACCCACCCCAGTGAGCAGTCAGGAGTGTGTTTGTGTACTAAAAACATCACAACATTCACTGCTCTTGTGTGCGGGCCCACACTCCTGGGGTCGCTCTGTGTGTGCCCCCTCCTCACAGTCAAATTGCTCTTGTCCCTTTACAGAGCGTGTGGGCTCTGTGGTCGTGGTGCAGTCCACAGTCCAGGCCTCCCTGCTGAGAGCAGGACCACACCACGTTCACAGTGCTCTGTTACCACCACTAGATCTCCACAGAAAATAGATGTTGTTTTCTTCTATTGTAGCCTCTCTGCGCCTCACCTTTCTCTCACTGTTTATCATTTACACCCGCTCAGCTCCAGGGCTGCACAAACGTCCAAAGAAAATTGTTTTCTCAGCTCACTTTAGGCGCTACCACAGCTAAAATGTTATATTTTTTTTTATCTTGTGGAGATTTTTATACATTTTATTGATGTGAAGTAAGGTACGCATTTTTAAAGTTTAAGCAAGAACTCTGCTACTATACTTTAATGCTTCTCCAAAACTAGATTTTCTATTACATTTATTTTTGTATAGCCCAATAATATAACAACGTTGACATTCACGTCCAGCTATAGAACAACATTTTCAGACAAAACACGAATTACCACGCAAGCACAATCCACTCTTTCTTTGCTGTTCCTGATTGATTTAAAAATACGATTAGATGTGTGATTTTTGTCTCAAAGTGCTTCTATATACTATGGGGAGAAAACAAAATGTTCTCAAGCGTAAGAGCAGAAACTTGTGCACTGCAGCTTTAAATTCAAACAACTTTTTCCAATTCTGAAACCCGTGTTGTTTTCTGCTAATTAAATCTGTTTTGACCACACTAATATCCCGTCTATAGCACTCTCCTGTATTCTGCTGAGACAATTATTCCAGTGCTCCTTCCATCTCGGCCTGTACCTGTGAGCTGCATTGACATTTGCGAGAGTGTTGGAGTGACTCATTGACATAGACCATTAGTGCAATAATGTAGCCGGTCTTCAGGGAGCTATGCAGAGACATCGAGACGGAGAAGATATTCACTTTGCATAAACCCCCAGGAGAGCGCTGCCATGAATAATGCATAGACTCCTAATTTATGGCCAAACTTTAAATAGCGCAACACCACCCAGACACTGGCTGTATGAAAATATGCTGTGATATTGTTTGTTTTGAAAGGTGCTATTCAAGTAGGACATCTGAGGTGGGCTAATTAACCAGTATTGCGTCATTGGTAAACAGAATAATTGTGCATCTTGTTTTGATTTGACGGTTCATTATATAGTGAAGTAATACAAGTTGGATGTAGACTTTTCTTGCAGCAAATACACAACTGCAAATCTTAAAGAAGGTGTTTTGTCCTTGAGCCTGCTGTATAGTTATAATCTACGTGGATCATTATGTTATAATTTGCACATATTAAATCACAATATTCATCTAAAGCAACTTAATAAATTAAACAACTCTGCTGACTTCCACGTTAGAAAACTGAGGTGGAAAATGGGAGTTAACGTCGCCGTAAACGTCATAACAATAAAGAGCCATGAAGTTGTCGGCTCCTCGAATGGAAAGGGGCACATCACGCTCGCAAGTGGTGGATTTTTTTTTCCATTTGTACCAAAATGAGTATGCAACGCTATCAAATCCTACGCATATCACCATTTTTAAAAAAGAAGGAAAACGAAATAAGTACAGAGCAGTGGGCGTATACCAGTGGCGGTGAAAACAGAAGTTGATCTGCAATATGGCATCTTGAAAATAAGCAATTAAAGATTGCTCAAACATGCACGAATCACACTAAATACAACTTTGAGGCGGAAATGAGAAGGGAAACAACTATAACATGGTTAAAAGCTCTGAAAATTTGAATATTTCTGTTCTGAAAATGTTACATACATGATCTTTAAAGTCACTAAGTGCAAGACGTTTGTGTGGATTATTGTGGCCTAGGGAGCAGATTGTGTTCGGCAGCTTCACTGTCCTCAGCCCGACTCCTCTGTGGTAATGAGGCGATGAATGTCAGCGTGTACATACAGAGGAAGCACACGCCATACACATGCATATGACTCCTACGCCCGCTCCTGCCTGCCACTCTGAGCCAGCCACACGGCCTCGCCCCTATAGGCTGCATGGGGCTGAGGCTGCTGTGTGAGGATACAGACAAGAGCGAAGTGAGAGTCAGAGGTGTCAGGGGGAGAACAGAGTTTTTTGGGTGGGGAGATGACACATATCAGGGATTTTTTTTTTACACAAACGATTTTTATATATGGAACCGACTCAATGAATTGTTGGGAGATGTATTGAAAATGGATGGATGTTGTTTTGGAGATGTGAAATTAGA
The DNA here is from genome assembly GCA_019594935.1 of Periophthalmus modestus. Taxonomy (NCBI): domain Eukaryota; kingdom Metazoa; phylum Chordata; class Actinopteri; order Gobiiformes; family Gobiidae; genus Periophthalmus; species Periophthalmus modestus. Next base: position 24,925,650 of record JAIEZT010001318.1, read on the forward strand.
ATATTATTATACTGTATATCATCTCTATCTTAAAAAATAAACAGAAACTTGCAAGTAATAATTCTCCAGATTTGTGGTTAACGTTTACATGTTTTTTAAGCTTGTTTTGATGGACTGGTGGTTGGATATTATCATCTGATACTGGTCCGTACATCAGGTTTATCATCACTGCAGATTGGCAACTATCTGCGGCAACAGTAGCTCAGTTGATGGAGGTGGTTGGTGGTTCTAATCCCGCTCTCAACGTAAATATCATTGGTTGAGCCGTCAGATCAACCTGACTGAAATGAATGCTGCTGTTGTGTCCTTGAGCAAGACACTTAACCCACCTCTCCCCCAGTCTCTGTGCATGTATGTGTGTGCGTGAATGGGTGAGTGCTTCCTTGATGTAAAGAGCTTTTAGTGCCTTGAAGGTGGAAAAGCACTATGTAAAAATGTGACCATTCACTATCTTTCTAATACATTTGAACATGTTTTTGTTAGTAGCTCAAATTTGATTATGAGTTTAAAAATAAAGATTATGGTTGACGACATGGTCTTCTGGTATTTTTAAATTATTTCTTTCAGACCAGAGTTAGTTTGTTGTTAGTACTCAACAGAGCAAACATCATTGGGAAAACATTGGACACTGGACGATAAACCTGGACAAGGGGGGCTTTTTACTGTCACACACCTGTCCTGAAGAAGTCAGACTGCAGATGGCGCTGTCATCCTGCCTCTAACAGCAGGAAGACAGCACCAAAACCTGTGTAAACCAGCTGATCAGACACATCATGAGACCACTGAGCTGTTGAAACTGTCAGGTAAGAAAAACAAACAAACTCTGATCCATAAAATGAATCTTTTTAGAATAGATTTAATGATTCTGGGAGGACTGCTGCTGTGTAAGTCCTGTTTTTTGCGCTGGCCTTCAGGTGGAGAGAATGAAGACACCTCACGCCCCGGTGGATCTGACTCACAGCTGGAACTCTCCTCTGTCCTTTTGTGCTCCTATCGTCCAGTGAGCAATGTGAAGAGCAGTGTGCGGCCAGCAGGCAATTACCAGGCCCAGAGCAAGAGACAAGAAATAAAGAGCGCTATAGTGAAGACAACATCACGGCGCCAAGGAAACAATTTAATACTGAGCAGAAGAGGGATCTTGTTAGAAGCTGCAGCAAATTCTCCATGGAGCTTGGTATTGTGTCATCACACCTCAGAGAGTTTTCAGTTAGCCTTAAACCAGAGGACAATTTTAAGATACTAAATGCTAACATTCATTCAAGAGTATCCTGATGCTATTGATAAATGTATTTACCAGTGACCCAGCAGCTTGGTTGGAGGATATAGCTAATCATTTTGGTCTGTTGTACCACATATTCCAATAGGGATGTCTGAAATGAAATGAAATAACCTAGTTTAAAGTATTAGAGTATTCATTTGTGGAACTGGTGAAGAACTTTTAAGAGAAAGTTTTGAGAAGCTCTTGTTTGTGTGTGTGCCCGCAGATAAGCGTCTCTCACTCAGTATTCTGCCGCTGTGGTTGTCTCCAGCTGAGTGCGTCGGTCTGTGGAGGTTATACTGACTCTGCCCTTTCCAATCCCAAAAGCCTCTCTGTATTCCACATAGTTTTTCCAACGCGATCAATGCTAGTGCAACAACTGATATGCATGACAACATCTGCAAGACAAACACTTCTTCAGAGCCACAAGGGCGAGGAGGAAGGCAAACGTTTGGACACTTTCAAAATCTCAACAACTTTTCAGGACAACTGGTTATTTTAGCCGCTCTGTGTTGTGCAGAACTTTCTTGAGCTTTTAACTTTAAAGGGCCCATATAACGCCATTTTCTGATCTATGTCATAATGTTGTCTGCTCATCACAAACAGACCTGGAGTTGTGTTTTGTTTCATTCACACATGTCTGACTTACAAACAATGCGTATTTATCTGAATTCTTCTCTCAAACAGAAAACACTCTGTTCCACCTTGTGATGTCATGTGTAATACAGGAAGTGCTCCACTATGTTTTTAAACTCCACACACCTTCAGTAAAACAATTTGTATAATTTCATCCCTGGAATTGCCATTCTCTGCTGAAATAAAGGTAAAATGTCTCTGTTAACTTGAAATCTATAGCTTCATGACATCACAAGGTGGAACAGAGCGTTTTGAGCTTTGTAGATGTAGACAGACTAATAATAACGGGTTACTCAAACATATGTGAATGAAAGAAAACACAACTCCAGGTATGTTTTTGATGATTTTTATTATACTACATATTATTTATATACTATTTTGCATTTTTTTTTTTTTTTTTTGTAATGACACATATGTACTGACATCGAGACATTCCCAGACATGCATTACAGATACACACAAAAGGTGCAAAAGGATCACACTCAAATCAAAGGAACAGATGGAGAGTTTTAACAATGAATACAATGAAATCTGCCATACAAGACAAACCTGCCCATCAGGAAAAGCCCTCATGTCCTTCTATGAATATTACATCAAACGACACGGCTTCATAAATCAAATATCTGTTCTGTAGCAATGCTGTGAATGTAGTGGATTCTTAGACAAACGTGTGATCTCAAATATGTACCTTCTCCCACTGTGCAGTTCATCAGTGTAGCTTTAGAAAACTGCTCTTAGTAAGAAAACAAATCAAATAAAAAAGTCTATTCACAGCTTTGCATCCTTTGAACATTAATTCCCCACAGACCTCCCTATACCCTCCTCTAAAGCCCATTGTTTGTTAATATTTAATAAAGATGTTTCACTATTTATTCATCTTTTTCCCGGTGTAGGTAACAGTCTGGCTCAGTCCCCCGTATCATACATTTTAATGCATTGGAGTCCCGTAAGCACTAGTTGTTGTTCCAGCCCCTCCTTCCACAGAACAGGCATCTTCATTAATAAAACATAATGTAAGCCTCTGCCAAGAATCACTCGCTTTCAATAAACACATCATCAAACAGGCTGCAATAAAAGCTCTTATGTATTTAAATGGCAAATGACAAGCGGCTTATGGTGTTCAGATCAAGGCATTCAATTCACTTAGATTGTATTGTTGTAATGAAATCAAGATGGAAGCAATTGTGGAGTTTATATTGTATTGAACGATGTTGACAAGACTAGACCGCTATAGAAGTCTGATGCGCTGTTGAAACAGGACCTGCATTTTTGTCTTTTTCTCCAGATTTAGATTTAACTAAAAGTGTCACTTGGCATTGGCATCTGGTATTTATCGAGTTATTGTTTTTACTGATAAAAATATACATTGAAAACATGCTTTCTAACTGTGCATGGAGTTGCCTCTCCACAGATCTGACCACCTGTAACTTGGCTTGGCCTGCTTGTCTCCATGGAGATAAGATTAAAGCTTTTCACCTTAGTTGTTGCAGTGGGCGCTGCCATCATCATTTGGGTTGTATTATTGTGCGTGAGACTGCTGATCTTGTAGTCTACAGGGACTATTGAGCCATTTTAAAGCCTCCCAGAGAATCAGTTCAGTCTTGACTTGTTGCTCCACATAAACATAGAACGTTTTACACAAATCAACCTACTTTATATCATATTTTTTAAAATTCTCCATCGAAATGAATGGGATTTCCAGTTAACCGGAAGTGCCAAAGAAAGCGCGGTTTAGTCACATTTATGGTAAAAATGGGCGGGGCAGAATAAGGTCAATACTGCACAGTTGTATGTAACCAGAGAAGTTACATAGTGAGCCTTTAAATAGCTATTTTGACTGAATATACAGATATGACAAGCATTATGAACCATACCAGACAAAATACAACACAACTGTTCATTCCAAGTATAATACAGTGCATTTCTACAAATACATTTTAAATACACCTTTTCATATCTGACCTGAAATGCACAAACGCTCAAACTAGTGATCCTGACGTCTCCTGTATGTCTGTCCTGATCCCCACATTTCACCATGCAGTAACTTGTGTTTTTGTGCAACACCTGAGTTCCATGGCCAACACCACGCATTCTGTTGCAGCAGCCGCTCGCTCAGCTCTGCCTCCTCCTTAATATTTGAACATGAGTATGAGCCCAGGTCTCTGGAGGCAGCATGACGGCGCCTTGCACGGGTTTACATGGAGACTCTGGCATGATGAAATGTAAAGGCCCGCTACTACAGAAAACAGAAGAAAATACATCTTACCAACTATTTCATTTTATTTACTGCACGTACTTAAGCGGCACTCTCCCCATTTGTGTGCAAATTATCAAGAATATATTAGATTACTTATTTTTTGTGCTGTCAAAATCAGTTTTTCTTCTGAAATTATAGAACTAATCTTGTAGTTTTTCCTCTGGATCCACAGAACTTGAATTATTCCTGCTATCACTTGAAAGCCACAATATCTGTCGCATAGCAAGTTTAATTTCAGAAGCACTAAAGTTTAAATAATGGGATTGAGACAAATTATAAATTAGATCTTAATAGCTATGGAGAAATACCTGCCCCTTTCAAATGAATGGTTGTCAGCTTTATAAGAACCCCTTTAGTCAGTGCGCCTATTAAACTGTACAAAAATCCCACTCGTAATGACAGGTATATTGTTAAGGATTAATTCTTTTAATGCCTAAGCACTACTCATGCAGGAAACTTTTGACATAAATGGTCACTCTCCGGCACAGTGGTTAGCAGGACTTAAAGGGAGGCTGATTGTAAATTATCTGCAGCTCCTATGGTTTGAATCAAAGGGGCTCAATCAGCGTGTCTCTCCATCCTGTGTCGCTCGTGCGTCTGAGGCCATTAGTCCAGAGAAAGAGCTGACCTCCTGACTGCAGAACAACTCCACTCTCAAACTCCGCTCCCGGCTCAAGGTGAGCTCACTTTTCAGTCAGAAAGTTTCACTTGAGGCCTGAGGGAGAGCACAGAGTAAACTTACACAACTGTCAGGAACAAAGGACCAGCTCTGGGCTCGCAGGACTCCTCTGACCAGGACTTGTGTTTGTGTATTTTTCATATTTTGAAGTTTTGAATACAGTACAGTCTATAAACATGGCTTGAGTTGCACCTGTGCTGGGATCAGCACACTTTGGACTGTTATCCAAAAATAAAACAATGTATGTAACAATAATTTCATAAAGGTGAAAACATAGTAGTGAAGATTTTTAAAAACATGTCAAGAAGTGATTCATTTGTTTGTAATTTGTAAATTTAAAACCATTTTACGACATCTAAATAAAACCAATCTAAGTCTCTCCAGCATCAGTGATCACAGCAGACTGTTTTTCTCAGGCCTCGTTTGGCACTGGAGCAAACCACAAACTGTGATGAGAAACTGTCCACAACCTGCCCCTCCGCGTGAATCCAGAATGATCCAGAGTTCAAACAAATTTAACTGAGACCCAGTGGAAAAGGACATTAATATTTCAATTTTTCTCTTATTAATTTAATCACATTTCATATGCTGATTTGAATTGGCCACGCTCCTCCACTCAGCGCTCTAATCCCAATCTAATTACTAATTATACGCTTGGAGGTTGATTGGACCAATCATCCGAGCTAAGGCCAATTTGAGTCCGTCTGATGTGGAGCACCTTTCATGTGCTGCTCAGTACTGTCTTTAAGGCTGTTTTCATTCTTCACCTCACACAACAGGCTCCTCTAGCCCCTGAAAACACACTCAGATCTATGGGTGATTTTCTCATTCTATACAGTGATCATGTCATATTTACAGATGGGGGCAAGAGACATTTTTTCTATAGATAATATTAGGCCTGTCATGATAAATATTACATCAGCTTATCATTCAATACATGAAAGCTGGAACAATATTTTTTTAGGTCAGTATTTATCGTGTGTACTATTTCTTTGCACTGCTGGGGAATTTTTTATTATTTTTTGGCTATATGATAAGATTTAAGATGTAAAAGCTTGAATTTACTTCTATGACTCATTATAGATACAAACTAAGTACTAAAGTGTTGTTTGCTGTTTGTTTATTACAGCTCACATGTTTTGTTTTTTTTTTTTTTAACAATATTGTATCTTCAGAAAGAGTTTTTGTGGATTAAATCAGTTCTTGGGTTATTGTGGCATAAATTACTTTCAGTATTATCGTTTATCGGATATATTTTCTTCATCAATATATCGCATTTTAAAATATGTTATCGTGACAAGCATAGATTGCATTTTATTTTGTCATGAAATATCTGAAAGGTTAAATGCACAAGTGTTGAATCTGATTATTTCTATTTTGAATAGACCCAAGAAGAAAGATCTGCATTTGAGCATTATTTTTAACTGCCCCCATCAGGGTTAAATATCAGCCTATGTTGTGCTGTCACGTGAAAGGAACAATAAACTCTAAGCAAAGAACAATTCGTACACAAAGTAATTTAAAGTGCTTTACAGAATAAGAAAGACATTAAAATCACAATATAACAATAATCAGCATAAAAATAACATTAAAAGAGAAGAGTGCAGAATAAAAACCTTTCAGTCATGCACAGCTAAACAGAACCGTTTTGAGCCTGGATTTAAACATTGTCAAAGTAGAGGCCTGTCTCACATCTTCAGGAAGACTCTTCCAGGTTTTAGCTGCATAAAACTGAAGCGCTGATTCCCCATGTTTTAGTCTTGACTCTGGACAGTAGCAGGAGGCTGGTCCTTGAAGTTCTCACAGTATGAGATGGGTCATATGGCTCTAACATGCGGGAGATGTTTTTGTCTTATTTGCATGGTGCTATAAAATAATACAATTCAAAAGTTCAAATGTCCATAATGGAAATAACAGGCAAAGAAACAGTGTACAGTAGAATATCGCACAAAGCTGATGTAAGTCCTTTCAGCTTAACACCTTGCACTTGTCACTTACTAAACAGAGTTCTTTGTGCGTGCTGCGCCTCACTCTGGAATACTGCAGCTGTTGTGTCGTGATTGAAGTGAATGAGGAAATAGTGATTCAGTGTGAGACGTTAAGAGCGGTGAGGGGCCAGAACACAGCGCATTAGATAAGGCCTTTAATATAGAACAAAACAATTAACAAGTTAAATATGAGGAATTAAATCAAATGTCAAGCATAAAGGAATATTTCTCCGCTCGCAAAGTTCTTAAGACGTAACAGCCAAATCAGGATCAGGATTTTGTTTTAAACTAAACTACTGGACAAGTTGAGCTATTACGGATATCATTTTGGAAATACAGTGATGGGATTCATTTTGTATACAAATTAGACACAAACTGTATGAATTCCTGCTCTTTTTCTCTAAATAACGTATGTTTGAGTTATTTGTCTGAGTAATCCCTCAGTTGTCCGGGTATGATCCATAGTAAAAGAAAAGTTCAATACAGTCTATGGTAAAGAGGCAGAGCAAAATGAGTTCTCACATTGGCTTCTGGCATATAAATAAATAAATAGTAAGAGAACCAGTCTTTTGAACGGCTCTTTGAATAGAATGGATCCTAAAGATTCGGATCTCATAAAAGAGCTGAAAGTCCCATTACTACCAACTATAATCGAAAAAAAGACCCCATCCAATCCATTTCATAATTCACTTTTCAGTCTTTTCCCTCTTCTTAACAGGCTGCACGACTCGCAGCGAGAGGTCAAAGGTTGTTTCTTATTTGGTGTCAGTGTCCACATTTGTCCAGCAGGGCCTCACACATGGTGGTCCTAGTGTGTGTGTGTGTGTGTGTGTGTGTGTACAGTAGAAACGTGTTTGTAAATGTCATCTCAATTAGCCGCCGAGCCCAAGTCATGGAGCTGAGACAGGGCAGTAATGAATGGCAACACACTGGGACACAGATACAGCACAGCCACGCCGCCACTGACCACAATGTGAGATTTCCTCTTAACAAGTCCAGCCAGCCTCTCCAGGAGCACATGGAATCATAATAACTCACGAGGAGAGAAAGAAGATGCTATTTTTACGACGACATCTGAGGACCAACATGAGGAAGGTCTGCGCTCTAAAAGTCCTTGACCATTCTGAAAAATGTGTGTGTACATTTTAATCTGATCACAAAATCACAAAGTATGAAAATGAAAATCTAGCTGGTGAGAAGAACTGTGATGATAAGAAACAATTCTACAAACACCTTATAATAACAGCCCCTTACAGTCTTACAGCATGATGAAAGTCTTAAGTAATAATGACAGAGGAGCTGGAGGAAGTGTCTGGGATGAGGGAAGTCTGGAAGTCCCTGCTTAGACCCGCAACCCGGCCCTGGAGAAGCAGAAGAAAATGAATGGATGTATTAATAACTAAGATCTATAATCTATAACGCAGATCTATAATAAATCTGAGATTTGAGATGTATAACGAAACTTCATATGTAATGATTTTGATAAAGTTTTGTGCTGAATTTTGTTCAACAGAAACAATTTAATCGATTTTTTTCCCAGCTCTTTTTCTTCATCTATTTTTGTTTGCTCAAACTATGAACGTGTTAAAATGAAAAAAAAAAAAAAACTCAGACTTTTCAGCATGTCTCACACAATAATGAAAAATACTTTTAAGTTTTCAGCCCTGTTCAAAAATGTTGTGGAGTAGAAAGTACAGATACCTGCTCTCAAATGTAGTGAAGTAAAAGTAAAAAGTATCCTGTTTAAAATCTGCTAAAGTAAAGTACAGATACCTAAAATGTATACAAGTACAGTAAGTTACTACTTTTACTTCGTTCCATTCCACCACTGATCAAATGAGTCACCATCATTGCATCAGAGGATAGAATGTGGACATAGGAAACACAGATTAAAATGTGTTAGTCTGGTTAAAAAAACAAACCAAAAACAGCACAGTTGCGTGGTTCCCAAAGTTGGCGTTCCTCCTCCTCCTCTTCCTCCTCTTCCTCCTCTCCCTGCAGCAGAGCGGATGGCGAGGATGGGCTGTCACTGAGCTGTCAAACACATTGGTGACAGGTCTCCAGCAGAGCCCGGCTGTTGTTATTGACACTGTCGCACAATGGGTCTGATTTAAATGCACCAATCAAGCCTTATCTAAATATCAGACTGATTATTAAGTATCTGCACACGGCACGCTCTGATTAAACACACTTCATGAATGCACTGAAGGCCGACCGACCGCACAGGTTACAAACTCACACCAATCCAAAAGATAATCTATACTTGTATGTGCATATAAAAGGGACTGGCAAATATATCGTCAGTATTAAAAAAATACTAAAACATGATTAGGATATATTTTCTTCTGCTGCAAAAATCCATATAATTCAATAAAGGTAAATGTCGAAATACTTCAATAAATGACAAATATTTTCTTTAAAAATCACAACATTTGCTAATAACCTCCAATGATATTTTATAAAGCACTCACATGTTTATAATCTGACTGATTTCACAATATTTGCTGCGTAATTATGTTTTTTTATCCCCACTTCCCTCTTGGCACGCTCTGAACCGTTTCGGCAGAGTGTGAATATTGCTCATGAATTTGTTGCCTTGTTTTTTTTCCGGCAGCATTGGCTCAGCTAAAACTGATGTGACGTGTCCAATTTGTGAGGCGATGAAACCATATCCCAGTGTTTAGATCCCCATTGGACTCCGTGGGGAAATATTGTTTCAAGCCATTACTCTTCATCAGGGGACGCGGTGCCCAGTGCCATTGTCCTCTCTGGCATGTGTTCTCAGCTCGGGCCCAACTGCATAATATATTTGCCTGGAATACCTTCACTTCATGTTTGAAAATGCCATCATTAACTAAGCACCAATCGATCAGCGGTGTCTGAGATGTTTCTACTGTCTTTGCACAGCTGCAGAGCGCCACAGATCAGGGCCTGCTCCTTATTCATCTGTGAACGGGGAATTTACCCATCACCACATTAGCATTTGAGCTATTGTCCTCTATTATCACCAACAAAAACAAGGAAACATCTTTCTGTCACCTCCTCTTCTACCTCTTGGAACCATATCTGTTATTAATTGTGTTTAAATGTCTGCACTCCACTTTATTTGAGGGAGTTACTGCAGCCCAGTACTCCACCCAGAACACTCGGTACATGCTCAGTCTTTAACACAGTTTAAGACTAGACTGAACACCTACCTCTTCTCCCTGGCATTTAATACTAGCTAGACAGGATATCTTGGTGTTTTATGGTTCTTTTCTTATGTTTTGTTTTATCTGTGTCTATTGTTTGCTGTTTACTTTTTACATTAAGCACATTGGTCAGCTGAAGTTGTTTTAAATGTGTTATATAAATAAAATTGAACTGAACTGAATTGAATATCTCTCACGCCACCCCAACACCAGCTTCACTCACCTTCGGTCTCCATGTCTCCACCTCAATAATGAAACATCGACCCCATCACCAACTCTCACCCTTGCTCCTATCAGACCTCCACCCTATCACTACAGCTCTGGAACATCTGCACCCCATCACTACCTTTACTTCA
>JAIEZT010001318.1:24943514-24966014 GCA_019594935.1 Periophthalmus modestus
TTTGAGTTGTGCATTAACTACACTCACGCTGCTTTTGATGGCCGTATTAAGACAACATCCACAGGCCGCTAACTGAGGCTTTGTGTTAACAGCTCTTATTCTTATAGGCCTATTACCATTTAAAGTTTACATTGGATCTGTATTCTCTAACAACATCACTTTGAATATCTTGTCTTGACTTAATACACTGATAACTGATTGTACTACGGCGGTATATAAAAAAGCTGGTTTAAAGTGCTACTATCAGTGGCAGTTCATATAAAGAGTAATGCAGGCACATTATGGGCAGATTACATCTATTAGACACTGCTGTGCAGCATGCAAATGTGTGCCCATGGGAGAGCACAAAATCATTTTAAACTTCAATAAGTTACAAGTGGTGGCAAGTCTCCCCCTATTCTGCACGAGCCCCAGGCAGCAATGAGGCTGGCTGCAATTAAGAGGAAATAAAAAAGCCCAGAGTAAACAAAGCAAAAGTGTAGAAGACTAATGAAAGAGACATTAACATTTGCTGGGAGATTGCCTTGTCTCTGATGAGGTCGTCTGCTGCTTGTTTTGATTGTCAAAATACAATGCTACTGTTTTCAACAAGGATAATGTCCCATTCTGCTAATCTGCCACAGCAACAATGACTTTAGGTCAACATGTACAACTGTTGTAGCATTTTAATTCCAACGCGCTCCCCAACTGAGAACTACAGGCTACTTTTCACAGAGGACGCCAGCAAATGGGACTTTTTGGTTTAATTTATGCAGTGGAGGTGAGTCATAAGAACATACTATTTTAGGTAGCCTATTTTTAACATTATATTGAGTTCCTTCTTCCCTGTGACTCAAATGAAAAAAAACATCTTTTATGAATGTGTAAGCATTGTTCTAGAGGACCAGGCCAAATCATTAGTCAAGAATAGCTTCAATTGTCTTTTTGTTTCATTATCTCCCATCTAGTCCTAAGACATTTAGAAAGCATCATGAGGAGCATCCTGAACTACACTTGTCACGTGCGCTTCTGCAGTGTTTTCATGTTTATCCCAGAGTCCCGCCCCCTCTCTTCTGCCATTGGTTAAAGTGACACGTTCCTGTCTCTCATTGGTCAGCGGGGATGTCCGTCAGCTGTGTTGTCAAGTAAACCAGGAAATACACGCAGGCGAAGTGGTGCGTTGGCAAGTCTCGAGAAATTTGGAGCAAAGTGCAATAAATGTGATAATCCCGTGGTTTTAGGAGCGCAGGGAGCAGCGGGACGGTGTGTAATGCAGACAGACCTCCTCTGAACAGCGTTTACTATCGATACGGTGAGTATTTATCTCAGCACACAATGGGAGGATGCTTTAAGTGTTAGTCTACATAATATGCATACTAACAAGCACTGTGATTATCATTATTCACCATAAATATAATAGCACTTAGGATATATTACTGCTATTCTAGAGCTGGTAGATGTGGTAAACTTTTACCTCACTAGTAATGCATGTCTAACAATCTGTGGCTCAATGCACTGCAAAGTGTTGGCCCACAGAATAAAAGGTTCTGCTTGATGGGCAGTTCATTGTTACAGTTCATTCCTATAGTTTATTCATATTAGTTTATTCAATAGGTTAACTTTCAGTAGGTCTGTTATGTTGACATTAAAATTACAATTAAACAAATCAAATTACTATTATCATCATCATCATTATTATTATTATTATTATTATTATTATTATTATTATTATTGTTATTATTATTATTATATATTTTTTATAATTTTATTATTATTACTATTACTATAATAATGATAATAATAATAATAGTGACTGTTATTATTGTTTAATGTGTCAAAAGCATTTTTTTTCCATCTCCATTATAACGCCACTCTATCTAGGCTACATTAAGTATCATTTTTAATTTTAAATATAACCAGTCTGACTCTGAAATACATTTCTCAGATTTCAGAATTGCCTTACAGCGTTTTCCCTGCAATATTTTTACCACTTAAGAATTGTACATTTTTGTCAGAAAATTAGCTTGCGATAACACAGATTTTAAGTATGCTGCTTTCTGCTGTTCAGTCATTTGAAGGTTATCCTCAGCACAGTACAACATTACCAGTGAATGTGGGCTCCCACTGTGTCAAACTGTAAACATTACATTTGGACATCGCGCTCTTCTTTTGTGCTGGGCTCACACTGTTTAATTTGCTGACTCGGATTTCCAGCTGCTGCAGAACAATACACGAGCATTTATCCTCCCGTCTTGGCAGCAGCTAAGGGTGTTTAAAATGCAGTTGAAAAACTGTTTTTAGTGTGAGGTAAAATCCACATATCTGAGGCAGCAGTTTGTCTCCCATCATGAGAAGTCAGTCAAAGCAGTCACACACGCCTTCTGAATCGGATCATGCTAATTCAGTCAATTCAAGGTAAGCTTGAGCTTACCTGTGGAAATTATTTTATTGTATTTATTTATTTATTTTTCACCAAGCATTTCATGTTTAGGTTAATTTACTGGCAAGATTCAAATATTTATAGGCGTTTTTATTGCTAGCATCATTTAGCCCATCTCAAGTCTAGATTCTTTCTGTCAGCGATCCATTTTTTTTATCTCCCTCTTGGTCTTACTGTGTCTGTCTTCTCTGTGAGCTGTCATGTTAATCAGACAGTGCACATGGAGAGAAGGGAAATGGTTCTGTGACTAAATGAGAAGGATCATAAGTGTGCATGTTGTGAATCAGCGCATATAGAAGGTGCCGGGAATTAAATGAATTATGTTTAACAGATGTATGTCAAAGATAAACCATCTGCTTGATCAAAACTGACTTTTCTTGTCAGTCTATAAATATACATTAACTTCTGCAAAAGAAGTTTTTTCCAGCCTGCAGACGAAATAATACAATATGTGTTTGATTTTGTTATGTCTTTATATTTCTCTTCATTATTCGCCAGGTTTACAGACCCGGACCATGGGGAAGAAAGATGCAAGTGCGACGAGGTTACCAGTGGATCAGTACAGAAAACAGATTGGTGAGAGTTGAATTTTGTTTTGCACTGTAAAATGTATTATTATTGTTGAACACTTGGGATGGAAACCCTGTGAGTTTTTGTAATGGGGTTAACACTGACACACATGGACACACACGGACACACATGGAGCGTGGGATGGCAGTGTTTGTAAATAAACCATCTCACTTGTATTATCACTTGAGTTATATTTATAATTTCCAGTATTGAATCAGATACATAATGGTGGATTGTGGCAGATATAATTTGTGTAAAGTATTTACTTTAATATTTCATTTTGAATTGTTGGTATAGATTGTGTTCCTCTATTAAACAGGAAGCCGTGAATAGTCTTCGTTCCAGGAGTACTGTGCACTGGCCATGTCTGCTGGTGTGTTTGGTTGTGTTTTCCTTGTTCTTTTGGCTGACCATGTTGTGTTTGTCTCCAGAGATTACATTTAGAGCTTTACATCCTCTGATTATAGCCTTTATACTTATGTTGTGAGTTAACAGGACTGCAGAGTCGTTCTCCCCTGGCTGTAAGCAGAGTGACAGTTTCATCTGTTTTCAAACTGGGACAGAGATGGGATTATTTAGCTTGTGCACCTCCCTTAACTGTCTGTCATTGTGTAAAACTCTGCAGGTTCAACAAACAAGAGGCGCACATCACATAACAAGCTCATCTCCCACTATGACATCTGCAACGCATTTCTATTTTACCTTTAGTGTTTTTCTCTCATCAATTCAGAAGCGTAACACTAGTGTCAGGGACACTTTGTATAGCCACCCCCTTCCAGCCCTTCCATTTTTACAGCTTTCCTTCCTTTCAAAAGAATGGCCATCAGGCAATTTGAGCAAACCGCTGTTTAACAGCAAAGGTAAAAACAGGAAAGGGGGAGAGACGTCAGCCAGGAAAATGAAGCCTTCAAAGATAGCATGGGGCTGAGGCTTGTGAGAGCAGCGGAGGGCCACACATGGTAATTTGAAATTGTAATAGAGTGCCCTATTCATGGCCCATCAGCAGTGGCCGGCTGGTGTCGAGCTGTACCATCATCTCTGCTGGAGAGCTTTGTCCTGTCAGAGGGCCATCATGGAGCCACTGTTGACACTCCTTTTAATACCATTATTAAGCTGCTTATAATTGGCCCCGCCATGCTGCCCACGGAAAAGGTAAAGCTATGCTGTTCCTACATATGTATTTAAAGCTGTAAGGAAGCCACTTTGTTCAGGCTGTGATTGCCTCTGCTCAATAAATCAACTAAAGGCAGCAATCAGGCACCCAAAATCTGTGTTTTAAACACAGAGAAGGGCAGCAACTCAAGTGTGGGGCTGGGTTTACATCAAAGGACTGAGCTGAAATATGGTCAGTTGTGTGTTAACATGTTACAGCCTTACCTTACATTGTAGAGCTCTGTACAGGTTGTGTGCCCTCTGCTTCCTCTGGGGTGGTCCTTCCTCATACAGAGGACAGGCTCTGCTCCCATGAGTGTGGCAGGAGCCCTCTAGTCCCATGTGCTGCTCTGTGGCAGATGCCAGTGCTCCACAACATGTGCTGGTGACTGTTTGGCTCCCATGCCAAATAGAGGGAAACAAAACAAAGCGTAACATGATGTCATGTGTTAGCCCAGTGCTCCCTGGGGCCTGAGGAAGCGCTGGCCCAGCCACAGTGGAGTGAATGTGCTCAGCAGTCACACACATAAAGGAAACAATTACTAGATCACTGCCTACAGAAAGCAGTGTTACAACAATGTTATGCAAATATAGCCTTGCATGTTTTTTTCTTTCTCCTGATTTCTGAAAAATTTGACACACAAAATCTCACACAAACTGTACTGTATGTTAGTGTCAGTGATAATGTCTCTTTGATTCCCTTGTTAAATGAATATAACAGTCAGTGGTGTAGCACACATAGATTAGTCTTCAGTGGTGCTTGAACAGAGGAGACTAAAGCTGGTCTCATGAGCCCTTTGCAGTGTCATTACTGGTGTACTCATGAATCCACCAGAGTGCTGTA
The DNA here is from genome assembly GCA_019594935.1 of Periophthalmus modestus. Taxonomy (NCBI): domain Eukaryota; kingdom Metazoa; phylum Chordata; class Actinopteri; order Gobiiformes; family Gobiidae; genus Periophthalmus; species Periophthalmus modestus. The sequence continues at coordinate 24,948,500 of JAIEZT010001318.1, forward strand.
TGTGAGAAGCTCATCACAAGGACTGTGTAGTACAACTGTCTCCAAATCACCTATTCTACTCACGTACTCGCAGACACACGCACGCACGCACACGCACACATGCACATACATATACACACACACGCATGCACGCATGCGCGCACACACACACACACACACACACACACACACACACACACACACACACACACACACACACACACACACAAAAGCAGACACACACACACACACTGTGTAATTGTGATAATTTAGTACCAATTAAGTATTGATTGTCAGCAGATGGCGTGGAGGGTATTTTGTTTTGATGAATGATAACATAAAAAGATAATTCTCTCTTGTAGATGCAGGTTTTTACTCATCACTAATGGAGCATGTTGTGTGATTTTGGAGAATATGTGTTACCCCTTAGGGGTTTTCTTACAACATCAGCTGGCACAAAGACAGTTTTCCAGACTGCCATTCTCCTCCTATTGTATTTGTATTATGGACACTCGACCTGAAAATGCTACATTTGAAAATGTATCCAAAAATGCACAATATTTAAGTATCTTCACTGGCAAAGGCAACTCCTTGCCTTTTGAATAAATAGTACCATATCCAGCAGCTCAACTCCCTGCTCAATTTCTGTGAAAGCAGAGTTACTTAAAGTGCCCTCCGCTGAAATGTTCACCACGCAGCTTTTGACAAGTGGAAAAGACATCCACTGGTCCTCAAAGTAATTCCCACTGGCTTTCTGTCTGCTACTGCAACATGTTCACCATTTCTATAACCTCTCTACCTGGGCTTACAGGCAGCTCAGAAGTTCACTTTTTAGGATCTGTAGAGACCAATTCTACTTTTTGTTCCCCAAGATTAAGAATAAAATATATTATTTTTTATTACTTTATTATGACATTTCTGACTCTTCGTGTCTTTCAGGTAAACAAGACTACAAAAAGACAAAGTCATTCCTCAAGGCCACGCGACTTAAAGCAGAAGCCAAGAAAAGTTCATCTGGATTAAGGGTAGGATTGCTGTTGTGTACTGGTTTTTATTTGTAGATTATAGATGGCAAAAACACCCGGCATCAAACAATGAAACAACATTTTTGATTTGTTTGTATTAACAGCAGAATCATTGTGCAGTGTTTTTTACTTGCGTTCAAGCTACATGACTGATGAGAGATAAAGGTGCGTTGGATGACGCCTTAATGGTAATGAAAGAGCGAAAGGCTTGATGGGAAGTGTGTGGTAAGGATTTGGTTCTTTGTCACAGGCTGTTAGGAGCTGATGTGTGGTTGGATGGCTTCATATTTCTAACTATGGCCTTGATGTTTATGATTTCTCTCTCTTTTTGATGCTAAATTAAAACATACTAATATTATACTCTTATTTTCTGCACCAAAAAGCTCTGCTAACAAATTTTTGAAATGACAGATATGTTGTTTTTGTCATGTTTAAGAGTTTAAGAGTGGACTTCATTCATATGTTTACATTATTGGTGTGGCTCTTTTAGTTTAGCTGGCTCCTACACAGAAAAGAAGAAACAGCATTGTGAGGATTATACAGCAGGGTCAGGTTTTTAAAATATGCATCTCTTTGACACGCAAGGCCTCATTAAGCACCTCTTTAATCCAATTAGATTAGTCCATATCTTGAAATATTGATATTGCTCATGAATAATTCAGTTTTTTTCACACCCAAGATGAGGGAAATTTTCCGAGGTCGGATTAAAAATACCCCAGGGACAGGGATATTAAACTGAGTTAGACCTCTCTGCCCCAAGTTTGATTGAAATTCAGTGCAAATGTAATGGTTATTTGGTCACGCTTGCATTCCCAGTACACCGTTTTAACACTGTGACATAAACTTCAGATTTTTGCATGGCTTTCATTCATATACTAAGCCTTCAAGTTGAAAGTAAAAGTCTGTTTCCTTAAACATATTTCTTCTCGGATGATAGTATAATAGGCCTGTCACTAAGGCCTGCCACAAAATCGCAGTTTGAATGGACACAATTAGCAAATTGCAAAGGCTGCCATTTTATAGGTCTCGTATTTTCCTCCACAAACAACAAAATATTCTGTTATGTTCTGCATATAGCTGCTAGCCTTGTAGTTTGGAACTGTTCCAACATGTTCTGAAGAGAGATTCTTATTAGTTTGTCAGTTCATATTTCATTATTTATGTTAATTCTTCTAAACATGTTAAAAATGTGATCTTTGAACACAATCATTGGCATTAAAACATAAATTTAAAATCTAATCGCACTCACAAAGCTTGTCAGAAAAATCACAATTTGATATTTTTCCCAAACCTTTCAGTCCTGCCTGTCACCATAACACTTTCTGCAGAGAATTGTCACGATAAACGATAATACTGAAACTACTAAATGTAAAATCTTGTTTCATATATCATATCATATTAATCTCTTTCAACAGTGAATTAGTATTACAGAAATATTAAATACTAGATCTCTTCTTTTTCTTTCCCATTTCCTCCTCCTTGTTTTGGCTTCTCAGACTTGTATGCTGGAGGAATGTGGCAGATGCTACAACAGGCTGTCCTGGGGCTGTCCAGTCTGGAGAACTTGGCAGAAAACCCCAAAAGACAAAGTTAAAAAAGAGAATAGAAGTTGTGGAGTGCACAGACGGTAACCTATGAATATCTTCTCATATATTAGCTGTTGCCGTGGCTGCACTAAAATAGTTTTGTTTTTGCCTGAGCGCACTTGTCTAAACCATGGCATAAGGTCACAGAAGCCATGATGAACTCTGCTGTGGTTTGCTCACTTTCTTCAAAGTAGCTGAGATGCACATTCGCATGCGGCCTAGGAAACAAACTCGCTCCCTTGTCTAATTGGCACACTAGCCTTCTGTTCTTTTTCGACCCGTTGTTTGGGTTTAATTTAGTCGCGGGGTCATGAAAGTTTAAAAAATACCACAAGAAGACAGAGACTGTAGATAATGAGCATGGCCGGTTTGTAGATGTTCTATGTTTAATGCCAAGTGTATAGTTCACATTGACATATATTCAGGAAGTAAGAATGGGGACACTTGCAGATGGAGAAAAAAGTTCTCACCAGAAAAGATTTTTAGGACAACAATAATAAATCCCAGAAAAAAAAAACTTGAGGGCATTAATGTTTGCCAGGTTCAGGCGACACAAGTCTTTACATCATATTCATTTTTTATTTTAAAAAGAAATAATTATATCACATTCACAATCCAGCCCTTGTCTCACAAAATACGGGTAATATATTCTGCCAATTTAAGCAGACATGTATCTTAAAGCTACCATCTGCATGTTTTTATTTTATTTTATTTTATTTTTTTTGTTACCAGTAGATGGCAGATGCGAAACTTGTCCCCCCCCCCCTCACCTGGCCTTTGTTTAGTCTCACCTGTGCGCTCTGGTCTTCTTCTGTCGGCCCAAAGCAGCACACTATCAGACAGCAGTAACATAGAGGCTCTAGGGGCAGATCGGCCAGTCTAATCACAGATGGTAACTTTAAATGGAAAGCTGTGAAGAAGAAGAAATATTGAACTAAATACTAAAAAGGTAAAACATTGTTGAAGTATTTACAACTTTTGATTGATTTCTGTATTCCTTGATCATTCATAGGACCTCTCTTATACTCAGTCTCTTCGTAAAACAGTGTGAAATGTAAGCAAACATCTGTTCCTGAGCACCAGTAGCTGTATTATTGTGACAGTGGTCCGTAGCGTCTCTGCCGCCCACACAGCGCCAATGGCACCTCTGAATCGTGCACAAACAAACCCGCCACGAGGAGAATAAAAGCTGGACCAGATGAGCCTCTGTCTGCTGTGCTGTGGCTCGTCGCCAGGGTGACAGAGACCCAGCTCCCAGCATGCCGAGCGTGTGCTGCAGCTGCCGGTGATGAAGAGGATGATGGGGATGAAGATGGTGGAGCTCCATCAGAATGTGTGTGAGTGGGAGTCGGCGCGGCGGGCCACTTGATGTTACCACAAGCTCAATCAAGTGCAGGTGCTTTCTCCAGCTCAAGTGTTTTCACCCATTCCCCTCCAGTTTGTTTTCACTGCCACTGTACCCAGCTGTTCGTCTGTCTTACACAACCAAAGCAAACACACAACTGCATTGTGCCTTCAGAACGGAAGCGTGCGATACAGGTCATGAATGTTGGAATGGATAGTGAGATTTTTAGCCAAAACCTAACTTGTGTAAGCCTGGCATTTTCTAAGCAAAACTATGTTAGGATGTATTTACACTGCCACTACTTAGGTCGACATAAAAGAGCTTTTGATCAGAGCGCGGTGCACCAGTGTGAGTGCATTCTGGAGGGCAGACCACTTTAAACAGGTGGCCTGCTGCCACAGGTGAAAGAAAACACCACTGCATATATCACCAGGAAAGTGGGCGCGTATGTGCTACAGATGAACGGAGTGAACGATTTGGGAAAGGACTTTTCTGACAAGCATTACGAGTGTGATTAGATTTGTAGTTTTAGTTTTTGCTCAAAGTTCACATTTTAAACATTTCCAGAAGAATTTACAAAAAAACTGAAATATCAACCGTCAAACTTCTACAAGGATCACATTTCAGAACATCTGTAGAGTAATTGAGGGTTAGCAACTTTATGCGTGAGCGTGTGCGTGTCCATGTGGCACTGTTGGCCCGCTGTCATGGACATCAGTTTGGCATGGTTCATGGTGCTGCAGAGTTTGGAGTGAATGATGATTGGTATATGTGAACAAGGATCGACCCAATAGTGAAGTAAATAGAACTAAATCTAATTTGCGCTGGGGCCCCTCCAGTGAGCGCACTTATGTGAGTGAATGCTTAGGGTGTTTTCTCTCCACTGGATCAAAACAACACTGAAGTGGCACAGCCTTATGGAACATCCCTGCCAATTTTTGTGTGAGAAAATATTCTGACAGATGACAGTAAATGTATAATTTAAAATGTATTGTCTGACATATGTTTGATGTAGACACTGAAACCAACACAGTGTATGGACAGGGCAGCTGTTTTTGTTAGTGTTTCCAACATATTAAACGTAATGTATTAAATAGACTTTGATAGCAAATGTATACAATTTCATTACATTTAATTCCAAAAGTCAGTTTAACGGAGCCTATGCAACTCGTTCCTACTCATCTTATTGTTTCAGCCTCTATTCAACAGAACTGCACTTACATACCAACAATGGCAGATATGTCGTCCACAGAATCAGTATTGTGTTTGTCGTGTTTTTCAAAGCCTTGAAGAACACAAGAAAAAGAAAACAATCAGCCTTCTGTGATTTGATAACACTTCGTTTTCTCCAAAGCTTCGACAGAATAGAAAAGTAAAAGCATTGTGAGCCTGGCGGGTAATATATGAAACTAAAGTGCATGAAATTTAAAAGTTTTCCAATTAAAGCCAGGACTTAAAGCTGTTTGGAGGCTGCTGGGATGGAGATAAATGTGGTGCTCGGGCTAATGAAGACCAATGCTGCTGTTGACGAGGCACTGTACACAGACAGAGATGCCTTTTAATTGCCACACACAACCACACACACACACACACACACCCCTCCTCTGCACCTCCAGCCTCTCTGTCATAGAATTATTATTATTATCCGCTCCCCACCACTCTCTTATCACTTGGTTTGCTCTTTACCAGCAGCAGTGTGGCCGCTGGGTTGATTCCACAATCCAATTATTTCGATTCAATGTTTTTACCTATTTGTTTATCTATCTGTCATGGTTCAGACAATAGAGCTTCCAGTTTTCAATTTTACTATTGCAACCTGCTTAGTGATATTTCCTAACAGTACATTGTAGTTTATAATTATTGTGGGGTTATCGTCTGGAGTGACTTTTGCTTTGGGGTTTCTGTCTGAAAGGTTATGTCATTATAAATAGAGTAAGAAACCTTATTATTATTATAGACAAAAAACAATAATGAACTTAAACATGAGGATACTGTTTACTGTACTGTATTGTAAATTTCCTACAGTAAAGATGCACTGTGTAACGTCTTGGTGGAGAGAGTGCCACCTGCCCGTTTCCCTGGCGATATTATTGCTTTGCCTAGATTGTCACACAGTATGCCATTAAATGTGTCAACCTTCAAGAGAAGCAGACCTAGTTACAGCTCAGCAACAAATATACGCCTATAATTTCATAAATGCACAATACTTTAATTAATGATATTTTGGAATATTCCAGGCAGAGCAATAACATCTCCGTAGTATAACCTTACATCGTTAAATTGTCATAGCTTTTTGAGATGATTATGAGGATTTTTCTGTAAGATGTACATTGACTGTTGGAATGAAATAACGATTGTGTAGCTCAGATAAAGAAAGGCCTCGCTGATGAAGCCAAATTCCCCATCTTAACCCACTGTCACAACAGCTCTTCTGACGTGGCCCAGTTAGAGCGTTAAAACTGATCTCTCAAATATTTCTCTTTGAATACCCTCCAATCAGTGTGTGCTCTTTCACAGCCCTCCAAGCCCTCCAGTGTTGATTAGAAAGTTTGTGGCTAATGACTTCTCTTGATAAAGAATAACTGGCATTGTTCAATAGTCTGAGTGGGCCTAATGAAACTCCAGCTGATGAAGATTGTAATCGTGTGAGCACCACATAATGAACAAGCGCTCCTAATTCCCATTTTACACTTGAATGCCACTCCTCTGGAAAGCCTCAATTTGTTTGACAATTAACCAATGGCAATCCAAAAAATAGGGCATTTGTTGAGGAAAGTTTAACTTCAGAGTAGAGATGTTAAAACTGAACAGATGCTATATTACTTATTATTTATTATCACCGATTCCCTGTAATAATGAATAGAATTATATTAAACCAGGATGTACTCACTCAAACCGACTCAGTGATGACCTTATTTAAAGGTGTATTATAACTTTTATTGTGAGTTTTTTACTGTAATGTTCCACACTATAGCATTAAACATATTTAGCTTGCATTTATTCACTTATGACTGTTTTTACTGATTAAAAAAAAAGTAAATCTAGGCATTCTATTCTAGTGTGAGTGTGGTTGCTTCTCCACAGATTTAACCTGTAACTTGGCCTGGTGGTGTCACCTGCTTGTCTCCATGGAGATAGATTTAATGCTATGTTTAATGCCATGCTGTGGACCATTCCAGACAAAGCAACAACTCTTCCATGGCAGGTGGCACACTCTCCAGTGGATGAGTGAATATAGTGAAGGCCTGTCACTATAATCACTATATCAACTTTCCTTTAACTTCAATACATGAAAGCTGGGACAGTATATACTGGGGCTCAATATTTATCGTGTACTTTTTTTTGCAATAGTGGGGAGATTTTTGGCATTTTTATGTAATACGACAATATTTGAGCGGTCAACAAATAACTTCTATGGCTAATTATTGGTTCATTCTGCTATTTGTTTGTTGCAGCTCATTGTTTTTAATGATCTGATATATTAAAAAAAAGGTTTACTGAAATGATCTTGCTTTGTGACAGTGACTTTGTAAAGTAGTTTCAGTATTATCGTTTATCGCAATATTTCTCTGTAGCGATTATATCATGTTTCAAAGTTTATCATGGTGACTGGCCTGTATAGTGCACCTTTAAACTGCTTCCTTTCTTTGCAAATAGAGAGATTTTTTCAATAACAAAGTGTCTATAGATTTGTTGATGCTAAAAGGTCTCATTTTGTTTTTGTTTCTGCACAGGATGCTTTCTTGGTGGTGGTGGCGATCCTGGTCTTTGTCCTTTGTGTGTACGCCTTCTTCTACCTGAACCTCAGCACTGAAATCGACTTAGACACGGATGTGGACTAACAAAACCTGAACTGGAAAAGACCAAATGTGCTGCTCCTGTTCTTAATGTTCCCTGGGACAAGAGCAACCGGACCAATGGGATCACGTGATTATCGAAACTCAATCTGACTGATCTGTTATTTTTTGATAATATAATATGATATGGTTTGGTTTCTAGTCCTGCTGTATATTTCTATTCTGTATACGTTGTTGTTTTGTGGATGAGCGATAGCGTGGATTTTACTCTATCTTGTTTAGCGACTGAACCAAATTCCAAAGTTTTTCTCACCATCCTTGGAAACATTTGGGTCTTGATCACGTCTGTTTCATAAATTTCCGCCAGCCCAAAGACAATAACCTTTTTGTAATCGACAGAGATAAAAGCAGTCACATTCACATCTAATAGTTTTTTTCTCAGTAATGGAAAATCGTAAATATTGTATCAGGAAACATGCTGGCCTTTAGTTCTGATGATTGCAGTTTTTGAGATTAGGATCCACAAGTCATGCTCCTGATTACATTTCTGCGCAGAATACAGAACAATTTATTCTATCTGTGAACAATACATTTACCAGATTAGCATCACAAACATGCTAATCTTTTGAACAGAACAGTGCATAGCTAACCTGAGTTGGAAAAATACCCTCAAAGTTCTTTGCAATACATTCAGCTGTTTTAATACAATGTTTTATACAGTAGTTCTAAGCAATACCAAGAAAGTCTTTTGTCATAAAGCTTTGGTCTTTTTGAATGCAAGATGTTTTATATTTCAGCTTTTTCAGATTGTTTCACATAATATTTGAAGTCTTATAAATTGTCCACACAATTCAATAATGTTAAAGTGCACTTGAAGAAAGAGAGGTAGTTCATTTAGAAATGTCTGTGCTGAAGTCAAGGTCAGAGTCAAGGCTACAGAAATGTGCTCTTATGGCTTTATGTCTGAGGAGCTTCACGTCAGACATGTTCTTTTGTAGCCCATAGGTAAGATGAATCACTAAAACATGAGTGAATGGAGAAAGTTCTGAGTAATCAGACGAATCGTTGCCGTATATGTGAATCCTGTTTAGCAGTTGGTGATATAAATAGACAGGAGCAAGTCCAGAATAATATCTCTCTGTATTTTTTATACAGGTTGACATCAGTCTGGTCCCCTTGTCCTCTGTTGCATTTGAACCCAGTCAAACATGTTTGTGCAATCATATTTGTTGTTTTTCAGTGACACATTTGAAACGAAGGAGCTCATTGGTTGCCTATGATTTAAAAAATAAAATAAAAAACTCTCAAATTTATCTCACCTCAGTTTAACAGAGTTTAGTGCTTCGCTCTAAATCTAATTGATTCTGCAGAAATCCGCAATGTGATATTTTTTCCTTTATTTTTTCCTTTATAGTGACGGGACCATGCCTGTCCCTGATTTGCTAATCCACCTGTCAATCACGGCCATTTGAAAACGGGGAGATTTACTGACTGCCAGACTCACATTTTTGTAAAGTCTTGAAGTGTGTAGTCTGGATCCCAGGCAAAGGATAGGGTCATCCATCTTAAAACATGCACTATATCAAGATGGCTCAACATTTGGAGATGGGTGCTGTAGTGCTGCTGCCCACTGCTCCTGGACAGTACTTACGGCCTAGTTCTTTTAACCTTTCCAAATCTAAGTACCATAAGTGCTTCAAAGTCATTATCCATTATCTATTGCACATTTCCCTTTGGGAGACAGAGAGGTGAATGAACAGTTGAGCTGTGAATCACACTGGGGCTGCTTCACTATGTGCCTAGTGCTCTACAAGGTTAGCCACCAAACTAATATCATGTCACTCTTCCTAATTTCTGCTGGATCTAAACGACTGCAATCAGTGTTGATCAGGATAAAAGTGAAGTATCAATTTGACACATTCACACAATGTCAAAAGTTGGATCATTTTTTTATAGTATTCACTTGACCAGAATAGTAAAAGCCAGTGATGGAATGTAACAAAGTAGTTAAGTACTGTACATAAGTAATGTACAGATAGCTAAATTTTTTACTTAAGTAGATTTTGAACTTGATACTACTTACTTCTACTTCACTACATTTGAGAGCAGGTATCTGTACTTTCTACTCCACTACATTTTTGAACTGGACCAAAAAGTAAGCGAATTTTCATTATTGAGGGTTCACTTTTAACATATTCATAATTTGAAGTGCTTTAATCTAATCTTAAGTAGATTTTTTCATCTGATACTTGTACTTGAGGTTTTTTTTTTTTTGTTTTTTGCTTTTTTCCAGTATCTGCACTTACTTAATTAACTAAAATGAGTACTTCTTCTACCTTCCATGGGGCGAGTGTGTGAAAAAAGATGTTCCTCATTGTTTCTACACAGCGTTGTTTAGTTAAATAGTTTCATTTTCATGCATTTGCAAACCCAGACAAATGGCCATCTATGTCTGTGGACATTTGAGACAGATTTTAAGCTTTCAGTTTCTGCTTTTTCCCCTCAGTTTCTCCCATGACCTCTGACCTCTTGTAAAATCCAACATGTCAAAGAAACCATTATGATAAACCTGGCCCGTGCCCTCAGCCCAGCTCTGCACTATCAGGATCGTACCTCCTCCGCTGCAGTAGGACTCTACCCATGTAACAATAGACAGCAATGCATTATGCGTCTCCAGATATGACACCTGTTATCTGCAGGGTCACCATTAGCAACAAGAGGTGCCCTGACTTGAGCACAAAGAGCATTAGAGCAGGTCAGTGTTTACCAGGGTCGTTTTTCAGCTGCAGTAATGAGCATGATGCGCCTGTAATGAGGAGCTGAAGTGTTTTTGTATAGGCCTATTTCACTGACTGTGATGTTAAACAGGACCAGGGATGATTCTCAATAAATTTTATACTTTGTGTAATCTTTATTTGTGGCAATTATTTGTGTTCAAGTTTTTATTTAATGAGATTCTTCTGAATACGTTATAGGTTGAATATCTCAAACCAAAAGAGTGTAAAGTTGATGGAGATAGAATTGTATCGCTTTAACTTTGTCTTGTACAGTGTCCTTGAGTGTCCTGAAAGGCGCTTTCAAATAAAATGTATTATTATTATTATTATTATTATTTATTGCTGGTAAAAATACAACTATTTGAGATAAGTAAGGTTTCAAATAAGCCTATGGAAACAAGTGAACATTTTTAAAGACCTATAGTGTTTGTGTCTGCTATTTAGTTATAATCTCTATGACACTCAACAAAATTACTTCACAATGCTGCTGAATCGTATTTGTATCATCGATTAAGAAAATAAAATAAGTGGACAAAGTTAGTACAGACCAGTGTGAAGGTGAAAATGGGAGTTGATTGGCCGTATGCCGTCTTGAAAATAAGAGATTAAATATTGCTCAAACATGCACAAATCACTCCAAATACAACTTGGAGAGGGTAAATGTGAAGGGTCATCTGCTTGTCTCCATGGAGATGCCATTGAATGTTCTATAGTAGCCTATATTTATTTTATTGGAGACAAGCATGTGACACCGCAAGGCCATGGCATTTATTAGCAAGAAAAACATCCTTAATGTAAAAAATAAATACACTTAATGCTACACTTTGGAACCTGTCAGGCAATGCAATAACATCTCTTACACTAACCCCCCTGATGTACAAATAATGAAGTGTTTTACGCAGAAGTTTATCTACGATCAGTACAGTACAAGTCTCCCCGTGCTTCCACTGTAGGGAGTATTATAATGGTTACTTAGAGCTATCGCCAATAAAATGTCAACAAGCACTGAGCCGGTCATGTCCTTGGTGCAGAAGTGCAGTTTCACCTCCAACAGAAGAGTTACGCAATGCTACTTTAACTACATTATTAAAATATACTAAATAACAAATAGTATAAAACAACAATACAAGTAAGTAGTATACAAACTGTAATGTTGCTAAAATATGTACAGCTCATTTATACATAGAGGGGAAAAACAAACAAAAACACTTCACACGTTTGTGAACATGTCAGGACACTCCTGTCATGGTCGCCATGACAATAATGATCCTTAGAACAGAACAAGAAGAGATGAATGATTAACTAGACCTACACATTTGTACTTAGGTTAAATTATATGCAGATATTTGTCCATATGTATGTGTGTGTGTGTGTGTGTGTGTGTGCGTTTGTGTGTTTGTATATTAATATATCTATCTATCTCTATCTATCTCTATCTATCTCTATCTATATATCTATCTATATCTATCTATATCTATCTATATCTATATCTATATATATATATATATATATATATACATATATATATATATATATATATATATACGCATATATATATATATATATATATATATATATATATACACACACACACACGCACGCACGCATATATATGTATCTATATCACTCTCTCTCTATGATGACCTTAACAGTTCTTATTCCTCCTGCAAAGACGAGTTACTCTCCGTCAAGACAAAGACAAATGATGTGCTTGCCACACACACAGACCTGTTTCATTTGTCATGTGGGGACGTCAGCAAGATAAAATAAGTGTGTGGTGTGCGCTGGCTTTACACACACACACTCATATCTGAGCATAATGTGTACTGCACATTCCCACAGTTTTGGTGATAAGAAAGGTTCTCATACACTACTAAAGACATTGATCATGATAGATGCTGTCCACACTGAGCAAATAAGACAGAAATAAACACATTTTTATCTGGAGTTCCTATAAGGATTGCAATGTTCTGCCTCATTTGTGTATTGGTAGTTTTCACATATTAGAATGTGATGATTGCATACTCCCAGATTTGGGAAAGAGCCAGTTTTCCTTATTAAGAAATAGATGGTATTTTGATAAGAAAATCCATAAATGTTAAATCTGATCATTTGTTTTAGTGACCAGGCTCTCGACCTTGTTACAAGAAAATATCTGCAGACTTTTTACTTACCCTCATCTCTCTCTCTTTCTTGTGGCCATACCAGCTTTTCAAAGACACTTCACTTTGCCTAGTATGAATGTGGTGTGTGGCTGTTGATGGTGGTCAGAGGGCTAGTGGCGCAGATTGGCAGCCTCACTTCTGTCAGTCTGTCCCAGGGCAGATGTGGCTACAGTAGTAGATTACGACAGCTGAGTGTGGAGTGAATGAATAATACACTGTAAAGCATCTTTGAGTGTCTAAAAAGAACTATAGAAAGATGCATTATTATTATTTCTTTCTCTCTCTCATTGCCCTCTTATCTTTTTCGATCAGTCTTTCTGTCTCTTCCCTATTTTTTCTTTCCATCTTTCTTTCTTTCTTTCTTAGTTTCACTCTCTGTCTCCCCCATTGGGTGTGATGGGATGCTGATCAGTATGCAGCGTGCGCTCGTGTCTGTGCTCCAGTGAAGCAGAGAGCTTCAGTGACGGCCCGGTGAGGAGTGAGGAGGGTCGGCCCCACCAGGAGCTCATTTAGGCCCTATCTCTGTACTGCACAAGCCCACACACACACACACGCACGCACACAAGCACACACACAAGCACACACACGCACACATACAGAAGCACACACACACTGAAGGTACCATTAGGGAGAGAGAGGAGACAGGCCCAATGATGCATGTCACAAACTACTACTGCTAGTCTCGCGTCATGTCTATACCTATTTTTACTACGAGACTTTTACAATTTCCCCCTCAGCCTGGGAAAAGTATAGGTCAGTCAAATTGCACCTGGATGCATTTATATGGCACTTCTCTGCCGCTATCGCCTTTCAGAGCACTTTACATCAAGAAAAGTCATCGCCGGGTCACTTAAAAGCTTCCACATTCATACACTCAACACAGTAATGGTTTAAAGAGGTTGAATGTCTTGCCCATGGACACAATGAAAGTTTGCAGTTGCAGGACATAATCTGCCTTGAATTAGGACTGTGTGAAATCTATTGTGTCGTTGTTGTGAAGATATCTTAATTTGAGCAATGATTATTGTTTATAATCAAAATGCAACAAAAAGGCTAAATAAAACACAAATGGAACACATTTTTGCTGTAATTCCATACATTTAAAGCAGAGGTGTCCAAACTTTTTTTTAATCAAGGGCCACATCTCAAAACATATCACCCTCCACAAAGTGGAGGGTGGATCAGTACAGTGCGGTGCTTTAAACACAGCTTTGACAGAGCCACTGTGTATTAATAAGGCTTGAAACACATTCATTTTAGGTCTGTGTCACACTGCAATGTGATGTTTGAGGATATAGTGGTAGAAATAGTTTAATTTGCTGTTAAAAGTACTGCTTATGATCATTTTGGGCCGGTTCAGCAGGAGACCTGAGGGTCAATAAAAACTGGTCTGAGGGCCGCATGTGGCCCCCGGGCCTTAGTTTGGACACCCCTGATGTAAATGCATTTTATTTTTTATTGAAATATTAGACACAATACAAACAATAAAAGACATTAAACATTTTGACTTGAGGAAAAAAGGAGTGCATATATCCAGGTGTGAAGGGGGTGCTGTGTGTGTGTGTGTGTGTGTGTGTGTGTGTGTGTGTATGTGTATGGGTAGGTAGGTAATAATGTACTATCTTTTCTCCTTCCTGCATGTATCTGATTATATTATTATTAGGATATTCCAAAAATGATCGAAATTTTGTCAGTATTGCCTCCAAGTTCCTAACGCACATGGACTTTTTTTCTTTTGCATATTTCTCATATGAGAGTGCGACATCATCACACAGTAGAAGCCGATGCCACAGCCAGCTCTTTGTTCCATGGCCGCCCCACACCTGACCCGCGTGCCCGCCCTAACCACTCTCCCTTGTGTTTAATTGGTCCGACCTTGTTGCGATGCCTCTGATATGAATGCATTAGCGGGATATATGGCCGTGCGCTGGATTACAAGCTCCCTGTGTGCTGTGACGTGCGTGGTAATGTCGGACTTAGTGGGCTGCTGTGGAGAGCCGTGTTGGCATCCTAATCCCTGATGCGCTGCCTAATGGCACAGAGTCACGGACGAGGAGGTAGACAGGAAAGTTAGGGCAAACCTTTGAATAATATACTCACAGCTGCGCTTCTTACATGTTTAGTACGTAACCTTTGTTGTGATATTTATCTCCATGATGATTTTATGCCTGTAATACCTAGTACCTACACAGTGTGGCATTTAACTTCATTAACTTACATAGCTTGAAGTGTTTTTACTGCCTTTATATATCTTGAAAAATGTGCATTCTTACTGTGAGCTGGGTTGCCTGTCCAATTATCTGACCTATAACGTGGCCTGCTTGTCTCCATGGTGATAAACGCGACAGGCAAAGCAATAACATCTTCATGGAGATAAACAGGTGGTGATGTACCCCCCACTAGAAAAGTTACACAGTGCACCTTTAACAACCAATGCAAACATGTGGAGAAAAGCTTTTAATTAAATAGCCTATATAACAGCATTTTGTATATTGTTTGTGCGCACGGTCTATAATCAGCCTGTACCAGTAGCAGGGGAGGCAGGTGCTCAACAGGTGCGCTCTGTGATACCAATCCCCATGCATTTGCCTGGCCTCCCTGTTTGCACACGCTCATTGTGCTCTCTACAGAGGAACACCTGGGCCCAGCTGCACCTGGGCCGGCTGCCCGCTCCTCCGCCTCACACAAACACACGCAAACATGAGCGCACACACAAACACATGCACACACAAACACATGCACACACACTGGAACAGGGCCAGTTCCTGTACCAGCTCCAAACGGGAAGCAGCAGATGACATCCTATAGTTCCCACGAGACCCGGCACCATGAGTAAACCATTTGTGCCACACTTACCATGGATTCACCTGTGTAAGCTTGGAAATGACACTGTTAGCGTGTTAAGCTAATAACTGCCACGTCCTCGCGGCTTTGATTGCATTGGGTTGTCCATTTGCTGTGCTCTTCGGGTGTTGTTGTTTACGCAGAGACAAGAGGAGCTGAAAGCATCAAAGCTGTGTTAGTTCCATTGATGATACGCTCATGCAGCATATGGAAACCTTGGCACTGGTTTGTGTGTCTAGATCAGTGTTTACGAAATGTGCAAAGATGGCATGGCTTTTAATTATAAAGCCTTACAAGGAATATCACCATCCCATTTTTTTGTATATTTCATTGCGCTTTTCCCATCTAAGCTATACATTACAATATAAATAAGCTCATTTGTTGTTCGGTATAGGGAGGTCACGCAGATAAACTAGTCATTGGCGAATTAACCAGCAATACAATTGTGGATATACTGAATAAATGAATATGCATTTTAAAGTCATACACACCCAGGGGTCTCATTTATAAAACTTATCGTGGAATTCTTACTAAAAATGTACGTAAAGCCAAAATACAGACATAAACTTCCTCAAGCCTCTCGTCTGTCTGAGCAAAGATCACCGTCTGTCTCATCTCCGAACACCTTGATGCTCAAAGTTCAAAGTTTTTGTACTGAAACGCTCATTTCCACATCAAGTTGTCTTTTCATAGATCACAAATTTACTACACACAAGATGATTGGGGTCTATGCGAGCTTTCCAAAAACAACACCGACAGTTTAAGAACCGGCTCTTCCCTTTAAGTCTAGAGGAAAGATTTGACAGATGGTGACATAAAAAAGTATGTACAGCATCCATAGATATTCATAATGTCTTGCGTCTGCCCGTGTACTGGAGAGCCCTGTTGCCGCGGGGACCACAGCAGCAGCAGAAACAGCAGTGGGGTGTGTGTGTCTCCCTGTGTGGTGTCTCTGGTTTCCACTGGCAGCAGCAGAGTGAGTGCTCCTGTCACAGAGAGCAGCCAAGCATCCGAGTGTGAGGATGGAGCTCAGTGGGCTCATCATTCAGGTGATCAGCGATGGATTCACTCCAACTGCTGTTTTTTAGTGCAGAGAAATATTTATACAGTGAACATAGAGTGTGCTTCATCTTTTTATGAGCCATGATCACAAGCAGAGGCCGTAAAGTTGCATTGCCCTCGAGACTGTAGGGCTGCAGAATATATGGTAAAGGCATCAGTATTGCAATATTGTTTAGTGCAATAACTGATATCACAACAACCTGAATAAATCATGATAACATAAGGTTCTCCATCTGACACAAATGTGAAACTATAGAGACAAAAAGTACACTATACATCAAAATATCAAAATAATGTTGATATCATAGTTATATTGATTATCGCAATATTTTTAGATATCATGCAGACTTTTTTCTTGGGGATATTTATTGGGGACCGTTCTGTACGTCAGGGGTGCCCAAACTCTTTTCACCGAGAGCCATATCTTGAAAAATATTCGACAAGGAGGGCCACAGTGGTCAATACAGTGGATAACTCAGATGGTACATTTAGCATAGTTTTGACTTCATAATTTAAGTAAGGCTTGAAATTTTAACATTTGATCTGTTTGACAATGCAATGTGATGTTATTTAGGTTATATTGGTAGGATTACGCAAAGTTGACATAAACAGTACAGATTATGTCCAATTGGGCCAGTTCACCTGAAGGCTTGAGGGCCAGTAAAAATTGGTCTGAGGGCCGCATTTGGCCCCCAGGCCATACTTTGGACACCCCTGCTCTAGGTGTTTGACAGTTGTTATAATCACTGTTCCAAGCCTGGATAAATAGACCAACGATAGATCAAATTTTATATTGGACAAATATGAAAGAGGGAGCCAACAAATTGAAAGGAATGTTTCAGTGTTGTTGAGTCTAGTTTCGTATCATTCCACAGCACTGTGCACATACTATAATGGTACATTTGTTTCTCTGCGTGCCCTGAGGACAGGAGCCG
>JAIEZT010001318.1:24971014-25013514 GCA_019594935.1 Periophthalmus modestus
TTTACGATTTCTGCCAGAATGAATGAACCACAGGATCAGGTGGTCTGTAGTGGAGATGTGTCTTTCCCAGAGGTCACTAAGGCTCTGTGTTTTGAATGCTCTGGTATGTTTGCTGTCTCTTATGAACATTATGTTTTCATTCTGAAGCTCTTCACTCTTTCCTGGTGCCTGTCTGCTTAAGCTTTATTCAGTTATTTAAAAGCAGCCCATTTCATTGTCATTGTTTAGTTAATGACTACAGTTAGTGTAATTAATGCATTATCGCTAAAAGGAAAGCTATTTTTGCTGCTCAGTGAAAACATAAAAACATGTTTGCTGAATGCACACTGAACAAGAGATGTAAAAGGCTTTCAGGTTGTGATGTAGAGGGTCCTTGAGCAGTCTTGCATATTTACCAGAATTAGACGGGAATTAAATGTGTTAATGTTGCTCATAACTTGAATTTGCAGTTTGTTTACCCCAACACTACACTGAAAAGTGTTTTTAAGTTTAAGTTTTTGTCCATATGCAGCACTTGGAAACTATTCATACAGTTTGAAATGGTGAATAGTTTATGCAAAATGTGTGTTTGAGCAACTGGTCTTCTTCTTCTTCTTTTCTCCAGGTTCATTGTAATGTATAGATTTGAACTGTGGAATCTTGCCCCTTTCTCCATGCCCACATGCATTAAAGTTAGTACATAAATATAAATAACAATAGTGAGAGACAGAGTTCATAATGTAATAATGCTGTAATACAAACACCACCCACCTCATGTTTTTCATTATTTTGTAGAGACATATTATTTATAGAATTATTTAAGAACATATAGGCACTCTGAAGCCTCTTTATCTGACCAGGCGTGCTACATAAAGGTGAGGTATTATCTTTGAGGAGGCACAAACAGCAGAGCTGCATGTTTTACACAGTGGTGAATGTGTTGGAATGCTCCAGGCCCGGTGACAGTCTCTCTGTATGATCGTACATGTGTGAGATAGAAGGTGGTGTGTGTTTGTGTTTTAAATGTGTGTGTTCACATATGTGTGTGCGCAGCTTAGCATGGTGCCATGCCCCCTCTCCTCCACTGGGCCGTGGAGAACAAAGCCGTTCCATTTGCAGTGCGGTGCTGGAGCCTGCAGGGAGAAGCCTGATCATAATTAGCTGAATGATGAGGCTCGGCGGCGCGCTGCACAGCAGGCCTGTGGCAGCTCCCTCTTCCACTCCTCTCCCCGTTTTATACTCTTCTCTTTTGTCTATTTCGGGACGTTTCCTTGGATTCATTATCACTCACCAGAGCCGTATTCCTCACCATCTTTCTGCTTTTATCATTTCTGTTCTTCATTACTTTCCCTGAATCTGACTCAGTGCATTTCCCCGCTCTGCCGCACAGCGCTTTAATCTGTGCCATTAGCTCAGAAGTTGAGAAGAAGAAGCGATGGGACAAGAGTGACTTTAAACTGTCGTGCTCAGGATCAGACCCAGACGCTCATTTGCATAATCATCCGCCAATGTGTCAGCGCAGATTGAGAAATGTGAGCTATGCACAAAGACTTGTGATAATCGGCTGCATTCAACAACTCATCACTTATTAAGCACTTCTTCATTAACTGTACCACAAAAGCAGGTTTTGTCTCTTTGTTGTTATTTCACATACCTCTAGAGCTCCTTCATTTTTAAGCTGAAACATAGACTTTCTGTCAGGAGAGGGGACTGTCTTCACTGAAATGGTATTTCTAAGATGTTTCATATAATTCAGAATTTCTCTCTCAGTGGGTTTCAAGTGTGTGGTGACTTTTATGGGTGGGCAAGCAGACTTGGGTTGGACATCAATATTTAGTCAATAACAATTTAATAACACCACTTCTTATAAAAAAAACTACATCGCAAATGAGTATATTTATTTGTACTGACATTAAATACATATATACTGAACCATTTGGAGTTAAACTAGAGTACTACATAATTTATTAATACATTGGACTGTATTTGATCCCCTGTCTGTACAAACAGGGCTGTTCAGCGGGATATTTGTTTCTTCACAGATTTGTCCTACTCCTACACCTCATTTATGCAGCCTAGCATTCAGGACTATTCTTATCTATGGTCTGTAGATGTCTACAAACCATATGAGTGACATTGACAGCTCTACACATGTGTAATGCACTTACTACACAAAATGTACTTTCATGAAGAGATACTAGCAGCAGTCAGACAGATGCACTGGTCAGACAGATGCACTGGTCAGGCAGGTGTACGGGTCCGACAGACTTATAATACAGCCTCATGTGTCACAAACGTTCCCTTAAACCCCAGTGACCAGTGTTTCTGAAATGCGTGTCCTCCATACCTTTCCTGTATTACCCATTTGTTGACTGGGCTTCATCTGTTTTTCATGATGTTGAGATTATTAATGACATCTGTTGTGAACAAAACGGCGCGCCTCTCTCCTCTTTCAGACACTGTACTCAGAGGCAGCGGCACATGAAAGAGCTCTGGTGTAAAATGATCCGAGTTGTGTAGAAACGCTGCATCTGCTGAGCATCTGTATGAAGAGGGCGGCCATTAGCGACTCCACAGGATGCCCATAGCTCACAAAACAGCGTTCAACTTCATCAAATAAGCCTGTTTTATGTTACGACTCACAGGGATGTTTACTGATGCTTCATGTTCACATTAGATTGTTTCTGTGTGTACATTGTAAATCTAATTAGGAGCTTGATTGGTTGCTATTTGAAGGTGAGGAACCTGGGGTCAGTTTATTTTTACATTCTTAGGTGTGGCATGCGTTTGTTGCCTCCAGGTCACAGCAACATAATGAAGATGCTAATGGAAATACTTGACTGGAGTACAAAAATAATTTGGTCTATAAAAACATCACTGTAGCTGCATAGTATTTAAGGGCTAATTTACCTCATCAAATAGGTGATTATAGTATCTGGCTTCTTGCAGTGAACATAATAAACACATAACAAAATTAGACACACTATACTTGATTTTTACTGAAAAAGCTTACTCTTTCTTCCTCTAGAACTGGGTCTAGTCACTAGTTCCAGCAGGGAGGCCCAGACTTCCTTCTCCACACACTTCCTCCAGTTCTTCCAGGAGGATCCCAAGGCATTCCCAGGCCAGCCGAGAGAAATAGTCCCTCTAGTGTGTCCTTCCTGAGGGCATCCTCCCGGTGGGACATGCCCGGAACACCTCCCTAGGGAGGCGTCCAGGAGGCATCCGGAACGATGTGGAGGAGCAGTGGCTCTACTCCGGGCTCCTCCCGTGTGACTAAACTCCTCACCCTCTCTAAGGGAGTCCCCAGACACCCTGCGGAGAAAACTCATTTCAACCACTTGTATCCGCGATCTTGTCCGTCGGTCATTACCCAAAGCTCATGACCTTAGGTGAGTGTAGGAACATAGATTGACCAGTAATTCGAGAGCTTTGCCTTTCGACAGAGCTCCTTCTTTACCACAATGGTCCGATACGGCGAACGCATCACTGCAGATGCTGCACCGATCCACTTGTCAATGTCACACTCCATCCATCCCTCACTTGTGAATGACACAAAGCAGAACTACTACTTCCTACATACTTCCTTATATGTCTGCTCTGCCCCTCCCTCACCTGCCTGTCTCTGGAGCTGGGCGGAGTTCCTGGCTCCTCCTGCACACACCTGCTTCCCATCAGGGCAATCAACACCACCTGCGGGAGGATAAGAGGAGCCAGGACTCTCCTCTCAGTGCGAGATCGTCTGCCTGTTCACCTCACTGTTCGTCTGCCTGGTGTCCTGCTCATGTCCTGCTCATGTCCTGCTCATGTCTGTCCTGCTCATGTCCTGCTCATGTCCTGCTCATGTCCTGCTCATGTCCTGCTCATGTCCAGCTCGTGTTCAGCTCGTGTTCCTGCCCGTGTTCGTCTGCCTGTTGTAAAAACCCTGGACCCTGACCTGCACCCCTGCACCCAGCTCCTCGTACATTCTCCCATCACTTGTCCTGTGTCTGTTCTGTCAATAAACACCTTAAACTTGCCCCGAGTCCCGCATCTTTTGGTCCGTCTCACACCCCTCATTACGACACTAGTCCATCTTATACAGTTTGGACTTCACAGCTCTTGAAGTGGTTCCTCACTTTCCTAATGCATTCTTAACATCCTAATGATTCATGGTGAAGAGTTTTTAAGCATGTTCAACAACTTTCAAAGACCATAGTGGAGTTTTCTTTCAAGATAAAACACCAACAACTACTAGCATACTAACAGCATGCTTCCTAGTTTGCACGCAGCAATGTCATTTTGACCCTGAGAGCTGTTTCGGGAGCATATCTATGCAGGGGCCAAATTTTCATGAAAAAAATCTGGTACAGCCCCTTTTAAGAATATTAGATTGCTCTCATACCCCCTGATCTGTGCTCACTCTTACTTCTTTACACCTTGCTAACAGACTCATACTCTTGCTTCTATCAATAATAGATGAAGACAAAATAAGAACCCATCAGTTGATACTATTACGAAATTTGCTAACACTATTTTGTTGCTCATAGACCCATCGGTCATTCCCCTATCCACCTTGGCCAGCCTCAGCCTCCCTCCTCCCAGCCTCCTCTGCTGTATATCTGAACACCACCAGAGCGCGCACAGGCAGATGGCAGCCCCTCGGCCCTCGGTGCCAGGGAAAGCATGTGAATTAAAGGTTATACCCAGCAGGTTTGAAGATGCGCCAGCCCGTCCGCACAGCAGCAGAGGAGGGTGGAGGAGTAGGTGGGGGAGGGGTCCTGGCCCACCTGCCTCCTGGGCTTGGAGACATCTGGCTGGTGGTTTGTGGAATGATGAGGCCTCTGCTGCCAACCACCTCCACGAGTGCCACCACCAGCACCACCAGGAAGGAGAGGGAATGCCACCAGGACTGAGAGTGAGTGTGCCGAGAGCAGGAACCATCATCTGTTCACTTCTTCAGCCGCAAATGAACAACCGAGAGGGAGTCCTTCTGTCCGATGGTCTGTCAGGGCATCTGGGGGGAGGGGCTAGTTAGAACTTCATTGATGATAAACTATGCTTCAAACTAGGGCTGGCCGATATTGTTCTCAGAAGCAGATGACTTTATTTACCTCTTAAAGATAATAGGAAAAATACAAAACATGAGACGTGATAAAATTTCAACCCATATAAATCCAGGTGTGTGTTTATTTGAAATGTGAGGGTGTACTTCCCAACGTTTTTCCCTTCACATCCCCTCTGCACCCTTATTGAATTCATCTTACAAAGAAAAACCTGCTTCAGTCTCACCTTCTCATTCTTGTCAGACCTTTAGATCTTCATCCTCAGCCTTTCTGATATTCTGTCTGCGGTTGCCAGGTTTGCGCTGCTTTGCCAGGTCAGTCCAAATCTGTAGATCTTGACTGGAACAGACATGTCACTGTTGAAGGCTTAACAATACAGTCTGTCTCAAATCTGCCCTTAATTCCTTCCCAATATGTTTCCCCTTGTTTGCTTTAGCTGGCAGTGGAGGCTCGGCATTAGCGGCCCAAGTAGCTTCACAGATGTTGCGGCGTATTCCTGGATCTCAATCAGGCCGCAGTACACGTTATGGCCACCTTGGGGAGCTAGTAATAATTACAAATACAGTGATTGGAATCGCCCATAAGTGAACAAAATGCTGGATAGCGTGCATTTAGGAAGCTCCTAGGTGCTAATGTTATATATTGACTAGTATAGATGACACGTCTGTGCTGAGGAGAAAGGGCGCATTTTAAGAACCTTTTAAATGTTTTTTTTCTCCTCAGTGATGGATCATTACTGACAGTGTGGTTGTTAACAGCACCTGTGGCCGTGAAGTGAACTGTGTTGGGTTGTGAGCGTCAAATACATCTAAGGAGAGTACGGGAAGTCATGTGTCGATGTGTGGGAACCAAGTTATTTCAAGCAATGCATTCGTTTTCCCCAAAATAGAATACACTGTTTTTGAGGCTGTCAGTCAGTAGATTGAAGATAGAACATGGGACAAGTGGATCAATCCAACATAAGATACACTCGACTGAAGAAGCTGCTGTTATATGGTGTGGTCTGGAGGAGAGACGATTGTTTACCATGAGGCGGGTTTGCATCATCACAAACCTGGCTCTACTTGGTTTGGAGGAGAGCTTTATCCTGCTTGTTTCTATGGAAATATCGTTCCTTTGGCTATAATCTTCCAAAGTATCTCCATGGAGAATTTCCTGAGGTATGGTTTTAGCTTTGTATTTCCGTGGAGTCCTGCAGGTGACGTGCATCCTCAGGCGACAGTAGTTCAGTTTGAGTGTTTGTCCGCTGATCCTAGGCTGGTGATTTGAATCAACTCTCGACATAAACATCGTGGTTGGTGGTGCAATTCTAGCTCCTACAGATGAATCCTGTCTTTGTATCCTTGGGCAAGACACATAACCCAAATTATCCCCAGTGTCTGCGTACACTGGTGTATGAATATGTGTGAATGGGCGAGTGGTTCCATGATGTAAAGAGCTTTGAGTGCCTTGAAGGTGGAAAAGCGCTATATTAAAATGTGACTATGACCATTTACAAACCTCCAGAAAGTTGCACAGTGCTACTTTAAACCACATTAGTATTCCTGAATGAAGTTTATTGTATTACTTTCTGATCTGATCTGATGTTTTGCTATGACCTCTCTAGCGGGCAACCAGAGAAACAGCCTACACTTGTCCAGAATGGTTACATAATACTCGCTTGTGATGCTTGTAAACCAGCAGCCAGCAGCCAACCGATTGCTATAACAGACAGCAAAGACGTGCAAAGTGCTGGTAGAAGGTGATGCCGGAAACAGTGCCTTAGACTCAACTCTGACCTGTGCATGGCGGAGGTCAAACCCATTAGTGATATGAGAGTGAAAGCAGACCAAGGTGTTAATAGCTTTTCAACCACAACTCCAGAGCTGTGCAAATACTGCAGCTTTGCAACTGTCAACAAGCGATTCTCATGTTTTATGCTACACACCCATATACACCACACACTGTTTTCAACCAGCTGCCCCTGAGCCATTGTTCTCTGACCTATCAATACATCCTCCTACACACTTAGCACTGTGGGGCCAGGACACACGCTGGTCTGCAGAAGTGAACGTGTGCACTGCAAGATGGTAGGAATGAGAAAGACCATGCATTTCTATGTGAGATTCAATTATATGCAATTTATGTGAGCGCCGCAAATTAATCCTGCGTAACTTTAGTGGCTGTGAGATAAATTCCTGGCTCCAACATGTCTCCCCCTCTCTTCACAACCACTTCCAAAACAAAACTGCTCATATTAGCATTTATTATTCTACGCACGCTGGTGACACAGTTGCCCCGGGGCTGATGGACAAAGCATGGCTGCCAATCAGCAATAACGGCCTTGTTCACACAGTTCACTCAATACATGGTGGGTGAAGTGTTTTAGTATTTTTTCTTTAGTTTTGATTCTCTTGTGTATAATGTTCTTGCCATCCTGTTTATATAACCCCATTCTGATCTGTGCTTACCCTCAGTACATACACGTGCTACCACCACAGACATTTTAAAGAGTTCTCCCGAATAAAACGCATAAAACATCTTTCTACCGACACGATCACATTTGTAGTTCACATTTGTGTATAAATGATCTTACCACTCCTCACACTGATCCCACTCGCAGACTCTTCACTTTGCTACTGTCCACTTTTCCGAGCGCTCTGCCATTGTTCCGCTGGCTCTGTGAAAGCACTCAGACCTCTTTAGTGTTGTGTGGAGGTTTGAAACAGAGGATGACAAATAGATGGACAGCATGAGTGTGATGGGAGAAGCATGGACTGATTTGTGTTCAAGATGATGAATTTTAAAGACAGTTTTACTTGTGGAAAGATCTTGGATGGATTATATTGTCAGTGAAAATAGTTGATTTCAGACGCGCTGCTGTTTGTTATGCCCCACAGAGCTGCATGCTGCGTATGAGTCATTTGCATACACTGCACAAAATGACAGCAAAAATACACTAATTTAACTAACAGTACTTAACCATTTTGCTCAGAACTGTAGATCACTGTACATGACTCAAAGTAATGCCCCTAAAGCCTGGGCACTGATCTCAATTTATAGTACAGTATTGATTCTATTGGAGCACGTGTGTTTGGTCATATCAGAGGAGTTTGAGTTTAGGTCTGATTTGACTAATGCTATACCTGAAGGTCCCTCAGTGATGAAATGTACTCATGGCTCTGGCTTTGTTTTTAATCAGTATGTGGTGTGCTTGGGATGGGTTTGTAACAGTATCAGGCTGGTAAAACTACAGCTAATAACCCAAATGCTTTGTTGGCAGAAATAGTCAGACAGGTTTTCTCACAGAAACACCTGCACATTTTATTAGTCTGGTTTGTTGCAAAGCTGTCGTCATATTTGTTGAAAAGGTGCAAATGACTGATTTGATTTACAGATGTCTACTTTTGTGGCCAGAAGTGTAGATGATCTTTACTCCCCTGTCCACTCCTCTCTGAAACATGTTTTAAGTCACACCTTAAAGCATAACTGCATTACCTTTCCAAAGGACGTGAGGGGGTATTTGTCATTATATTCTGTTGTAAATAGACACATGATCTTTATCCTATTTACAGGCTGCTGCTTCATGTTAGCACATGTGGGAGAGGCAGGAGGAGCCTGGAGTTTATGTAAAACCTAAATATTTGAAATGTACGACATTTGACTTTATTTTGGGAATATTTATTTTTAAAACAGGAACAATTGGACAGACGTTTGTACTGTTTGTTTTCAGGCATCTAGGGTCTCTTGGGTTTTACAGAGTGAAAATATTGTCCATTTCTCTTTCACACTGTGCTGAATTTGGAGTGATTATTTAATGTTCAATTTGTGTTTATTTGTAAGTCACAGAAATAAGACAATAGTGTATCATGCATTGTTTGAAATGTGCAGCGAACATAATGATACTAAATGTGTGAATGCCATAGAGACTCACAGAAGTGAAACAACACACTGTACCTGTGACCTGTATGTGACTGTCTAAAAGGTTTTTAAACA
This sequence comes from Periophthalmus modestus, assembly GCA_019594935.1. NCBI lineage: Eukaryota > Metazoa > Chordata > Actinopteri > Gobiiformes > Gobiidae > Periophthalmus > Periophthalmus modestus. The sequence goes on from JAIEZT010001318.1 coordinate 24,980,014, forward strand.
TATTTTAGTGTGTGTTCCAATGTTCCGGCAGTCAAATGTGTAATGTGTGATAATTGTTGCATGGATATGCTTTTTAAATAAAAAGGAATAGTTTCTAAGTTTTAGTAAAGTAAAAAAGTGTTATTTTGAAAAGCACAATAGCCTTTAACGGTTTAACTGTTAATTGTGGATTGTAAAAATAAAAATATGAATGCTGTGACACTGTACTCCTGTACAGGTATCCACTGCAGGTTTACCGTAAATACACTACTGTGTGCAGGCACATTCTGCTGTCTGCTCTTTACCGTATATTCAGGCTCATTTTCTTACAGTGTATCTTCTGTGTCATTGTTTATGCAGCGTCAGACACATGCTTGGGGCAGTTTTAGCGGCAGTAGCGTTATATTTTAATGTGATTGAAATGTGGCTGACCCTGCCTTAGGCTTGTTTGTTCGCACATATGAAGCTCTCCATCAGATCCCGACCCATGACGACTCACAGTGTGTAAATAGCCCCAGTAGCACTGTTCTGTCTGCGAGCATCAACCACACTAGTGCTCCAAACTGGCACTGCCGTGTCTGTCACCAGCACAGAGCCTCCAGGCCAAGACAGCTTACACACAATATGGAAGAGCTCTTTTATTATAGTAAGGGAAGCCAGGCTGATGGGATTTGTATTTCATTATTTTCTTGTTTATGACTACATGAAACTAAATGGCAAAAACAGGAGGAGTGCCTTTATTTACTGACTGATAATGGGGTGGCTGTCTGAAAGGAAGTCTATATGTTTGTTTGATTTAAGAACCTTTGCAGCCAAGGTCAGTATTGAATCTGCTACACAGCTAATTAGCAAATGGGTCTTTTTTATTATTGATTTATATATAGGCAAATGAGCACAACAGAAAACAAATATATAGCAGAATAAGCCATAAATAAACCTGTTCAGGTTGGATCAATAGAAATCCAACCTGAACTGGTCTAAAGGTCAGATTTATAGGTGTTGTGCTCAACTTTATGTATTGTATAAAGTATATTTTAATGCAACACTTGACGTGACAATATCTAATGATAAAGTACCTATTTAACTGATCGCAAACCCGGAAGAAAGATCCTTCAGCAGATTGACTCAGACTTGGCAGTCTTTCATTTCACTTCGACCAAAAAAATTCATGTAAATATTAACAATGTACCAAGTGGTTTGTGAGAGCTTGGAACAACTTACATGGATTTAAACAGTGGTGGAAAAAGTACTCAGTTTAGTAAAAGTACAGATACTGGAGGAAAAAATACTCAAGTAAAAGAATCAAATGAAAAAAATATCTTAATTAAAAGTAAAAAGAGTATTTTGAGCAGAGTTTGAGATTGAATAAATCTTCAAATGTAGTGATTTTGATAAAGATTTGTGGTGAATCTTGTTCAAGAGAAACAGTTAATGTCTTTTTCCTAGCTGTTATTTGTATAATTTGTTCAAACTCAAACATGTTAAAAATAAACCCTCAGTATTTTCAGCAGGTCTCAAACAATAATAAAAAATATTTTTACTTTTCAGTCTAGTTCATAAATGCAGGGGAGTAGAAGGTACAGATACCTGCCCTGGAATGTAGAAAAGTAAAAGTAAACCTTATCTACTTTAAATTTACAAAGTACAGATACCTAACATGTTTTACTTAAATACATACAGACTACTTTTACTTTGTTATGTTCCACCACTGAACTTAAATACTTAATACTAAATGCTACTTCTTCCTTTCCTGATTTGAAGCTTGTGTATTGCAGCTTTAAGTCTTGTTAAAATGAGATAAAATGAGGGTTACACTGTGAGGTCCTTGTGATGCAGTTGTAAGCAGCAGCCTGCAGGTGGGTGGACAGGTTCACCGGGTCAACATCTGCTGTGTTGATTGTAACTCAAAACTTCAAGAATGACAGTTTATAGACTTGAGAGATGCAAGAAGAATTCCAACTTTTCCAAATCCACTTGTGTCATTGCCGTGTATTGGGCAGGATGCGCTCTCCCGAAGGTGCCGCAGCCTCACACACTGACAGTTCGCTATGACAACAAAGTGCTGTAGATTCCAAATGGAGACAGATGATCACACGAGCGTCTGCTGCTTCGAAAATACTTACCTCAATAGCACACACGCTCATACCGCCGATATAGTGTACACCTCCAGTCCTGCACCATATGCTGTTTATAGAAGTGCAATACAAAATACATTCATCTTCATCACACAGAAAAAACTGCTGTCACTTTCCCCATTTTACCTCCATTTTGCAATATAGGCCTTGTTTATTGGTGCAAGTTAAATCAAACAAATGATTTTTTCTTCTGTAAACAAAGTTGTGTATACGCTGTAAATATGAGGGATATTTCTGTGCATGAATTTGCACATGTGATCTCAAGGGGTGCATTTGGATTATTGGAGAACAGGCTGTTTAAATAAAACTGTTACAAGCCGGAAACTGCAACAGCAAACTCACATTACAGTGTAAAATACAGCTAGAGGGATGCGTGTGCTGGATGAGCAAACACTTGGTGAGTGTGAAACATCCCTGGTGCATTTTTATTCCTCTTGGCAAGAAGGAATAGCAGCTCTTCTATAAGCACTGAACTAGGATTTGCAGGGCAGGCTCACAACAGGTGAGGATGCAATAACAACTTTACAAATGCAGTTATGCGCCTGGGAATACCTGAAATAACTGCAGCAACATGGTAGAGCTATATGTCAGAATATACACATTTTTACATCTCAGTATAGAACAGTGTCTGATGTAAGGCTCTGATCGGCTTAACATCTTTACTGCAGCCCTGTACTCCGTCCAAAGACCTGAGGTCAGCTAATCATCTCCTGCTGGCTGTGCCCAAAGCCAGACTCAAGACCAGAGGTGACAGAGCAGTGCCCAGACTATGAAACAGCCTCCCTCTGCCCGTAACGCAGTTTGAAACTACAGCGAAAGCCCACCTCTTCTCCCTGGCGTTTAATACTAGCCAGGCAGGATATCTTGGTGTTTTATTATTCTTTTGCCTATGTATATCTGTCTAATTATCTGTATATTTGTTTTTTATTACTCTTTTATGTGAAGCACTTGCTTTTTAAAATGTGCTATATAAATAAACTTTGAAAACTTGGAATAACACAAATAAAGTTATGGTTTTGGAGAGTTGCTAATGCACTGGTTTTAACTGGTCTGGAAACACTTAACAATAACTACATCAGCCTTAATAAAGCATGAAGAAAGACTTAATTATTATGAACAAATCCTTTCATTTGGAATAGGCCGTGAGCTTTGGTCTCACAAATTCCTGTCCTATCAGAGCCCGTGATCTGCTCTGCATCTCATCCCTGTCCCAGCTCCACTGTACGGCCCTGCTCCTAATTTGTTGTGTGGAGGTAGCCACTTGTGCTCTGGCCAGTGTTAAACCTCTGAGTGATAAGAGCCAGGCCCTCTCCTCTTTAGCTCTGCCCACTTCCACATCGACCAATGGGCTTCTTTGTTTGCGCCTCTGTAGGTAGACACAAATGTATGATGTACGACTTGTCTACAGTTTGACGCCTGACGCTGTGCACTGGACAGGTCCTGGAGTGTGTAACAGATGAAGTGTGTCCCGGCAGGTTGGCTCAGGGGCAGGGGTTGTTTAAGGGTTACCAATACAATGTCTCAAAGATAGTCTTCCACAGGCTCAGCAGAGAAAGGGGGTATACGGCATATACTTTCTATAACGTGCCATTATCAATAGATTAAAAAGAAGAAAATTATGTTGCTGCTGCTGCTGTGACTTGTAAAAGAAGCAAAACTGAATATTTTTACTACTTGAACAAAATTTGTTTCCACACAGTTTTTCAGGTCATGAGGAGACCGCTGTGATGTGTTCTATATATAAAAAGCATTTTGTTGCCAGAGAACCAGGAAGAATGCTGTTAGCATGCTAGCTCTTTAGACATTCACAGTGATGGCAAAACGTTGCTCTGGTCTCTATAAGTCAGGGGTGTCCAAACTATGGGCCTGGGGCTAAATGCGGCCCTCAGACCAGTTTTTATTGGCCCTCAGGCCTCCTGCTGAACCGGCCCAATTGATCATTAGCAGTACTTTTTAACAGCAAATTAAACTATTTCTACCACTATATCCTCAAACATCACATTGCAGTGTGATACAGACCTAAAATGAATATGTTTCAAGCTTTATTAATACACATCAGCTCTGTCAACGCTGTGTTTAAAGCACCGCACTGCATTGATCTGTGGCCCTCCGCTTCAAATATGTTTTGAGATGTGGTTCTCGATAAAAACAGTTTGGGCTATAAGTTGTGAAAATAACTAGAATGCATTAGGAAAATTAGGAATTTTTGAACAGCTGTATGCCGTTTAAATGAACTGGTTCTGTTTTTCACATTTTTAAGACAGCACAAATCAGGTAGAGCTCCTTTCATTTCTGTTAACTTAATATTTAAAATACAGACAGTGCTGCATTCCTTAATCACATCCTGAAGGAAAATGTTAAGTAGGATCAAATCAGACCGAAAACAGCCGAGGGCCTTAAAGCCACATCGCATTATGGACCTGTTTTTCCTTTGACTGACAACTGACGAACTGCACGCTCCATCCATCTTTTTTCCAAAACATGCCTTCAACCTTGAGCTTCAAAATCCAAAATGTGGTGCCAATATCCAAGCATTTCCTTTTCAGAGAGCATAACTTAGAGCAGCCAGAATCGTAAATCACCAGCTTAGCAATCTCTCCTGTCCCAACCCTCGTGTTGTTTCATTACTGCCTGATGAAGTGGGCCAGTGCTCTGAGAAACAGGGATCTTGTTTAGCTTGGCCCAACTCGGATGACCTATCAAAGACCGTTAATCTTTCATAAATCTACTCTGTCTTGTTTTGACCACACTGGAGTTGAGCTGTGTACACATGCTGCTGGATCTTATAGCCTTTGTAGATTTCCGGATGACGGGGAAGGCCTTGAAAAAAGTCTTATTACTGAATGAGATGAGCAGGTTTTTGGAAAAGTCTGTTTTTATGCTTGATGTGAAAAGGGCATTTGAAGTGGCTCATAATACTATGCTCCTAGACTGCTTTTGTGATCTAGCTTTATCTTCCCACTCTCTCCCCTGTCTCCTCTGTTCTTGACATGTTCCACTCACCAGAATCCAAACACAATGACCCTCCAATGGTTTCCTTATGAGGAGACTCCCAGCGCCTGTTTTATGTCCATGCGTCATGTGAACATTTTATCTACAAAAACCACTGTACTAACTAGTTGAGAAAGTATGAGTTATTTATTTATGGGTTTTTTTTTGTTTATTCACTCTGCTGCTTTGGGACACTGCTTTAGGCCACCACATTCCAGATAGGAAGTGCTCATGGGCGTACTTCCAGCTCTATTGACTCTGGCACCAATTCACTTTGTATTGAAAAACTGTCACCCCTTTCCCTATAACTGCTGCTGTCAGGCTCGTCATTCTGACCTTAAAATGTTCGTATTAACCCGCTCTATGTCATCCTTGTATTTTTATTTCACTGTGTATGTAAATCAAAATATGAACATTAATAACATACAAATCCGGCGCCTTCAATCTCCATAGTCACTCCTACTAGCCTTAGAAACAGGTTTGATTGACAGCGTTGCTAAGCAAGGAAGTTGCATTACCTTTAACAGCCTTGCTCTTGATTGGCTCTTTGGTTGCTATGATACTCGAGGTTACAATTCCAAATACAGAACTCTGCCCTGTAACTGCTCTAGCCACGATGAGCTTCATTTGACTGGAGCTGAACACTTTGAGTGACACCACACTCCCATAGTCCATTTCCTTACGGTCTATGATTGGGTCCAGGCTTAAGCAGAGAGGAAGGAATATTGGACTAAAATTCTGTAACAAATAGCCAAATTTTAATTTAGCATTATCATGCTTTTTATCTGATCTCTCCATAATTTCCTAATTTCTCAGTTCAATTCTCAACTGTCAGTATTATTTCTGTATTTTTGTCATCCATACATTAACAGTGAACAGGTTGGAATGGCAGCGAGACTTGGCTGCTGAGATGGCATCGTATGAATGTTGTATGACAGCCTCAAGTGATGCTATCATATGTGCGCAAAACACACACACAAAACACACACACAACACACACACACATAAAGACATTCAGTGATATCTCCAGCTCCAGCAGTGGCAGCCTCCCAGCCCATCTGGACCCATTTACAGCCGCTCTCACACACCAACATTTGACTTGGCCGTCTTCGTTTTTATTGGTCAGCCTTGATTTATAACCATCAAAGTCTGAAATAATTGGCCGACACTGGACGTCTTTTATAAGTCATGTTCTGGGGGCAAACCTTCTGTACCGAAGAGAAAAAAATGTGGAAAATGAGCGAAAGCAGAAAGAATGCATGACGTGATGTGTAGAGACGCAGCGGGCTCCAGTGAGATTTGGTGTGTGTATTTTTGAACAGGCGCCGCTGTGGCCAGCCCTGTGTACATGTGCCAGAGTAGTGTACACACAGTTGGCCTGGTCATGGGGTTCTGGATGAAAAACATCTTTGTCAGAGACATATAGTAACATAGAACTATAGTGATGTCATGTAAACCATCTAAGTGAACTGACAATAGTTTCATTTAAAACACATTCAGTACATGCTTTCATTACAATGCTTTTTCCATGGGCTGTTATCGACCTCAGAACAGAGCAATGGAACTAAATAAGTAATCAGGGATAATATAGATCATAATTTTATTTATTTTGTTCTTTATATTCGTAAACAAAAGTGCAAAGTAGAGTAATTTTGTGCCTTTATGTGTGTGATTGTGGGGACATGTACAGGTCCCTACAATCACACACATGACATATGATTGACATGTGATTGACATAGCTTCTGACCCTGAGCCAGAGGGGTCAGGGTCAGAAGCTATGAGGAACTGTACAACAACCACGCTTTATAAAATAGTGTGTCATATGTAGAGTGTAGGAGCTTTGAAAAGTTTTGGTTTTTTTTTTCTTCATGAACAGTTTGGCTTTTCTTTGTTTTGTTTGCCTTGAACTGATTGTTGGACCCCCGAACAGATATAAGTATAATAGTGTTTTATTGGGAGTTGAAGACGATGTAATGGCTTACTGAATGTTGTTGACTCTTTGGGTGGGATCTGTATCACTAGCTCCATCTCTTGCTCAGCTCCTCCAATTATCCTGGAATAAACCCTGAAACTCCATCAGCCAGCAGAGCGAGACACGAGCAGGCAGCGGGAGGGACTTTTTTCTCCTACCTCCATCTTTTTTTAGTTTTTGGACTGCAGCCTAAAAATGTGCCTGTCGCAGATGTTTGGACAGAAGGTGTTTGCATGCTGTTCGTTTATACTCTGCCATACGGGACGCAGTATGACCACCACAATAACCAGTAAGTAACACTCTCCACGCGCACAACACCCCGCCAACTACTGCCTTCTGTTTCCCCTGTGGAGCGAGAGGTGCCTTCACACAGCCGCCCTGACCTATACAAGTCACAAGTCACGAGGCCTAAGGCGATACAGAGGTGAACGGGGACGTCAACTCTTTTCTGGAAAACTGAATTCTCTTAGACCATAGTGGTAAATAAGCTACAAGCATTTGTCACATACAACGGTCAGTTTTAGAGTTACATGCTCTATAATGGTAGATATGATAGATGCCAATCAAAATGATGTACAAACTCTCTTTGGTCAACTGTCTTTCACCTCTCATGAAATACTGTTTAAGAACTAGAGAATGCATCATTTATTTACTGTAAGCACATGCACTGTTTATAATGACAGCTGAACACTATGGGTCATCAAACCTCCCACTCAGTCAAACTGTACTGTTGACATGCAGTACTCAGCCCCACTGCTCCTCACTGGCCCTCTCTGCTCTCTCTCCGTTCCTCTCTGCTCCTCACTGCTCCCCACTGCTCCTCTCTGCTCGACTTTCCTCTCCTCACTGCTTCTCACTGTTCCTCACTGTTCCTCATTGCTCCTCACTCCTCCTCACTGTTCCTCTCTGCTCTCCACTGCTCCTCTCGGCTCCTCTTTGTTCCTCATTGCTCCTCACTCCTCCTCACTGTTCCTCTCTGCTCTCCACTGTTCCTCTCTGCTCCTCTTTGTTCTTCATTGCTCCTCACTATTCCTCTCTGTTCCTCACTGCTCCTCACTGCTCCTCACTTTTTCTCTCCGCTCGACTTTCCTCTCCACTCTGCTTCCCACTGTTCCTCACTGCTTCCCACTGCTCCACACGGCTTCTCACTGTTCCTCACTGCTCCTCACTGTTTGTCACTGCTCCTCACTACTCCTCACTGCTCCTCACTTTTCCTCTCTGCTCGACTTTCCTCTCCACACTGCTTCCCACTGTTCCTCACTGCTCCTCACTGCTCCACACTGTTTCTCTCTGCTCCTCACTGCTTCTCATTGTCCTCTCTGCTCCTCTTTGTTCCTCATTTTGCTCTCATTGTTCCTCACTGTTCCTCACTGCTCCTCACTTTTTCCCTCTGCTCAACTTTCCTCTCCCCACTGCTCCCCACTACTCCCACTGTTTCTCTCTGTTCCTTACTGCTGCTCACTGTTCCTCACTGTTCCTCACTGCTCCTCACTGCTCCTCACTGCTCCACTTTCCACTCCTCCTCTCTGTTCTCCTCTCTCATCCTTTTCCGGTTTATTTTACTTGGTTCAGTCTGTGCATGTTAATGAACATACTTGAGACACATGAATGTACACATGCTGGATTATATTCATTGACTCATTTCCATCCGTTGTCCTCTCTTCTTCTGCCCTGTCTTCTCCTCTCTCTCCTCCTCTCCCCTCTACTCCTCTTCTCGTCTTCTCCTCTCTCTCCTCTCCTCTCCTCTCTCCTCTCCTCTCCTCTGCTCTCTTGTCTCTCCTCCTCTCTCCTTTCTTCTCCTTTCTCCTCCTCTTTTTCTCTCCTCTCTGCTCTGTTGTGGCTGAGACAGAGAGCCAGCCGGGCCATCTGTCTGTGCAGCATGAAGGTGAACAGACTGCTTCAGCTGAACTTCATCCAACTTCCTTGTGGTAGCACACTCCCCTACGCACACACACACACACATACACACATACGCACACGCACACACACACACACACTCTCCAGGCTGCAAATGCGTCTTCCTTTGCGTCCTCCTCTGTCATGTACACTCTCGCTTTTACATACAAGTACCAATAATTTAAAGGGCTCATATTACGCCATACTCTGATCTCTGTTATAATGTTGTTTCCTCATCACAAACGTACCTGGAGTTGTGTTTTGTTTCTTTCACACATGTTTAACACACAAACCCTGCATATTTAGGCTTCTCTTAAACTAAAAAGGCTCTATTCCACATTGTGATGTCACATGGTGATGCAGGAAGTGCTCCACTGTGTTTTAAACTCCATACACCTTCACTAGAATCATTTGGGTAATTTCCACCCTGAAAATGTAAAATGAAAGGGTTTGTTTTTGAGGAGGTAACAACATTGTAACATGGCTAAAATCTTGCAAGTTTATTTTGTGCAATATAGGACCTTACAACAAGATACAACATTACTCATTGACTTTCTCAGGACTCAGTGGATATGGAATCTGTTTTAAAATCAGTTAAAAAAAAAATACACCCACACAAACACAAACATTTTCCTTGTATAGGCCTACTATTTAGACTATTAGACTGGCTAGACTCTAGAAATGACACTTATGACAATCCATCAAGCAGAATAACTAAACATGTGTACACCAAATCCAAATTTTAAAGCCAAAGTACAATTATATTTGTCCACTGATGTGTGAAGTCCAGAGGCAGACACTGGACAGAGAACCGGGGTAAAGAGCCTCACTTGTTTAATGTAATGTCTGCAGAACATTATAATCAATCAAAACTGGGACATGAGCTCATAGCACTTACCACTTTAGTGCTTATATTGTAATTACAATCGGCCATCAATATTCCAAGCACATAAGACACCCCCCACGCTTCACTTTACCCCACACAACTGTTATCAGGGATAGAGATATGAAAAGGCACAAACGCAACGAGACGTGAGCCAAAACTAAATTGAACTCGGCATTGTAAAATAGCTGCTGAGCCACTGTGGTCAAAAATACTTCAAATGTTTGGAGAAAGAAAGTGACAGAGGTACCTCACAGTGCAGCATGTGAAGTGAGTGAATACACTCACCTCACTTTGGGAACAAATCCAACCAACACTGAATGACACTCTGTGAAGGAGCCAAAAGTACCAAGAAAAAGGGCCAGTCCTGTTCTGAACGCAGAGACTGAAAGAGCTCAAGCTGAACCCAGAAAGTCCTCCAGGTCCAGAGGAAGCAGAGGAAGCAGAGGGGAAGGGGCCGCAGCCAAGTGCAAGTCTTTGTAAGCGTGAAAAATTCATTTAATCATTTTATTATGGATAATTTTCTAGTTATAACAAAAGCGAAGCACAAGGAGAACCTGCCAAGGCACTGACCCTTTCTTGCATTGATAAAGTGGCCTGACATATACTCACATTTGAAAGGAAACATGTAATACTTTTGGGGTGTGTAGTGGTAAACCGTAACATACACAGATCATTATGTTACATTTAATCCAAAGCAGCCTTATTTCACTTTAGCCAGCGGTGGATTTTCATTTACATGTTTTTTATTGCTAAAATATGTTTTAAATCCTAAATGTTTGGCATGTATTTTTGAAGTAAGTACAAAGAAGTGGGCGGAGACAGGGGCAAGGTGAAAACAGCACTTAAGCCTCAAATGCAGGACAATACAGGATTACTTAAACATGCATCAGCCACTGAAAAAACAACTTTGAATAAACTAACAATGAGGAAACACAGTTATAACAATGTTAAAAGCTCATGAAAATCACTTTACATATTAAGTCTTCTTTAATAAAATTTTGGATATTCTGTAACTGCGTGTACACATTTGGTCTGCCTTTTCTGTCTGTCCCATTGTAGCAGTAAAAACACTCATTAGAATTGGACAGTGCCTTTGTTTACTCACATTTTCATACTGGCATCCAAATCTCACTGCCCCCCCCCCCCACACACACAAACACACACACCTCCTCCCACTCCTTTGTTCAGGAAAAGTGAAAATCCGTTATTAAAATTCAGGTAATGTATTCCTCTTTCTGAATTCTATTTGAGAAACGTTATTAATTTCATATATCAGGTTGGGAGCGTCCATCTGTCGGGTGCGCACCGCTGCACCTCCCTCCATCTGGCCCTGAGTTCCCCGAGCTCCACTCTGCCAGCCCCGCTCACCGCGTTTGTGCTTTTGGATTTTTCACTCATCAGTCGCCATGGTGAATTTAAATATGGCCTTTGTTGAACGGGAATGGGAGGAAACCTTTTGTAATCACTAAAAGGTAAACCAAGGTATTTTACATGAAGGAACCATTTACTTTAACGCAGTGGAGGGAAAATGCATTGCCCAAGGACACAACGGAGGCGTGAAGTGAGTCGAGCAAACTTCCAGTAGTTCTACAATTTGAGCATTTCGTAGTTTCAGATGGACTGGAGCTTATGTCATTCTATGAGATTCACTGTTGTTTGGACGGAATATTAGGATTTTAACTTTAACTTATGATTTTTGAAACTGTTTTTTAGGGATTGGATTCACAAACTTGCCATACTAATCAGTCGTCCCCTGGTTTATTACGACACCATCTTCTCAAGACTTAATTTAAATATGTATATACTGACAGAGAAGATGCTGAACTTTGATCCAGTTCTTATTTCACACATAGATCTACTAATTACAGAGATATTAACCATAAACCAGGTCAACACATCTGTAATCGGACAGATGCCAGCAAATCCCGCCGCAGAATCCTGACCCATCCTCCAGCTAAATTATAAACTATTTGAGTGAGTAGCCGTTCTTTATCGCACTGACACAAAAACACTGTAAAAGGCTAAGAGTTAGGCTTTAGTGTTCTTGTATAAAAAAAAGTGTAGGAGAAGCTCAAGGTACTTTTGCAAACTTAAGAACACCTACAGCTCTGTGACTAAACTGCTGAAGTTTGTTTACTTCCTGAAGCCACCGCTGTCCTCCATTCTCCTCCCCCTATTCTGTTTTTATCTTTGTGTCTCCTCTTTCCTTCTTTGTTTAAATCCCTCTCTCCTCCAGCTACACCCCTACCCCCTCTTTTCCTTCTCTGTCCCCCCCCTACCCCGCTTTCCCTCTCTCTCTTCCAACCCCCCCCCCCCCTTCCCTCGCTTCCCGCTCCCTCCACCAATCCCTCCCCTCTCCCCTCTCCCCTCTGTCTCTTCCCTCTTTCCATTTCTCCTCTGCTCCCTCCCCCACTCCCCTCTGTCTCCCTTCTGTCCCAACCTCCCTCAAACCTCTCTCTTTTCCCCTTTCTCCCCCTTTTCCCCCCTGTCTCCCTCCTTCTTCCCTCTTTCTTTCCCTTCTTCTCTCCCCCACCCTCTCTCTTCTCATTCCCTCTCTCCCCCTCTGCCCCCCCTCTGTCACGCCCACTCCCCTCTCTCCCCCCTTTCTCCCCCCTCTTCCCCCCCTCTCCTCTCTTCTCGTTCCCCCCTCTCTTCTCGTTCCCCCCCCCCCTCACCCTGCCCCCCCTCGCTCCCCTCTCTCTCCCCTTTCTCCCCTCTTCCCCCCTCTCTCTTCTCATTCCCCCCTCTCTCAACCCTGCCCCCCTTCGCTCCCCTCTCTCTCCCCTTTCTCCCCCTCTTCCCTCCTCTCTCTTCTCATTCCCCCCTCTCACCCAAACCCTGCCCCCCCCCCCCCCCCATCTCTCTTCTCGTTCCCCCTCTCTCCCTCTGCCCCCCCCCCCCTCTCGCTCCCCTGTTCTACTAGAGGCAGAGGAAGCAGATTGTGCAGTCGGCTTGGTGCGGCATGTCCCTGCCACAGTTAATTTAGCATCTGTGCCTTCATGAATATGAATACATTTACACGTCCAGGATATAATTAGGCGGTGCAGTGTGGAGAGGGTTCATGGCGCTCCAGGTGGGCAGAGAGGGCGGGGGGAGAGAGAGCGAGTCGGAGGAGGAGGGGGGGCAGAGGAGAGGAGCAGGTATCAGGGCCGGTCTGACCTCTGTCACCTGACTAAGTGTTCACATCAATCACACAGCAAAGGAATCTGTGTTCCTGAATGTGGTGAGCCTTTACATGCAGATCTGTGGAATATTCTAACAAAACGATGCTTTACATGGATCCGGCTCACTCCTCTTGTGACATGGCGTCTATACAGTTTCTCAATACTCCAAGCTTTACTCAGAAAACACTGCCATTTTGGGTCTACTGCTCTCATAAAGGACATTGGGTTTAAAATATGTCCTATCATCATTACTTAATAGGAATTGTTGGTCTCATAGTACAATTAAGTGAACTGCACCTAATAAAAGCAAACATCTTCAAACTATTATACTAAGAAGACTAGACGCAGACAGGTGTTTTTAAATCCTTAGAGGAAAATATGTTTCTTAAAAGTTATAAAGCTATATTGCACAAAATGGAGTGTTGTGAGCTTTAAGCCATGTTATAACGCCTCCTCAAAAACATACCTGCAGTTGTGTCTGTCTACATCTCCAAAGGTTAAAATACCATGTCATGGCCATGGCCATTTTCAAGTTAACTGCTACCTTTTACCTTTAGTTCAGTAGAGAGCTGGCTGAAATGATCCAAATGATTGTAGTGAAGTTGTCTGAAGTTTAAAAACATGACATCACAAGGTGGAACAGAGTGTTTTCAGTTTTGAGGGAAGAGCACAGCCTAAATATGCAGGATTTGAGTGTTAACATGTGTAAATGAAATAAAACAGAACTCCGGGTATGTTTGTGATGAGGAAACAAGATTATAACAGAGAACAGCGTAATACGGGCCCTTTAAACGCACCTGAGGATCTGCCTGTTTTGCATTTCGGTCTCTCTTCGTGAGCACTAACAGTTTAAGCTCTTGTCAAAAACACGACCCCAGTTTTGTGTTTAACGTCGCCTCCTGTGTGCTGCAGTGGCTTGTGTGTTTGCCACTGAGCCCCGCTGGCATCAGGACCATAAGTCATTCATAGAGTCTAATGGTTTCTTTGCCAGAGCACAGTGCTATTGAGGCACCAGGGAGGAACAGTCTCCAAAATGGTTAATGTTGTGTAGTTAAGCCATATGCCACAGTTTTTTAGAGCGGGCCGGGCCCCCGCCTGCACTGGGCTCGCTCCAGAATGGATCCTAACCACGAGTCGCACCAAATGAATTGTAAGACATCCCGCTGGTGTGTGATACAAGTGTTTCTTTGGTGGGGCAAAGTGGTGAGATGGGAAAGGCTGTGCAGTTATTTCGTTATAATCAAACTGTGTGCTTTATACTGACCAAGAACTACACAAAGACTAGGACAGGTAAAAGGAGCTGTTAACTTGTAAACTGCCACTTCATGACATCACAAGGTGGAACAGAGCATTTTTGAGCTGAGAGATGTGGACAGACTAATAATAAAGGGTTACTTAAACATGTGTGAATGAATCAAAACGCAATTCCAGGTGTGTTTTTGGAGAGGTAACATCATTATAAACATGGCTTAAAACTCACAAGGGTCAGTTTTTGTGTAATATAGAACCTTTAAGTGTTTTTCAAATGAAAGACGATAAACTGTAAAACCCACGCTACAGTATGAGCCCTGCCCTTCAAACACAGTGCTTTGTCTCGTGGTTTATTTAAGGTTTAAAAGTCCCCTGCCCCCCCCCCCCCCCCCCCCCCCCCCCCCCCCCCCCCTCCACAGTCTCACCCGAACACCACACTCTTATTGATTTTAGATGAAGTCCTGCAGTGTTTTGTCCCTTTGCCACAGACATTTTAACAGCAGCACCTTGAACCATGCAAATCTGACTGAGCTGAAGGAAAAGTATTAGCGCAGAACAGTGGTGGAGCTTAACAAAGTAAAAGTAGTAAAATTTTAGGCATTTTCCTTTACTTAAATAGATTATACAGTGGATACTTTTTACTTTTACTTCATTTAAGAGCAGGTATCTGTACTTTCTACTCTAAAATGTTTTGAGCCCTACTGAAAAGGCTGAGGGGTTTATTCTTATATTTATTCATTCGCACATAATTTGAGAAAACAAATAAATACAAATAAAAACAGCTTGAAAAAAAAAAGATCGATTCAGTTGTTTCTGTTCAACAAAATTCAGCACAAATCTTTATCAAAATCATTGCATCTACATCTTATAAGACCTCAAAATCTATGTGAAAAACTTTTACTTTTGGCTCTTTAAGTGCCTTTTTTAAAACTGGTACTTTAATACTTTTACTTCAGTAGATTTTTTCATGGGGTGATGCTTTTCCTTTACTTGCGTATTCTGTTGCTCTGGTATGTGTACTTTTACTTAAGTAACAAATTTGAGTACTTCTTCCACCGCTGGCATAGAGGGAGGGACCATAAATGAACATGGCTCACCAGGCATCTCTTTCTACACATCAGAGTATCTCCACGTGGAGCTTAAACCCTGCAGCTATCATATACAGTCATGTGTGGCAACAGTTAGGACGCTGTATCACGACAAATCAAACGAGGGAGATCTTTTATGTTGCCAGGTAAAATATAGCTCCTTTGAAACGATTTACAGAAGCCAAATTTGATAAGCAACTGCTGGGTTTCAGATGATTATTGCACATGCAGGTTGTTTAAATATCACTATTAACAATGATCAAACAAACATTTATGATTTTTTTTTTCAAATATTTTTTATGAAAGTACAATGTAATCAATAAGACATCACTTCATTTTAAAACTCAAAACAACCTTGTGTTCTTTCATCTGCTTTGTTCATCTTTATTGACCCTATATCAAAAAGCACTTTTTTTTTCCCACAACTGCACTGTATGCACTAGTTCCCTCCCAGAATCCTTTGTCCAGTCCCTCTTCCTCATTTGAACTCGTGTGACAGTCTTTATCAGCACTGCCCGCCTTTATCTGCGCCAAAGTCATTCTTTAGTGTGAGACAGAAACCTCTGTGGAGGCTCCAGAGAGGCTGCTGTGTTCAGTCCGGAGCCCAGCGGCAAGCCTCCCCTCGGGCAGGCCCTTTGAGACAGTCCTGGGACGCTGCTCCAGTAGACCCTCTTGATCTGGACACCTCTGTGCACTTCAGCCATTCTCTTTGTTACTGTTTCTCACTTGTCTTTTTATGGCGCCCTGTTTTCGTATTCCTTTTCAACTGCGTTCGCTGTCATATCTCTCCTGCCTTTGCTCTTCGGTTGTGAAGGAGCCTTGGGGGAAAAGATGGCTTCTTTTTCACAATTGAAGGACTTACAGTAGATGGTAAATGACAGATTTTTAATATCTTAATGTTCCTATGCATATTTCTGTAGTCCTGTGCTATTGGTTCAGGTTTTTCATCAGACAGTTTTCAAAATGAGTCTAATCCAATTTATAGTGTCCTTCACCCCCTCGCGAGTCATTTACGCCCCCTTCATTTACATATCATTTCATTCCCTATCTTCATCTTTGCCCATTTATCTCACAGTATTACATTTGGAGTTCTGAACTGCACTGAAATAAAACAAGAACTGCGCTGGGAACGTCTGCTCTCTTCAGTATTGAGCTGTTTCAAACTCAATTCATTATGAGTAGATGAGATAATGTCAAAGTTTGATGAAGCTCCTACAAGTGAAGTCGTCTTATACACTGACAATGGGCAAGGTTATTATGCAAATCTGCAATACTTGTTTAATCAAATCTAAAGTGTAATTTGAGTTATTTTCAGTGGTGGAACATAACAAAGTAAAGGTAGTGACGTGATTTTTAAAGTGGATAGTTTTTATTTTACTTTATTTGTGCTTCACTCCACTCATTTCTACTACAATATTGAACTGGACTGAATAGTGATCAGTATTTTTCATTGTGGTCTAAGACTGGCTGGAGGGCATTTGTAGTTTGAGCAAACAAAAATATACAAGTAAAAACAGCTAGGAAAAACATGGTTTCAATCGTTTCTGTTGAACTGTTGTAACGACTGACAGAGGGGCCAGAACTCGGGTGACAGTTTAACAAAATTTACAGATTAAAATGTGCAAATGAAGGTAGGTTGATCGGACAGTTGAGCACGGGGTTGTTTGCAGTAGTCCTTGAGTGGATCGTGGGCAGCGGGGTCAGAGACGAGGTAAGCCGTACCGGTCGTGGAGAGCTGAGTCGGGGCAGAGGAGCTGAGCGGCGGTCCAGGGAGTGGGATTTGGTAAGGAACAAAAAACAACATCCAACTTAGAGAAGAGTAACAAATGCAAACATGAGACTGAGCCAAGCAGAGTTGTACCACTGTGGATGCGAGGACGATCTGTGGCTGAGTGTCAGGTCCTGGGTCCATTTGTGCTTCCCAGGTGCAGCTTGATTAGGTGTGCATGGGAGGATACTTTTACTTGAGTAGGTTTTTGCTCAGGTTTCTGTACTTTTACTTAAGTCACATAGTAGAGATCTTCTTCCATCACTGATTATTTTAATATTAAATGTCGTCTGCAAAGAACAAATCACACAGTTGTTTTATAGAAAATCATGGTATTGTTGTATAACGTAGTTTTATCGGTTCATATTTCAGTCCTCTCTCAGTTGTTGGTGCTCCTGGAGTTGTTTACAGTGTGCTCTCCTGAACATAATCCTACTTTTAAAAACACATATTTCAACTCCAGTAGTAAGCACAAGAATTTTTCCTCCCAAAACCGGTATAATCCTGTACTTCACTCTTAGCACTGATATCTACCATCATTATCTGAGGATTTGCATATTAAACATGACTCACTTTGCATGCAAGTTTGACAATAATAATAATAATAATCAAAATGTGTTTCCCCAAAAGTCTCATACTCCCAGCCAATCCTTAAAAGTAACATCTAAACTCAACCAAAGTCCCCCAATAATAAAATGTGCAGCTGGTCACACCTCCAAGATGACCTCCAGAAGTTCTGTCCCGGGACAGAGCACTGTGCCAAGTCCCAGCCTGATGGTGCTGTGAGCGAGAGGGTGCTGGCAGCAGTGCCATCCACGCACGGGCCATCTGGGGGACGCTCCAGGAGGATCATGGGAAAGAGCTGCTACCATCAACAAGGATCAACTTTTACTGAGTCACATTAGAGGACATGGGGCACTAGTCCATGAATTATATATTTTATCAGCTTTGCAAGATAAGAGCAAACATTGGTGGTTTTCAGATTGTAGAATGTGATGATGTCATGGTAAATTGTCCATTTTTTTATACAGCGCTTTCCCACCTTCAAGGTACTCAAAGCGCTTTTCATCAAGGAACCGCTCACATTCACACACACACGCACATATTCATACACAATCTATGCAGACACTTGCGGCAAGGTGGGTTAAGTGTCTTACTCCAAGGACACAACAGCCATTCCTCTGTGGGAGCTGGAATCGGACCTCCAACCTGTAGGTCAGTGGATCTGACCCGCTCAACCAATGATGCGGGGAGCAAGATTTGAGCCGCCATCCTTCCTGTTATACACACAGACTTGCCGTGCTTTGGGATCAGTGGTGACAAACACTCCAACTGAGACACTGTGGCCCTGCTGTCATCATGGGTGCAAGAGCCACTGCCATGAAATATCCAAAAGGTAAATGTACAAATGAACCTCATTATTTCTATTATTAACTAACCCAATAACTCATTATATTTCAACAAAAATCAGCATTTGAACAAATTAACTTTAGCTGCCCCATCTGTATTAAAAACAATTGGAAAAAATAATGAGATGTAATTTAAAACCCTACAATAGTCAAGAAAAAGTTTGTCTTTTTATATGTTACAATCATTTCACCTGGTTAACACTGGGCAAATCCACTCTCAAGGTGTTGCTCAAGCCCACAGTACTGTCTGAATAATGTTTTTTCCTCTGAACCAGTAGATCTCCATGCCTCTCTGAATGCGTTTGATTTTTCTCATAAAACATTTTAATTACGGCGGTAATATAAAAAGTAATTTAGGTTTCCTGCTAGCATCCAGGATACGCATTTCAATTTTCACCTATCCACCCCCCCTTTATGTTTCACACAGAAATCTTCAAAGCATGAAAGAGAATATTTTATACTGCACTTTTTCCTCTTAATGGTCAATTTTAGCAGCACTTATGACTGCATTACTTGGAAGGCCTTTGAAATTTTAATCACGCCCTTGATACTGGTGTGCTGCAAATGCCTGAACAACACAACGCCAACGTCTCTCACTCACTCTTTAACAACTTTCATTTGTCCCTCCAATGCCGTCTCCAAGGACTGCGGCGGGGGGCTCGTCAGGTTATAATTACACACAGAAGATGTGAATCCATATTGTGTTTATGCATATTTGCATATCGACACCAGTGGATCATTATGTTTATAAGTTGCACACATTTTACATCGCAATATTCATCTAAAATGACATGAAATAAAAGAAACATTGCTTTAAACGTCATCACAACAAAGAGCTGTGAAGTTGTCCATGCCTCCCATGAAGAGCTGCAGATCAAACTAGTGAGCTGCAATTTTTTTTTTTTTTCATTTGTACCAAAATTACTACGCAATGGTGCTGAAACGTACGAGTATCACCGATCAAGAAAAAGAAAATTGTAGAACAAAGTAAGTAGAGAGCAGTGGGCTTATGCCGGGGTTCACTGGAAACATGACATCTTGAAAATAAAAAGTAAAATAAAGTTTAAAGATTGCTCAAACATGCACGAGTCACTCCAAAAACAACTTCAAGAGGGTAAATGAGAAGAAAACAGCTATAACATGATTAAAAGCTCTGAAAAGTAATGCAAAAAACCTTATTCACATAAATGCTGCAGAGCAGACACCGTCATGTGGAATATTAACAGAAGTATTCTATAGGATCTTATCTCTTATTCACTGCAGATTGTGTCCAAACTGCTCTTCTCTTCTCAGTCAAAAACAAAGGTTTCACTGTAGCTGGACAGGATTTGCACAATCTACCACAGAAGAACAATCAGCTCATCATTAGAAGTATTTTCATATAGTTGTTGTGAGTTGTATTTTGAGATTTACATTCGGTTAGTGTTAATATATAGCTTTGAGACACAAATGCCTACTGTAAACACAAACTTTTCCTCCGTTTAAGTGCTTACATCATTGTAAAGGTCAGATTTGTACACATTTGGAATATTTTATAACAGCTGTAACACAAGAAAATGTGTCAAACTGAACACTGTGTGTCTTATGCCTTTTTGAAGCTTAACTCTTTTAAAAATGATTTTCAAAAATCTAGTTTAAATGTTAGGTTTAAATCTTGACGTCATGTTGGAACTCTGGAATTTCCCCATTGAAGGACAGACACAGATTTTCGTATTTGCATATTTTTCACTATTATCTGACAATTATAAGATAGTTGTAACCATTATGAAATAAAATGAAATGAATCAATAAATGTCATAGAGCTAAAGGAATGCATCTATCACAAAGGATTCCTAATGGTGTAACTTGGTGTTCATTACCAAAGGCCCCCCTGGCAGCTGTCCCTTAATGTAGTCAATAATCGTAATGGTATAATCACTGAGGCTCTTTTTAAAGAGCATTACAGCTGTGTTCATATCACTACTGTCAATGAGACTGAATTACCCCTCACAATCACATCAAATCATGACCTGGACCAGACCATGTTTAGATCTAGATCATACTGTGTAGTAGTATAGTATAGTATATAGTATTTAAAAGAGCAGTATACTGTCAGTGTTGTGTGTGTAACAGATGGGGAGTTGATGGAGTGATGACAGGCTGGCGTATATGAAGGTGTAGAAGGAGGAGGGGCACGTTCTATCCATCGCAAAGTAACATCCACACGTCCCACTGGAGCTACACTAATGACACAGGCCTGTTTTGACACTTTATGGAGCTGCCCGTGTAAGCACAGCTCACATCTGGCACAGGGCTGGGACCACCCCCCTCTCTCCAAAGCTCTCTGGGAGTTTTATGAACCTGATACTACAGAACAATAGGCAATTTGTGCTTTGTTGTGATGCACCAGGCATGTCCTGCACTGCAGCTTTAAATGGCAGCAGATCTATTACAAAATGTACTTAGCAGATTTATGTCAATTTACAGTGAATGAATGATATCCATGTTAACCTGATGTAAACAATAGAGCGATTACTTCACTCAGCAGCATGGAGGTAATAGGATATATGATGATCGTGTGTAAAGAATTATCCAAAAGTAAATTTCTAAAGCAAATGTATGACAAAAGACGCAGAGCTTGACTTGATGGCATGTTGTGATTTGACCGGAGTGACACATGTGCTGGTGTGTGGAGGTGAGCAGGAGGTTATGTTCTAATGGACCACACATATGTGACACATAAAAGAGACACTTGTCCTGGTTTTAAAGATTCTAACCCATTACTCCTGATGTGACTTGGTTTGGTCCAGTTTAGTCCGAATTGTGTTTTTGCATGTGAACACACATATAGAGCCGAATGTCCCACAGAATAACACATAGTATAGATGCATATGTGTAGAATAACAGTGCATGGCCCGGGCTCTGTGTGTGTAACCTGTATGAAGGTTGGAGGCGATCCCTCTCTGGTGGATTCCTGTCGGAGCGGGCGAGCACGCGTTTGACGGATCGGCCTCCCCCTCACACTCGGGATGCTGCGATCCTACACAGATGGCATAATTAACAGGAGGTGAGCCAGGGAGGGAAATTTATCTTTGATCAGCACCTTCGTGCCAGATTGTCATCTATGTTAATACGATGATAGCATCAGAGCGTGTGCATGTCCGCGCTCACACAGCGTAGAGATCTATGGAGAGCCACCAGACAGAGTCCTGATCCTGTGTACACTGTGTCACTGCCCTCCTGCAGCCACCCACGCTGGGACAGGAGCTCACACAGAGATGCCTTTAGTGTGTGGGGCGTGTGGTGTGCGTGTGTGGTGTGCGTGTGTGCGTGTACTGTTTACTATTAAACACATGAGTGCCTCCATAGACATCCTCCACAGACACACAGAAGACACACAGACTTATGGAGAACAAAGGCTGTGCTGGTCGCTCCGCTCCATCTGCTGCAGCCTCATACTCACACACATCCTCTGCCTGTCCCCTCTCTCTCCCCTGGCACTCACACACATTACATTTGTTCATTTTATACCCAGCCCACCTACCTTTTCCCTCGGAGCTTCATTTTCTCTCCTCTTCCATCTGTTATTTATTTTGAATGTGACATATGAAACTAAATGTACCTGCAGGAGACAACCACAACCATCAATCATGCGCTCAGAATATCATTAAAACAAAGCAGCTAACCTTTACAAATACTCGGCGAGAGTTTACAAAGTTATAATTTACTCTGAGGTCAGTGCAAGGACAGTCCTGACAAAAATTTGTACTCAAGAACATTTCTGTTACTAATTTAATTCTGATGAGTTTGATTTGATTAAAGGCATATTTGGTTGTCTTTAGAAAATAGTTTTGACAATATCTTGTTTGGGCTTTTTAGATCTGAACTGTAAAGCGACTGTGACTTGTAAAGTGCTAGAAGACTAATTATTATTCATCATAATGTGCTCTTGGTTTGGTCATCTGGATTTTATTGACCTGAGTTTGTCTGTCCATGTTCACTATATGCACACATTTTTTTTCTCTCTTGTATTTGCAATAGATTAGCATGAAAAGCAGCAGCCCCCTTCATTTGGCAGCTGGCTCGTCTCCAGCGGCTGCAGCAGGTTCAAATAGGATGGGTAATAACAGGACATTTGCGAGGCTCGGGGAATGTCTGGACCTCCCATTTGGACTCAACAGGAGCTTGGCACAGACTCCACACAGGTGCACACAACAAACACACAGAACACAGCGGCCTCCTCCAAAACCAACGTCTGTGTCTGCCACCACTCACATTTGACCAATAAAGCCGACGGGCAGAGCCGCGGGAGCAGGAAAAACATGGAGCTGCCCTGACACCATAGGCTGTGATTGGGACTAAATGAAGAGAGAAAGGAGCTCTGAGGTAGAACAGCAGACAGACAGCTCTGGTACTGAGCCAGGCCTTGGATCCAGTGATGCTCTCCCAGCTGTTTGGAGCTGTTTATCAGACTGAGGACAGGAGGGAGGCGGGCTGCCCTCACACTCACCATGACGATATGGAGGAGGCTGGACACATGAAATATGGGAAAGCCTGTCTCCACATCTTCTGCTTAAAGTATAAATGTGCTTTATCAAAACTGAGCCAATATGACTTTAGCTGTGTCCACACATGCATCCAAACCAGTGCAGGGTTGTTATTGGGACATCCCCAAAGAAAACCTAAGGTCTCTTCAGGTTATTCTAAAACGATGATGCAGTAGTCTAGCTTTAGTTGAAAAAAACACTTACACACACTTACTTAAATACACTAGCATTATTTAGAGGCAACATAAATAAGACCTGGTCAGTTGAAATGCACTGAACGCAGGTAAATCTTCCATAATTCACAGACCCTCTTGTTTCAAATTGCAGTTGAATTCTTTTAAGGATGAAAGTTTTCAGATGGACTATTGTCTGGAGCGCTCATGGTGAGGCTGGTTGTGCTGGGTATGCTCAGAGTGATGGAGAGGCGGGGCGGAGTCAGGAAGGGAGCAGAGGGCTGGGGCTCCACTGGGAACCATAGATTTGAACATGCGCTGTGGCAGCACGGTTAATCCCAAAAGGTGTTGCCCCCGTAGAGATTTTTGAGATAAGCAGCCAACAATCATAATATCTAAATATCTAATATCTAGTGTCTGCTGACTTCATGACAGAAATTTACTACTGTCTGTGCAAATCTGCCCAAAATCCAAATCGTCTGGGAGGGGACCCTCAGACCCACCTGCTTTCTAAATGACCAGCTAAACATTCAGGGGTCCTTAATAAATGGACTAATGACTACTAAGGTCTTGGCAAACATATTAGAGTATGAATTACTGCACTACTTTACTTTAATCTGTACATACTATTTTTTATTGTCTGTAATAAAACATGACAGTTAATTCTGTAGTTTGACCCTCGCTCTGTAAACAC
This sequence comes from Periophthalmus modestus, assembly GCA_019594935.1. Taxonomy (NCBI): domain Eukaryota; kingdom Metazoa; phylum Chordata; class Actinopteri; order Gobiiformes; family Gobiidae; genus Periophthalmus; species Periophthalmus modestus. The sequence continues at coordinate 25,003,946 of JAIEZT010001318.1, forward strand.
ATTTATATTTTCAGTTTTCATTTTCATTTATATTTAAGCTTTTTTTTTTTATTTCTTCAGAAGAGACACGGAGCAGCGTTTGATTTGCTTTTCCCTCCACGACTACACCATTGAAGCTGATAATCATCCACATACTTTTACTGACAAAAGAGGAGAAACCTATTTTATATTTTACAATGCTGAAAAGACTGCCTTGACTTCAATACATCTCAAAGAAAATTGAAGTTCCATCACTATATATATTTTTTTTTTCATTTTAACACATTTCTGTCAGTTGTGGCTACTTCTTTCACCAATCAATGATCCAGTCATTTTCAGCTAAATGCACAGTTTTAACCGTTCTCCTTTAACCACTCTCTACATTTTGCCCGGTAGATAAGTGCTAGTTTGTAGGTTTTGCCCGATAGATAAGTGCTAGTTTGGAGGTGTGGAAAAAAAAAAACGTTGCCTATGCTCAAAAATCAACAGTCTTTTGAAATGTGCCAAATTGACAGTCCTTGAATGGGGAGTGAACAGGTGGAATGTAGTGCACTCTTAATGTGATTGCATGTGTCAGAATCCAAAGCCTTTTTTCCACCAAGAACCGATTCATTTGAGATGTTTCGTTTTACCCTCAAAAGTCTAAATTGAAGCTATTAGAGAAAAAAACTATGCAGTAGCCACCGCAGAGGTACGCAATGGAAACTGACTTCACTTTAAAAGATAAAGCAAACATATAGTGAGCGATACTGTACATGTGCATCATTATTTGTACTGCATTTTAAAAACACTTAGCTGAAAGAAAATATAAATGTTGTTTTTCATTTTTGAACTGAAATTTCAGAAGTTTTCCCTCACAACTTCTGAACAATTTTGTATCTTTTGAGTCTTCCACATTGGCTGCACCAGTAAAGATTGTCCCCTGTTTTTATTTATGTATAGAGAAGTCTTCAGCAGGTTGTAACCAATGCATACAAAGTAGTCCAAGTTTTAGAATCGGAGGCACGTAGGCTGGTGTTCACTTTTGAGGAAAGGTTTTGGCGGATATTTTGTATAATACTTTTATATGATTATTTATTTGAATTATCTTGAAGTCTATTTTTCACTTTGTCATAATGTGCCTTTTTATTATTGTAATTATGTCTAACCTTGATGAGAAGCTAAAACATCATTGTGTTGAAATGTGTTGTTTTTAAATTTCTATTATTTCACTCGTACTTTTAGATGTTTTTGCTATGAACATCAAGGAAGATTTTTACATGGGTTATATGAGATGCATTTTATGTCACACACATACATATATCTTAATAAAGCTTTTGTTTTCTTTGCTTGGCGACCCCTCTCCCCTTTACACGCATTAGGCTAAATGTAAATGTGCCCCCTGCATCGTTCATCACTTTAATGTCTGGATAACCATGCATAATAGTCTGATTTAGACCTCTGGTTCAAAGCTGAACTCAGCAGAGCCTTTATCACACACTTTGACATCAACAATCATACACTTTGTTTCTTTTGGATATTCAGTCTGTGTATATGTTCTGGATCTATCCACGGTTCTGGTCACAAACTGCCTTCGATACAGTTTCATGTCACAGGGATGGAGTTCTTTTATCACCAACCACTACCACAATAAATAAAGGTTATGTTTATTTTACAGTGGATACAAATTGTCCAATAGAAAAAAGGTTAAAAGTTTATAGCTGTTACGCTTGTTAAAGTTTAAATTAGTAAAGGCAACATCCAGTGAAATAGTTAGCCACCTGTCTAACTAATAAAAGCAGTGTTCAAAATGTGTAACCAGACAGTTAGGAATTTAGGTACAACAAGCAGATGTCCAGGTCCATTAAAGTCAACTATAGGGTCTGTTGTGTTGGGGGTTGGCTGTTTTGCATCCAAAAGTAGACTCAAGGCAAAATGCAAAAAGTAATGGATTCATAATAAATAATTATTGTCCCAAGACCAGGAGGATTGGAAGGTTTCCACAAGAGACAGTGACCAGCAGAAGCACACGAGTCTTCACCACAGGAGCTAGGAACACAGGAGATGAAGGTAAGTGAAGTTGGTTTGAACAAAGGGAAGTATTAAAAAATGTTTAATAAATCACTGCTGACTGATAAATCACCATCTAGTTGACATAACAGTCTGGGAGAGTCTGTGAAGAGAGCTGGGTCTATGTAGTCAGCTTGACTGCAGACTGAGTGCAGGTGAGTGCTTTCAGCAGACTCCGCCCACATCCAGACACACAGGTAAGATGGAGGGGAGCACCAGACAGGGGAGACAGGAGTCAGCACCAGACAGGGGAGACAGGAGTCACAGCCAGGGGTGTGACACGTCGGGCCTTCCTCGTGAGCCTTTTATTCTGCTGCAACCTGAATGGTGCTGCCTTGTTCCACGCCTGCCCGCCTACACAAAACAGCCAGCCCTTAGTCTTGAGTCACAGACTAGCTTGGCCCACACAGACACAACTCAGGTCAGTGGTTTTGGGAGCGTTGGGTGCAGAACTGAAATCTCACTGTGGCTTCGTCCCACCGCACCTCTGGCAACCCTTCGATCAATGCCGCTGTCACTGCCACGTGGTCAAAATGTGGTAGAGAGCTTTCTCATGCACACACACTCATACAGCTGAGTATGTCCCTTCACTTGGGAACGTTGAATCCATCAACCAGGCAGAATCACCCCACATCCGCTCCTCTCCAGCCGGCTTCTTCAAAACACTTTCCACTTCTGCGTCTTCATCTGTCGAGAACTTTTGTCCATTTCCGGCATGATTTGAACTGGAGTGCCTATTCACCGAGCCTAGATGTCCACCCCATTCAGCTATTGACCCCTTGCAGTGCACAAAAACTCATAATCATAACAATAAAAGCTTACATACATATAGAATAGCACATCAACTGATAAAACATGCAGATTTAGAATGGGCTGGTTGGATGCTATGGTAGGGAATAGACCCTAGACTTTGACATTCACGCACTTGCATGTCTTCTGTGGGCTATTAACCTGTCTCCTCCATCTATAATTTGGATGTCAGTGATTAAAGTCCTACCTGGGGCTGAACGGGTGGAGAAAGGGAGTGCTTGGTAACTGGCTGGGCTAATGTACATGTGACGTGTGTGCCCTCTGTCACCACGCGGGACACTCTGACTGGATAATTGTATATGTTATGAGAAGGTGGGGGAGAGGGAAGGGCCGACGTTTGCTTAACAGTATGAACTCATAATGGAAACGCAATGAATAGGCAACCAGTTGTGTGACTGTCAAAGGGGTCTTAAATTGTACTTTTAATGTAGCCTATGGGTGGGGATTTTGGGCTTTGGCCATTACTTTAGAGGGGGTAAACATGATGATTTAAGAGGTAATGGATTGCACAAGCTAATTCACCATTGTTTTTGGTAATGAAATAGTACTTATGGCCAAGACGACAGGCGTAGCATTGTGATGACCCCCTTGCACGATGAGTGTATTTATATTTAGTTTGATCGAGTAATATTGCAGTCTAATGTGGTCATGGCATGGGTGCAATCACTGAGACATCTATCACTGTCAATATCCTAATGTCCCAGCATGCTCTCTGCTAAGTTCTGCATCCTCTTGGATAAAGAATAGTTGTCTGTGTCTATATCAAACAGGACTAACTGTGCTGAAGAGTCCCATTTTCTCAGAACATGGACAAGAACTGTTGGTTATGATTGTGAATGCAAATGAGTCAATATCTTTTGTTTGTTCCAAAACTAAATAGTCCCATAATGATCAAAGATATCTTGTAGCTCTTTTATCTGAAGTCAGGGCATAAATATTTGCTAATGGACTACATGCCAAGATGCTAACAAAGATAGCACATATGTAAACAATGTCTTATTTGATCATGCATTTGTTGTACTGCTTTCTGCAATAGCAAACGTTTAGAGCATGTGGTTCACCGTCACACTGTGCATGAAACAAAGAAGGAAAACATTTAGTATATTATTTGCAGAAGCCTGTTGCATGCTGCCGTGTGGCTCTACTCACAATGGCACTAAATGAAACAATGCACAGATTCTCAGTGGAAAAAGATTACTGTTTTACTCCATGCCCCTGGTGTAATTTGAACCATACTTATTGCGTTGACAGCGGCCACAGTGGACCGTTAAGGGGGAGCTCTTTCTTGATTATTTATTTGTGTTTGAACAAGGGAAACCAGAGCCCCGTCACCACTATAAGGCAATGACTCATAAAAGCCTGTTTATTTAGAAAGCAGAACTCGCGGCTCGACAGGCCCTTACATCTGGTGGCAATTATATCATCGAGGTCTCCATCCCACAGGCTCAATTCAAGTCATATGTGGGTTGCATCACTATGTGTTTGTGTGGTGCTGGAGATAGCGTGTTTCTGCCTGGCATCGCTTTTAATCAGAGATGAAATGTACTGGCAAATCAGAAAAAAAAATGCTACAAGGAAGACTGAACAAAAGACCTATTCCAGGAGCGGCGGAAAAATCATGGACAACAACATGGGTCAGGACAACATCAGCCTGGTGATGGTAGGGACTGATCAGATTGTATAAAACCTTTTACCAGCAAGGATGAGAAGAAAAGAAGTGGAAAAAGAAAGTAGGAAAGGACTGTAGCTCAGTTGGTAGAATGTTTGTCCAGTGATCTGAAGGTTGGTGCTTCGATCCACTGACCCACGGGTTGGCAGAGTGATTCCTGCTCCCTTAGATGAATGCTGTTGTCGTGTCTTTGGGCAAGACACTTAACCCACGTCGCCCCAGTGTCTTCATACAGTAGTGTATGAATGTGTGTGATGTAAAGGTCTATATAAAGACATGACCAAGGAAAAAAAGTTATCCTGAAATGTCTAATAGATATAGATTTTCATGCCCATAGTAGCTTTTATCACTCAAGACCCCCCCAAGACAATTACAAATCCTAGTACCATGCTTGCTTTGGATCTGATGAGATATTGGTACTTATATGTTAAAATACCATACTAAAATTACTATGAGTTTTACAATAAACTTTGGGCCAAGTGTTTTCTACCTTGATCTAAATCTGTTTTGGTTTCGTGTTCTTGAAGCTACTGGACTGTGAACTGTGGACTCTTGCTCCTGGTTCCCCCACCCCCACCTCCGTCCCATTACAGAGAAATGAAAGCTCCAACGTTTCTGTGTAAAATTGTGTTGAAATTGTGCATTTGCTCCCCAGATCTCAGTGTGTGCCCTGTTTAAAGCCGCCATCATGCATGACTTACACGGCTCCCTGTGTATAATTGGTGACCTATTACTTTCTGCCCATTGCCTTTGACAGCTCTGAGAGAGAGGTGCAGACATGCTGATTAATGACGTGCACAATTGGTACCTTTTAATTGTTAGGGATGAGAAGTCAAGCACGGCAGAGAGAAAGATGAGCCAACACTCTGATTATAGCCTCACTGCATTTGCATAATGTAAGCTGCTGTTTTCTCATTTCTATCTTGAGAACGTGTATTTTGATCTATGACAGTTGAAATGCAGATTTAAGGGTACTTCCAAACCAGGGCCATTTCCGGCTTTGAGAGGGCCGTGTGTAAGATTCTTCTTGGGAGTATGTTCCCTGAGATCAACCATGTGCATACCACAAAGTATTTCACTAACAACTACCATACCACACAGTGTACAATACTACAATAAAAGTGCCCAATTATAAGGCTTATCTGGATAGGACTATCTGTAATGGTCATACCTTCTAGAGCAGGGGTCGGGAACCTTTTCGACACAAAAAGCCATGAAAGCAAAATATTTGGAAATTTATTTATATGGTGTGGAATAGAGACTGTGCTGAAATGGACGACACCAGTTGGCTGCACCTATGTTGATTACTGTATCCTTAATTAAGTGTCCCAAATACTGTTTACGCTTTAGGAATGGGGGATGTGTGGCCATTAGGATGGCATTGGTAATGTGTGTTATTTGGCTAACATCTGGTCATGTACACTCCAGGAAGGCTAACAGCGCTACATTAGCACGCTGCGCACACTCCAGAGCAAGTCTACACAGCGCTAATTAACCTGGTGCTTCTCCCAGCTGCTGGCTTGACTCGACTCCCGCCAAGACGGACGTGGGTGGCTCTTCAACCTAAATCAATCCGCTCTAATTGCAGGTCTGCGCTCCCCTGTGTCTTTAGCTTGCCGCCTGTCAGCATCCTATCTACCTGTCCCATTTGACACGCTATTCCCACATCACAGAACCACTGTGATCTCTCAGGCGACATGAGCTCTAGACAGTTCACATTTAACTGAAAGATCATGGACAGTGATCCAGTGCAGCCAGGGGAGAGTAGAATGAGCTAATGTTTATTCTCTTAACACAAATGAGGAATGTGACATGAGTATATATCAAGCACACAGAGAACTGTAACCTTCTTTGATCCTATAATATCCTAATGAGTTAGAGTTAGACATGTTTTAAAGTGCTATTGTCCGTGGTATGTGTCAGTCTCACAGATATGACCCAAACATGGCAGATCTAAACTTGCCTGATCTTGATCCAAAATACACACTTCTTCAATACATTACAAAAATGTTAGTCTGGTTAACGTGAATCTCAAAAGGGAGTGACTGACAGGTGGATTAGCCAATCAGGAACATGCATGGTCCATGCCAGGAAAAATAAAGGAACCAAATATCACAGGGGACTGAAAAACATTACAGATTTCTGCTGCTGACCAATGGGCGAAGCACAAAACTCTCTTAATCTGAGGTGAGAGAAATTTGACTTTATTTGCAAATTATAGGTGACCGGTGAGTTCCTTCATTTGACATGTGTCATAAAAAAACTGATCTGATTGCACGATCACGTTTGACCAGGCTTGAGACGCTATGTAGGCCATGAGGACCAGACTGTATAAAAAAATACAGGGAAATATCATTGTGAATTTGCCAGGCAAGTCTAAAGATAAAAGGCTCTCTTACACACACACACACACACACACACACACACACCCACACACACACACACACACACACACACACACACACACATATATACACATATATACACTTATATACACTGGGTCAGAGCAAGAAAATGTGCAAATTGTTACGCCATGTTAGAACTGATGAACACTGTCGCATATTGACTGACTGTGACTGTGATGAAAGTTGTATTTGCTGTCTGTTTTATGTAGCCTAAATCAATTTTCCATTTTAGACAACAAAATTTGATCTTATCTTGTCTTAGAATGTGAATTTTCTGGGAGGTATTCTGATTTTCAAAGTGTCCCACATCAGGCCCACAGTAGCTCTCCCATCTCCACACAATTGAAAAGAAGAGTAGACGACAAATGAATAGTTATCCTGCCACAGACACTTCACATGGAGTTTATCCTGAGGTCTGGATCAATTCACAATGGAAATTCATGTTAAGCTGAGCCCCCGATCTCAGTTTACTCTCCTTTAATGTTTGCTGGCATGCTAACCTATCCTTACTGCAGAGGACCATGATCCATTACACTCGGCACATCCACCACCTCCAAGCCACTTAGGACTGTTATTATCATCACTAAAACTTCTGCCAGGAACCCCAGGCCTGCAGCAGGCCTAACGGAGGTGTGGTCCCAGGATTTATGTGTAGGCTTCCTCAATGCTGCCTTAAAAGGGAGAAGGTACAAGGCAAAGAGGCTGGTTGTGTTATTTTCACCATAGCACACATCTTTCATTCTGGCATCCCTTCCACACCCTGGGGTCAGGCTCTGCTGTTGTGGAAGTGGTTTGTCATGTGCTTCTTGATATTATGGATTAGGTGAAGGTGAAAGAAGCATTTGCAAAGTTACATTTTGACATATGTTTTCCTTGATGTGGTCTTATTTTGGATCTTCATTTTGTTGCCATCTAAATCGGTATCATTGCAAGACAGGGCCAAATACCGACGCATCTACAAGGAGCCAATCGCCAATGACTGCCAATATGCCTCTGCCATCTCTGAGAATCACACACAACATTCAAACATACACTGAAAAAATGGTCTGAGTGGGACTGCTCAAACTGCAACCACAAATTTTAAGACCTCATGACTTATTTACAATTCTCCTTCCACCATGTTTAAGTCTTAGGCAGCTTGATGTTTTAATCGAGCTGAGAAAATATGACTTTGTTATCATTTCTGGTGAAGCTCCTCACGACTTCCCCTCCCCAAAACTTCCAGAGGGAAAATTCAATGTACATGTATTCAAAAGACAGTTACAGAACCTCTGCACTGTGGATTCAGGTGGATTTTGAGAGCTGCCTTTGGAGGTAACACTTTTTAAAGATATTACACGCTTTCTGGCTTCAAGTGCAGTCATTGTAACAGATGTTTGTGTTTGCTTTATATGAAACTTAGGCTAATGTAAGACGTGTTTCCATGAAATACGGTTAGCATGACTGTTCATCTATAAGAGTGTGAGAAGTGTACTAAAATTTGAATGTGTTGCCTCCACAGAGTCCGCAAACTAATCCTTCACACTGTCCAGCTCAAATGGGCTGTTTGTCCCCGTGCCTGTGCTCGCTGTGTGTTTGATTCATTTAAAACAATACAGAACTGTGGAAAACTAAAGACTGTTTTTGTGTACTTCTTTTACTTTAAAACCTTGTGTGTATGTAGGCCTAGACATAAACTGAACTAAATAATAAAAACACAATACTAATAACAACTATAAAATGTTTAATCTTCCTGCTTAGTGCACATTTATCATGATCTGTTCACATTTCAACATGAAAAAGCCATGTTTGTGCTGCACAAAATGTCTGCTCAGAGGGTATCCTATAAGTTTGAAAGCCTAAAGATAATTTTCTTGCATGCATCTGCTTTCCATATTATTTTTACACAAAATCCACTGACCTTTTTTTTCTTTCAGTGTAGACAAGATGGGTGAAGTGTTTTGCCCAAGGACACAACAACAGTATGCATTGGCTGGAGCTGGAGTGGTTGGAGAACGCTCTAAATGCAGAGGCGCTGCCGTGCCATTTGTGTCAGGTTTAATTGCAGTAAAAATCAATCTACTAACTTTTTTATGGTAGAAGATTGTCGTGCATTAAAGTTTAAGAAAGGTTGGGGAGGAACTAGTTTTTCAAAGTCATAAAGCTGTATTTCAGAGGGTATGTCATGTCTTGAGTATATGCTTCCAGTGCATACTTTATAACGTAATGCAGATGTTAGAATGTGTGTATCAGTGAGCGTCTCGGTGTGTGGAGTAACATCCCTGCCTTAGTGGGACACACATGTGCAGGAGTATACGTATAGCAGCAGTTTGTTTGACTGGTGAGGAGATACATGGGTATAATGAACTATAAAACATGTCTGAGTGCATGTAGGCTTCAGGATGTGTACTTGTCCAGGGGGAAATGCTGCCAGCCGGGGCCTTTTATGCCTCATAGACTCACAGCTGTTTTCTCCTTTTAAGGGATTTGTCAAAACTGATACACTGCCATCAATTTAAAAGATTGATTCGTATTTCATAACGGTATTACTCATGTTGGCTGCATGATGTACTCATAAAAAAGATACACATAGCTTTGACTCAACACAACCTGCATAGCTGGTAGAGTGTTTGTCTGCTGATCTGAAGGTCGGTGGTTAGAATCCCGCTCTTGACATA